>VXAC01006238.1:167223-212004 GCA_013399225.1 Rhipidura dahli
GGCGCCTCGGGGCTCGGCGGCGGCTCGGGCCGGCCGTGCCGGGGCTCCCGCTGCCCGCCAGCTGAGCGGCGTGGCGGACACGCAGGGACGGACCGCAGCGCACCGCAGCGCACCGCACCGCGAGGGGTTCCGCCTGGGCGGGGTAGGGGTCGGCGGCGGCAGCGGGCAGTCTGAGCGCCTCGGTTTCTGTTCCGTTCGCGGCTAGCAACAGCGGCACGGTGTGAGTTACCCCTTTGTTTTGGGTGTTTGTGGAGCGGTTTGTTTTGTGTTTGCTTCACGTGTGGCGTTGTTGTTATTATTATTATTCCTTGTTCGACCGGGGAGCTGTCGCGTCCCCTTTCCTCCGCGGTGCGGTGGGATAAAGGTAATGTGGAAGGCTTTCCTATATGCGTAATTTTCAGTGAAAACAGGAAATTCTGTCACTACGGCAGAAGAGGCGCTTCATCTCGGACTTGCCCAAAAGCAGCTGTTCTGCATCAACCCAACTCCTGAAAGAGAGAGTGCCAGAAAAGGCGAACGCTTCTGCACAGTTGCTCTTTGGAGGAGTTTGGACTTGTTTATGGAGCTTTCCTGGCAGGAGTGTGATCGGAGAGAGCGTTTTGATCGATTGGGACTCTCGGAGCAGCTGATCAGTTCTGGAAAACCTTTTTGCTGTAGTCAGTTTTCACCTTCTGTTTTCTTCACACATTTGTTATTTCATGACGTGGAGGAAGAATGCAAGTTTAGAGTCGTGTGTCAGTTGCTGACAAAGGAAGGTATAGCACGGTCAGTGGCATTGTTGGGTGCTCTCTCTTCCATCATATGTCAAAATCCAAGTGTCCTTGTATGGAGTCTTGAACTTGGCGACAGCAATGCGTTTATCCCGTGCAGTGAGACCCAGTCCTCTTTCTCATCCTATTGTCCCAATCACATGATCCAAGGACTTTAAAAAATTGAGGGATGTAGTGGGTGAGGAGAAGACCTTTTCATAGAGACATTTAGCAAGTTGCTAGTGTATGACAAATTTGTAGTCTCTAGTTTTGTAGTTCTGAAAGTGTTCATAAACATATATTAATAGGAATGGGGAAAATAATTTGTATTTTCAGAATTAGCAGATGCTTTGTTACTCTTTCTGACTTGAACACCAAAATTCATAAACTGTTTTAAAACTTCTCTCCTTGTGCTTGTAAGTTATGTTCCCGTTCTGACTTGATTTCTCCCCCCCCTTCTCTTTTTGACACTGAAGAACTATGGATGTCAAGAGTAGAAACTATTTGCTTATGAATCGCCAAGCATTGGAAAATGACATCAAGACTTCTTACATTATGGACCGTATGATTTCTGACGAAGTACTAACATTACAGGAGGAGGAGAGAGTGAAGCAGCAGGTAGAATCATCTCTCACTGCTATTTATCTTCCTAGTCTAGTCATCTATTTTACCACCCTTTTAAAAATAGTAATTTCTGGCTATCTAACTCCTGGATTTGTCAAATTCTAAAGTGTATGCCTAGCACACAGTTTTTATTGCACTTCCTAAGGTTGAGGTAAGGGCTTGGTAAGTTAAAGGTTATTTCTGTAACTATAAATAGTTTATAATTTATAGAGCGATAGATTAAATGGTTTCTAAGGTCTCTTAGTTTTGTATAATACCTCTTCTAATTTTTTTTTCTAGAATACTCGGAAGGAGCGAGCGGCTATGCTAATAAACATTATTCTTACAAAAGATAATAATTCATACAGATCCTTTTATAATGCACTGCTTCATGAAGGGTACAGAGATCTTGCTGCGCTTCTCCAGGACGGCATCCCTGCCGTCTCGTCTGGTAACAGAAAGAGTTCGATGGATGGAATGACTTCCCATGGTCAGTGTAACTACAGCAATCCCTGTGCTTGAGCGTGAAGACAAGTTGTGTTTTTTATTCCTTAGAAAGTGACTGTGAGTCATACCTGTTCCAATGACAAAGGAGCAGTTGGTGCATTTGCTTGTTTTGGTAGTGTAGTAACTCTGTGTGTATTTCATGTCAGTAATATGGCAGGAGGGTTACAACAGTTACAGCTTTTATAGGTCATCTTGAAAGTGTTCATATTAAGTAGTATTTGTTTTAAAAGGCGGGAGATCTGAAGCTCTTACAGTTTTCTCTTATTGGTATAATTCTTGTTATAAGTGAAAGAAAGACTCTCATTTGTGTGTACTAAAGAAGTTGAATCTAACAGAAAAACTTGTAGCCTTCAAAATTCTGATACTTATCTTGAAGAGTAATCTGTAATCTTTGAACCTACATTCCAAGAGTTGATCTAATTATTAAGTTACTTAATTCTTTCCACCAGCTCTTTTAATTACTGTACATAAGTTCCATAATTTTACCTGCATTGTCATTGGTATCATCTTCGACTGACATGAAATAAATTTATAGTTTCTAATGGGCAGGACCTTCTAACTGCATATGACTAACTGCCATATTTATTGGCACTCTATATTTAATAAATGTCAAAAGCATGTGGAGTTTAAGGCTATCTTAGATAATCAAAGTTTATCAGTTACATCACTCCATATGGCCACAAAGTGGGCAGATGAAGTGCACACTTCCTTTCATGTTTTGCTTTACCTCTTCTATTTCAAGTCATGCTGTCTCAGCTTAAATCAGTGGAAGTCTTGCCTGGATCCCAGTGCTGTGCTGTGAACTGCCAAGGAAAGGCCTTACACAGCATCCTTTCTCTTCTGCTGCATCCACAGCACAGTGACTTCTGGCTGAGAAAGTGACTTGATTGCTGGGTGTAGTAATGTTGAGCTCCTGTGTTTGCCACACTTTCCACTGGAGCTGTTAATTCTCTTTTCACTTCTAGGGATTAATGTAACAAGCTTTCATCATGCAAATGTTAATTTGAACACTATTTTAGGTAGAGGGCTAGTTGCCTACTAATGATCTGTTTCTAAAGATCAGTATCTTTTCAGTATTTGGTGTTTTGAGTCCAGCAGTTTTTAGGGCATTTTTGTGGGACGTGAGGTGGGGAGGGAGCCCACTAGTTATTTTGGGTGAAGATTTGTTTGGTGTTGGGTTTGAAGAGGCATCACATTTAGAACTCATGTTTTATTTTGCTGTTTCTTGTTCTTAACTTCAGTGAAGACCATTCTCTGTGAAGGAGGTGTACCACAGAGACCAGTTGTGTTTGTCACTCGGCCAAAACTGGTAGATGCTATTAAGAAGAAACTGTACTGCTTGGGAAGTGATCCAGGCTGGGTCACAGTTTATGGAATGGCAGGCTGTGGGAAGACTGTCTTAACAGCAGAAGCTTTAAGGGATCCTCAGCTCCTGGAAGGTACTGCCAGAAAAACATCTATAGTTCTATAAAAATCACTGTAGGTGTAGACATATTGGACATGTATGATGCAGTATCCTATGTCATCTTGAAAGTGATTTAGGTTTATAAATTTCTTAGATGATTCTGAAATATTTGCTAGCAAAATACAACTGTCATAACCATTTAGTGCTCTAGGACTACTAAGTATTTTGTTAGTTTGTAGAAAAAGGTTTTGAATAGCTTTTCAGCTTAGAGTCTGTTGCAGTTTATGAGAGTAGATGCATCCTTAATTAACTTGAAATTGTTAATTCTGTTAGTGCAAAATAATGTATCTAGTTACACTCCTTTCGGACATTGCTTGTAAAGTCCTCTGACTCCTCTCCTTGCTATGTGGGTTTGAAAAAGTCTTGCTCTAACTTTTGCATATATTTTAATAGTGGCAGACTTTTGTGGGTGGTAATGTGGCCTTAGTTTAAAGCAGATCCTAGATTAAACTGTTTAATGGCATTTTTTCTGTTTTATTTACTTTTCCTTGCATAGGACACTAGGAGGAGAAAGTAGTACTTGGCATTAAAAAAAAAAGATGTAGGGATAGATACTACAGCATCCTCTGCTACAGCTGACTCTTCTGTATGGCTTTTGATCACTGTTTCAGGATTATTTTTACACCCCAAACTCTGAACTCCTGCAGCACTATGGGGTTAAAAATGTAAATGCTATGTCAGGCTAGCAGAAAGATGGATGCTGAAGGGGCTGTGGATGGACAGGCAGGAAGACGTGGAAAGGAAGGACAACAGCATCAGTGATGGTGTGAAGTTTCCATACGTACTCACCCTGTAGAGTTCCTTTAAAAATGAGCAGGAGTGGTCTTGTAGAACCACCCTTTGGTGTTAATAGTAGAGTTGCAAGGATGGCTTGCAATAGACTTTACAGTTTTGTATTTTAATTAATGCTGACTTACTACTGCAAGTTGCTAGTAAATATTTAAAATTATTTAAAATGTATAGTGTGATTAATGTTGCTTTGCTTTTTAGATTACTTTCCAGGAGGGGTTTACTGGATCTCTGTTGGAAAACAGGACAAAGCAGGGCTCCTAATGAAACTTCAGAATCTCTGTAGTAGACTTGAACAGGACTCCACTCTTCCACAAAGGCCACCACTTAACATTGAGGAGGCTAAAGATCGTCTTCGTTTGCTGATGCTACGCAAGTACCCCAGGTGATGTCAGTAAAATCAAACTCTCTTCTTTTAACTGATAAAACTCTGCTGAGTAACTTTGCTCTAATCATCTGAGGTGTCTGTGTTGAGGTTACATGTGTCTGTGCTGTGTATTCTTTTTTTTTTTTTTAACCAACATCCTGTCTTGGGCTAGCAAGG
This sequence comes from Rhipidura dahli, assembly GCA_013399225.1. Lineage (NCBI taxonomy): Eukaryota > Metazoa > Chordata > Aves > Passeriformes > Rhipiduridae > Rhipidura > Rhipidura dahli. The sequence continues at coordinate 171,881 of VXAC01006238.1, forward strand.
CTTCTGCTAACAAAATATGTTAACCAGCTCACCAGGAGTCATATCTGCTTGAAAGAGCAAATAGTGAAATAGTGAAAGATGGGCTTGAATAGTGAAAGATGGGAACAAACAATTGGAAATAAGGATTGCTTTAACTGCCAGTATTCTCACTGTGTGTGGAGACTGGTTTACTGATATGTGAGGATCATACAGCAGAAAAAAAGGGTTTGTATCACTGCAAAAAATTCTTCCTTTCCGTGATAGCTGGTGTCTTAAAAAGTGTTTGGTCTAGAGGTACCAAAATGAAAGCAGGTTTTCACAGTGTGATCAATTATTGTCAAGAAACCAGGGAAACTGTTCAAACTTCAGGGAAAGTGACTTGATTTAATTAAGCAGCATCTCAGTCACTGCACAGCTCTTTGGATCTTTGAGCAATAGGTTTTGTTATTTGTTGAGGGTTTCATTACTGTCTGGGAAAATCTGTACTAGACTGCTTATCTTGGAAATAATACTCTGACCTCGTGATCTTTGTAGATAACAAAGAGTAGAATACTGGCATTTTTGTACGGGGAAAAAAAAAAAAAAAGTCTTTCTTGTGAAGAAAACATGTGAAAAATATTTCCAGGTGTTCCAAAAGAAATCTATCAGCTGAAAGTGCACTTTTCTGTGAAGGATGTGGTTGTCTCCATTGAGGCATTTCCATTGTTGTTTCTTGTTTCTTAACAAACAAAGCAAATCAAAACTCTTCAATACAGAGGTGGGCATGGGAGGAAGTAGAGGGGAATGTACTGGGGTGTAAGACTTACAGAGGGTGCAAGTGTTTTGGAAACAAAGCTTCACTGGTTCTGCAGCTTGGGAAGGCGCTGGCTCTGCTCTGGAATTCTCTTTGGTGACAAGAAATCGCTTTATTCCCAGCAGATGTACAGGGTTGGCTGCCTGAATCCAGATGTAGCTAAAGTATTGGACAGAGGATTCAGGTTGTGAAGCCAGTATGTTTCTTGGGATTGAAGTATTAGTCAAATGAAAAATTGAAACTATGATATACTTTAAAATAAGAAATTACAGAATTTTGTCTCCTGTGATAGTTATCACAGGCTTTTGTGTTTGTTGGTTTGGGGTGCTTTTTGTTTGTTTTGGTTTTTCTTTGTTTTAAGGGTTTTTTTTTTTTTAATAATCCTAATTAGGATTTAATATTTGTTGGCGTGACTTGAGGAGAAAAATCACTGGTGCATAATGAATGTGAGGACTTTGAAGTGCTCACATTAATCAAAAACATAAAATCAGGCTGGTAATTCATGCCACCTGGCATATTTTCAAGTGTGGAAGTGACACAAAATGGGTCCTTTATGACTGTGATGGTATTCTTGTGAACCTTCTGATATATCAAAAGGGCATTAAGAGAGGGGTTGTATAAAAATGAGAGATAGACTGAAATGTATCTTTGAGAATGGGGTATGATGTGTAGGCTTCTTTAAGGAGGATCAAATCCTTATGTACAGGCTTTGATGGCCTCAGTGCCACTAAGCTGAACAAAAATGTGGAAGTTTTGTCCTGTTTCAGTGGGAATTGGACAATTTAACCAGTTCCTAGTGGAGTGGAAAATTCCATCCCTTAAAAAAAAGGTAGTAAATGGAGACAATTTGTAGGATTAGATGTCAATGATTAAACTCACTCAATGCAAATAACTGGTATCACCATTAAGATATTTTACATACTAATATAAAAAAATTGTGCAGTGATACTTAGTAAATTCTGAAAAGGTTCTTTTACTATTAAAATGCAATCCTTTATTCTAGTGCTAATAGTTTATCTGAAATATTTCTTCATGCCCTAGATCTCTCTTGGTCCTGGATGACATTTGGGATTCCTGGGTGTTAAAAGCATTCGATAATCAGTGTCAGGTTCTCATCACAAGCAGGGACAGGAGTGTAACAGATGCTGTGGCTGGTAAGGAACAGTTTCCTCTCCTGCACCACAGATTTTATGTGTCTGTGTCTGCAGTTTGTTCATGTGAACTTTCCAAAGAACCTGATAGGATCTGTCTATCAATTTGTGCACAAGTGGCCAGGTTTTAGAACTCTGCTCTGTAAGACTTTATGCTCTTTGTGAAGTGAGTGTTGTGTGTTATCCTGAAAGTTACATGTTTACATTGAAGAGTGCAGTGATTCTCAACAGAATAAACTAATCTCTGTGGCACTGATGTTGTTAGACTGATTATCTCTACACTAATCAGTAGTGACTGCCCATCATGCATGTGTAGTTATTAGCTTATAGGCTATTCTTTTCTATGTATATATCTCTAACGCTAGCTGATTCTGATAAGTAGAATTTATACTCTTCTTAGTCCTATAAGATACTATGCAAAAAATCAGGAACCTTTGCTCCAGATTTTACTTGGAAAATAGTTTGAATTTCCATAGGATTTTTTGCATTTGTTGAAATTTTTTCCATGTTTCTGTTTCTAGGCAATAAATACGAGGTTCATGTGGAAAGTGGACTAGCACATGAGAAAGGGCTGGAGATTTTATCCCTATTTGTGAATATGAAAATATCAGAACTTCCAGAACAAGCTAACTCTCTTGTAAGAGAATGCAAAGGTATTCTAGTTGCTCTTTGTTGTACAATTCACCACTGAATGTATAGTTTTTCTTCTGCATTTTGACTTAAAAATAGAGAAGGGAACATCCTTTAGTACTGTGTATGTTAAGCAAAATACAAGTGCTTGTTAAATATTTTTGGGGATTTTTTTAAACTAAGCAGAAGTCTCATGTTGATTTTTGAGCAGTTTTCTTCAGCATATTTTCCCTCTGCACCACAATTACACTTAAATTTGGTGAGTTTGCAGATGTCTACATGGAGTGCCTATTTTACTTGTCTCTCCTCCACACCTCAGTTTAACTGGTGTGTTGGGATTATTACCTGATTCAGTCACTTGACCATCAGCTGTTGGATTGTATTCCTTGATGACCTCTAAAATTGATTTAATCTTTTCCTTCAGGTTCTCCTCTTGTGATATCCCTGATAGGTGCGTTACTGCGAGACTTCCCCAGCCGCTGGGAATACTATCTCAGGCAGCTGCAGAATAAGCAATTTAAGAGAATAAGAAAATCTTCCTCTTATGATTACGAAGCCCTCGATGAAGCAATGTCCATAAGTGTTGAGCAACTGGATGACAATTACAAAGACTACTATAAAGACCTCTCTATCCTCCCAAAAGATGTTAAAGTACCTACTAAGGTAATAACAGGAATGCAGAAATCTTGTGATTTTTAGTGAGATACAAACAACAACCTTAAGGAATTCTTAAAATATGTAATTGTCGTGTATAGCTTCTGCAGTATGTAATTTAATTATAGTTGCTGGATTGGATACATTTGTTCCATTATTGTGCCATGACTTGTATTTTTAGTAGTGAAACTAAAATAATCATAACTGAGTTAACATATCCAGAATGTTTAAGGTTAATGTGCTTTCTGTGTATAGTTTTTTAATTAGGTTGTACTTGAGCTCACTGAAAGCTTGAAAACTGTTATGTGGCATTTGTCTCCTTCTGTGATAAAGATAGGTTAACTTATTACATCTTTCCTGTGTTTTGGTATGAAGGAATTGGTAACTTAATGAACAGATTACCCTTTGTAATGTGTCTGTATTTGTTAGTATGTATTTTGTTGTCAGTTAATTGGTGTCCTTTTATAATATTCATACAAGTCACATTATGACTTGGTTCTGATTCTCTTCTCTGTTAATGCATTAATATTTCTTAGGTTCTTTGTATTCTTTGGGATATGGAAACTGAAGAAGTTGAAGATATACTGCAGGAATTTGTTAACAAATCCCTGTTGTTCTGTGATCGTAATGGGAAGTCATTCCATTATTATTTACATGATCTTCAGCTTGACTTTCTCACAGAGAAGAATCGCAACCAGCTGCAGGTAGCTCGTTGACTGATACTTGCTTTTAACTTTACTCTCCAAAGCTGGGCATTTTTCAGAAAATGTTGCTTAGTTAAATGGTATCCTGAGTAGCTTCATAGCATAGGTCCAAATCAAGTTTAACTTACATCTGGCTGATTAAAAATGTGTATTTTCAGCTTGAAACTGTGGAGGGATTTCTTGATGTTTCCATTTGTACCTAAGAGACTAATCTAAGAGAAAACTCTATATCCATTATTTCTCTGTATCCTCAGATGTTTCCAGCAGGAGATGTAATGTTCCGCTGTTGATTCCAAAGACATCAAGATACTATCAGAATGGGAAATTTCTTCTTTAATGCAGAGCAATGATTTTTGCTCCCTTTTTTCAGTTTAAGGCAGTTGGACTTAAAAGTTGTACTCAGTTTCAGTTCTGAAGGACAAGGCAGAAAAATGAGGCAGTAAATATGAAGAAAAGGCAAGTTTTTTAACTTGCTTTAGATCTACCTATGTAAGGATCCTTTTTTTTTTGTTGGCTACCCATATTTAAGATGAGGAGGGGGTTGGTAGCTAATCTCAGTCTGAGAAAGAAGGTTAACAGCTTACTTTTCTGTCTTTTAATATCTCGAGAATGTTTCTGGAGAAGTCTTTAGCAATAAATTAGGTTAGGTGTGCAATTTTGGAAGGTAAACCTTTTTTTATTTCACTTGGTAATGTATTAGAATTGAGAAATATTATTCCTCAATGCTATTTAAAATGTAATAACAATACTTATAATTCCTCAGTGCCAAAAGTGTGTTTTTCTTCACATTGCAGGAGCTACATAGAAACATAGTAAATCAGTACAAGAAATACTACAAGCTTAATACACCTGTTCTGTCTCAAGAGGACTGCATGTACTGGTACAACTTTCTGGCCTATCACATGGCAGGTGCCAGCATGCAGCAGGTGGGTTGTGACAGGTGTGCTTTGCTTCCCTTTTTCACCCACTCTTTCCTCTGCTTTTCCCTCCAGGCCTTTTCCCAGCTGAGCCTCTCTTCACCCAGACTTCAGTCCAGCTGGATAAACACTCAACATAGCGTCTTTAGGAGGTCCTCTGATAATCACTGTCCCTTACAAAAACTACTTTATTTCTACCCTTTTTATCTTGTCTTTTCAACCAGTTCTTGAGAAGGCTTCCTATTTTATACTATAATAGGTTGTGTTTTTCTTTTCCTTTTTAAGAAGCTTTGATAAGAGGTCCTCTCTAAACCTTTTTGAAAACCCAAGCTTTATTTATTGTATAGTAATACAAGTAACTTGATTTCATCAGAGAATTTCATTAGTTAGTTGCTTTTGTATCTTCAGAAGTCTTGTTAGCTTTTTCCTATTCTGTCATACAGATTTGTGTGCAAAAATTCATTATCTGATTTCAACAGCAAAATAACCCTATCAAGAGTTAGATGGGCAAGTCTCTTGTTTCCAGGATTGTCTTGGCACCTGAAAAAAATGCTGTCATTTTTGCCAACTACTGTTCTTTAGATACGAAGCTAGTATAAGATGCAAATCACACGGAAAGATTAATAATTAGTAGTTTCACTTGAGCTTCACTTTCAAATGCATTGAACAGCATTTGATCCTGGTTGGTAATTGCTTTATTTTACATGTTCTCAAACCTTTTCATCTGAGCTTCTTTCAAGATGGCCCATCTGACTCATCCTGTAATACACGTTGTGGATTTATCTCTTATAGGAACCTTCATAATTAACGTTGGCTACAAATACAGATGTTTTGGATCCTGTTTATTTCATATCTTAGTTTCTTTACTTTCAATGTGTTGTGGAAATACTTTTATTAGTAGCCTTTCTGCATTTTGTAGAATTAGCTTCTCAGAGGTCTTTAACCTGGCTCATTATGGCTATATGCTTTCTAGAGTTAAATTATATGTATCACCTATTTTTCATTATTTAGACTTGATTTCTGTTTGTTGGACGACTAATAAAGCTGGGATGTATTCCTTTTCTTTGTTTAACTATGATAATCTTTTAATCCTTGTGGTATTTACTGATTTTAAAGTGGAATATGCTTTAAATCTGTGCAGTGTTGTTGCTAAGCAGTTTTTCTAGAGGAGGTCTAAAGAAAACTCTAAAGAAAACATTGGACCAATACTTGTTAAAGATGGTCATCTAACTAACAGGAATAAAGAAAAAGTTCAGGGCCTTTTTTTTGCCTGAATCTTAATTAATACTGACAGACCTTGTCTGCCCAGCCCCCTGGTTTGGAGGACCATGAAGTGTGGGAGCAGGAACTTTTCATTTGTGAAATTGTAAGGGACTGTCTGGGTCAGTTGAATAGTCACAAGTCCATAGGGCCTGATATGATACAACCCAGAGCACTGAAGGAATGAAAGGGTGTTATGGTAGGACTCCCTTAATCATCTCCCCATGGTTTTAGGAGTTTCAGCATCTCTTAGGAAGATCAACAATCATTATTAGGAGTGATCTTTGCTAGAAGAAGCTTTTTCAGAGTTACAAAAAACTGGTCTTGTGTGCTGCAAAAGTCAAGAATGGCTTTGCACCTCCATCTCCTCTCTGACTAGCCATATTAAAGAACAGTCTAAAATAACAATCTTAGCCTTCTATACACAGAATTTATACCTGAACAATTAAGATGCAGGAAACAGGAGATGCATAAGTTTTCAACTAGAGACAGTTGTCCCAAAGCATATTAAATACTTAATGTAGTTCCTGTGTTTTTCTTTTTTCCCCTTAAGTAGATTCTGTTGTGAAATTTATACTCTGAACTTAAATTTGTGTTTCTTGTAGGAGCTCCGTGATCTTATGTTTTCTTTAGATTGGATTAAAGCTAAAACAGAATTGGTAGGGCCTGCTCATCTGATTCATGAATATGTAGAATATAGCTCAATCCTGGATCAAAAGGTATGATACTAAAAGGTAAATGATCAGTTGGTTCCAAATACAATTTTCTATTTTGTAATTGCATTTTGTTGGATGTATGTATATGGCAGGTGTATAGAGAGCTTAAAAAACCAAAGCATGAAACCAGTATTAAATTGAACTTTAACTTGGCAGAGATAAAAATGAAGGAAACTCAGTTTTCTGTTTCAGTCTTAACTTCAGTGTGTGAGTGATTGGCCATGGAACTCAGTAACTATAGTCATCAATACCTAGTGGTGGGTACATAAGGTATTTGGCTTTTGAGGAGGTACAGAATTATGTTGACCACTTGGAATAGTCTTTCTTATGTTTCACACTGCTTACTGAATAAATCACTATTTTCAGTATTATTTGTTTGAAAAATGAGGATATTATGCTTTCTGGATAGGATAATGAAATATTTCAATCTGTTGTATGTACTTGCTAATAGAACCTAATAGAAAAATAAAGCTAAGGGCTTCTGTAAGAATATTACCTGTACAGAAATTAAAGAAAGCGAGGAAATAAATCCTAAGATAAATCTGTGTTATCAAATACCTGCTCTGTATTTAGGATAGCACAGTGCGTGAGAATTTCCAGGAATTTCTGTCTTTGAACGGGCACCTTCTTGGACGGCAGCCGTTCCCTGACATCATCCAGCTGGGTCTGTGCCAGCCAGAGACATCAGAGGTGTATCAACAAGCCAAGCTGCATGCTCAGAGAGAAACAGGAACATTTTATTTGGAGTGGATGTAAGTAGCTGCAATCCGTCTGCTGATGTGCTGATCAAGAATTCTCAGGAAAAAGTTTATGTTTGGAAATAGTGTATTTCAGAATATAAAAATGTTACATTTCTTGATATCTAAACTGTAACTGTTGGAGCACAATATGAACCTCTGAGTGAATGTTGGAATTTTGTTTCCTTTATTAGTTCAGCATGAAGGCTGAGAGGTAAGGTGTAGTGGATTGGTTGTTTTGTTTGTTATAATGCTTGCTGCTCAAGATGTATGAAAAAAGTGTTAGTCTTCTTAGAGATGATTTTGAATAATACAAAGGCACTCATCTAAATAATTGTCTTACCTTGTAGAAATAAAAAATCCTTGAAAAATCTCTACCGTCTGGTTGTTCGGCCGCACAGAGATGCAGTTTACCATGCCTGCTTTTCTAAGGATAGGCAAAGAATAGCATCTTGTGGAGCTGATAAAACCCTTCAGGTAAGACACCTAGGCATGAATCAAAAGAGATGCCGTGTACCATTTTGAAAATGTTTCTTAAACAGTCCTGTCACTGCTATGTGGAAATATTTGGATCTAGATCATGATTGGAGGCAAATGATTGAAAAGGTTGTATTATTGCATAAATGCCAAGTTGCATGTGTGGAATGGTAAGCATTATCTTCAAGAGCTAAATGGTGTGATTTTAGGGTTTATACCCCCATTGCCCTAACGTGTGAGCATGAGATGCCTTTTAATGGTATGGAAAAAGGTCACAGCCCAGCAATGCACACCAGTTTATTTAATATTTGCTTGCAAAAAATGTTATTTCCAGTCACAGTAGACCTTCTACAGTACTCAGGAGCAGTAAGGTGTTGAAGGTACAGCTCTACTCTTTATGTGGGATGGTAGTGGACGTTATGCCACTGTGGTGTTTAATTAATGAAATGCCTTAATGCAAAAGAAATGTATCTGTGGAGAACACCCCTGAAGCTGAGGGCAGTATTACATTGGAAACAGGCCCAAAGTGCTTAGAAAGCAGATTAGAAGAGACAGAGAGGAATGTGACTAATATAAATTTGCCAGCAGTCTGCCTGGAGGGGAATCAGCCAGCTCTCAAGAAAACTAGCAATCAGCCAGCCAGTAACCTGGTAAAGTACCCATATTCCAGACAGCCAAAGGTAAGGGAAAAGAACAACTTTGCTGCGAACCTTTGGTATTGTTTTGGATGCTTGAGAAGTTGACTACTAAGTTGCTATTCATTTGGCTACTTTATGTGTTGTTACTGGGTTTTTTATGTGCTTATTTTATTTGCTGGCCTGTTCAGTATTATGATCATGGCATCCACTTAAGGAGATGCCTGATGAATGTACTCATGCTGTGCTGCAGTTGCTGTGCTGGGCTTCTGTACTTAATGGCCTCATTATTGACACTGCAGATTGTTTATTTTTTTCTTCATTTTACACCCAAAAAATCTGTGGATTGCAATTGCACTTAAACTAAACTTCCCTTAAAGAAATAATAAGGAAAATAGCCATAATCCTTCTTAAATTTTTCAACTTTGAACTTAGTAGTGTTTTTCTTTTTAGTGTTTTTTTTTCTAATTACAGCTTAAGCTTTTCAGTTTTCGAGGGTACTTAAAAAATGATTGCTAGATTAAGAACACATATTCTGCAGAATTTACTGTGAAAGTAGATTTCCAATTGCTTCAGTACTTATGGTCTTATCTGAACAAATACCAACCATTTAATTGTCATTGGTATTCCTGTTCAATAAAAAAATAATCTGAAAAGTGCTCTAAAGAACACCTGGTGGTTTGTTTTAATGATTAAGAATATGTAACCCAAGATGGAAAGGGAGGCCTGATTTCTACCCCCTGCCCACCCCGCATTGTTCAGTTAAATCCCAGAATCTGAGGAAATTGATTAATATGTAGCACTTTTCCCCAGCTGTCCTTTCATTGCCTGTGTCTAAGCTGACACTGAAACGTGTGTCATCCTGTCACATTTTCCCTGCTTATTTTTGGTTTTGGTTTATTTTTGGTTGAAGTTGAAGAATACTTTACGTGTATGGGTATCCCACACATCTAAAACTGGAATTTGTAGTTTTAAGAATAACTTAGGTTTTGTTAATAGTGTTTTGCAGTTAAGAAAAACTGTGCAAGGGCTCTTGGCTTAAAGAGTTGGGGTAGAAATAAGTATTATTTAAAATCAGTTTCCACTAATTCTCTCTCTGAAAATTTCTACCATCCTTGCAGAACTTTGTTACTGTCCCTGAAATTATGAATGCTTTTAAAAGTCAACACATTTTTTTAAGAGCTTACATAAAGAGAGCTGTTTGAGATGATAAAAGAAACTTATACGTGTGTTTTAAAACTGTCTGCAAGTTCTAAGGTTTTACTGTTCCTTGGTTTAGGTGTTCAAAGCAGAAAGTGGAGAGAGACTCCTGGAGATAAATGCCCACGATGATGAGATACTCTGTTGCGCTTTCTCTGCAGATGGTGAATTTGTAGCAACTTGTTCAAGTGATAAAAAAGTGAAGGTAAGGGAATGAGGAAAAGGCCATTCTTTTTTTCAAACTAATCATTCTAATTTCTGTTTAACCAACTCAGCGCAGATTCTTAAGACTAAAAGTGTTTTAAACTGCCTTAAACATTATGTGGATAATTCAATAGTTGACAAAGAAAAAAGCCCCACTTGTTACATAATATAAAAGGTGCTTCATGTTAACATGATACATGCAGAATTAACCACTTACTTTATTTGTATTATTGGATGTTTCTTTTATACTAGAACATAATGTGTGAGTCCAGTCCTATTCATAACATGAGATGAATCTATCCATAATTCTTTTTTTAATGCTTCTTTTCTGTTACCTGTGAAACATTTGGGATTTTGAATTCCTCATTATAGTAGCAAAATCTTGTTGAAGTTCCAGAATTTATCAGATTCTAATCTGAATTATGACCTTTCCCTTCATAATGTCTTGCTTCTTTTTTAAAATACATAATCTTTCCCTTCAAAATATTTTTGAGGTATTATTTGAAATGTTTTAGGACTTTATCTGTATTTCAGCATAGTTTCCAGATTTTTAAAAATGACTACTTTAAATATATTTAAAAGTATTTTTAATCTTTCAATTTTGCCTAGGTCTGGAATTCAAGAACAGGCCAGTGTAGGTGTGTGTACGAAGAACACTCTGAGCAGGTCAATTGCTGCCAGTTCAATAACACAAGTGGTCAGTACCTTCTAGCCACCTGCTCAAATGACACTTTCATCAAAGTAAGTGGAAAAGCTGGAGATTATTTTCATACTGTTTGTCATAACAGGGTAGTTATTGGTGTACAAATATATCTAAACACTGTAAATTAATAGGGTTTTTTAGTGAGCCTGGTAGAAGAGAGGGTAGAAGAGAGATGGCAACAGATTAAGGGTATTGACTACAGCTCTGTAATCAGATTTCAGCAAGGCAGAGCAGGAGTGTTTACACTCAGCAGAGGAGAATGGGCAAGTCCTCTCTTGGTAGGGCTTGGAGAGGAGAACTTTGGCCTGGTAATATTCAGACTGTTCAAGACTAACTTGAGAGATTTCATTTTTGTTAATGTGTGTAAGCTGCATAATTCTGATTTACAAAGCTGAAAAGGAATGAGTCAAGACAAAGCTTTTTTCTCAGTCTGGGGAAATTTTCAGTAATTTTGTGCTGGTCGAGGGCCTTGTCTGCACTGTACAGAAAGTTTTAACTCGTTTTATGTAATTCTGATGTTAATAGTTTTCATGCATTTTACCAGATAGAGGTAAATTGTAGGGTAGCCTGGGGCATAACATCCCATCCATGAGCATGTGGGTAAAACTAAGAAAAAATAGAAGTGGTGTTTTGGCTGCCAGTGCTTGCTTTTGAGAAGAGCATGAATGTTCTGTCTTTGAATAATTCATGAATATGATGGTATTTACATGTTTATTTCTCTTACAGCTTTGGGATTTGGATAAAAAATACTGTAGAAATACAATGATAGGTCATGAAAATTCTGTCAATCACTGCAGATTTTCACCAAATGATGAATATGTTGCTAGCTGCTCGACAGATGGAACAGTAAAGGTATACAGTATATTTTTAAATCACCCCATTGTTTTAATGAGGGATGGGGGGGGGTTTGTATCAAATGCAAAATATGTGTAAGAAAATTTTGTGTCTGCATGATCATCTTTTAATTAATTAAATCCTGAAACATTTGATTATTGGTCCCATTTGTAATGCAAGGTTTTGAAATGGTTTTTCCAGTACCAGGAAAAAAAAGTTGACTGCCTGTAGTTGCAAATAAATTCTAACTAGCTTCATTTTGAATATTTTTGCCCCCTAATGCACTTTGTTAAGAAAACTTGAAGGGGGAGTAAGAATTGTCCAACCAGAAATAGCAGTAAGTTTTTAGGTTAATTAAAAGTTCTGTCATTTCTGAAAACAACTCATCAGGAGACATAAAAAATAAAAGCACTTTGCATGTGCCATTTCCTAGTATGCACTAAAAGAGAACTAAGAGGATTATGTTTTTCTGAGAGTGTAGGTATTATTTTTATTGCCTTTAGTTGCAACAGAATTATGCTATTTCAGAATTGCAATTCTTAAAACACTGTTATGTTTCTATGTAGTTGCTAAATCAGGAGACAAGGATTGCTGTAGCTGTTGTTCATAAGGAAAAATGTGGTGCAGGGGACAGAAATACTCAGTAGATTTTTGGCATGTCCCTCAATGAAACTGAAATGCAAAGCTAGATGTATACCAGATTTCTTATGGTAAGTAGATTGTTTGTAGAGTTGCAGGGCAGGTGTTATTTTTGCTTTTATTCTTTTGTTAAGTAGTAGTTGAGGCAGCATTGTAGCTGGAATGATAGGAGGGAAAAACCCAAGGAGAGGGTTTTGCTACAGCATAATCCTCTTTGTGGTTTGTTTTTAGTTCTTAATTTGTTTTTCTCCTTTTTTTAAATACGTAAATTGTTTGGGATTGTGAATATTCTATGCTATTTGTTGACTGGGGAAAGTAATGAGGGGCTTTTGCTGTATTTTATTCCCTGCCCTTTTTCCTTAAGAAGTAGTTGGGAGCTCTCTCCTGTTGTATTCTGTACCTACCTAGCAAAAAAGAGATTGTGTCTATTTCCTGTTTATTGCAGCTTTGGGAAGCACGCTCAGGAAATGAACTGAAAAGTATTGAGATAAAAGATTTCTTCCAAAATGCAGATGAGCAACCAGATGATGTGGAAGTTTTAGTAAAATGTTGCTCTTGGTCCAGAAATGGTGACATGATTTTGGTGGTAGCCAAAAATAAGCTTTTGGTAAGTACCTAATTTTAGTAATCTTTTGGAGGTAGTGTATTACAATATAGAAATTATGATTACAGATAAAATTCCAGGCCATTAAGATATTTCAGATAAAAGGTGCCTGATTTCAAGTGTGTGTAAAAATATGTGGTCAACAAACTTCTGACTAAGAGACATACCTTGTGCATTCAAGAATGTACAGTGTTGAGCACATAAGCTATTTGTCAGTAGTGAAATCATTCAAACAAGGTTCCTATCGTAATTATGTCTTCACAGCTTTTTGATATCAAAACATGTGATTTGTTAACTCAAGTCATTGTCAGTCATCACAGCACAATCCAATACTGTGATTTCTGTCCTGGAGATGAGTTAGTGGCAGTTGCTTTGTCTCACTGTTCTGTTGAGGTAAGCGATGTCTGCAATATACCACAAAAGACTCTTTGCAATTTAAAATGATACATTTGTCCTAATAGTTTCTTGTATGCAGAGGTAAAACAAATGTAGCTATTTTAGCAGGCTTTTGGTGTGCTCTGTTCTCTTTAGTTTTCACTTGGTCCTTAAATTTGAAATGCAAACTGGGAAACAATGTGTTAAAGTTAAAGGTTCATTTTGGGCAATGGAACCCACATTTATGTAAAACTAGATTAGTCTGCTCAGTGTACCTAAAGCTACTCTGGTCACTCTCAGGAGTATTGCTTAAACCAAACCAAATCCTCTTTCCTTCTGTGTGCTGGTACACAAGAAGGAAGGAAACATCTAGAATAACTTTGAGACTAGCATGGCTTAAGTAGGTCTGTACAAATAACACATTTGGGGTTGGTTTGGGTTTTTTTGTTGTTGTTGTTTGGGGTCTTTTGGTTTTTCAATCTATATGGTCAAGTTGAACTTGTATTATTTTTTATACTGTGATTTTTTTTTCCTGTGTCTTGTAAAATAATAGCAGTCGAAGAGGCTGCTGATTCAATTTCCCTGACCACTGAAATGTGATAAGCAGGCACAGTTCTTGTTACATCTGATTTCAGAATAAGAATTTAGAAAATGCTAGAAGACATAATAGTTAAGTGTACCTGCACTGTCTTTGCTGTAAACGGAGTCTAAATCCATTTGAGTTTTTCTTTCATATTTTTATTGTAGCTATGGAATATTAAGTCTTTATCAAAAGTGGCATATTGCAGAGGACACATGAGCTGGGTTCACTGTGTGACATTTTCACCAGATGGATCTTTATTTCTGACTTCATCTGATGACCAGACAATACGCGTAAGATAACTTTTCTTTTTTTGAAATATCTGAATTTAGATATGTATTATTAAGTTATTAATTTAAGGAATTTTTTGTTGTAAAATAATATATCATATAAAATACATAAAATATACTTATGTATTTTGTAAGTTTACAATCAATATAAATTTAAATATTTGTTATAAAATAATTTACACATACAGTAAAATGTGCTGCCTTTTTTGCTTTATTTACTGTTTATCTAAATTTCCTCTGTATGTTTTTTTTAAAGTCTGGTGGCACTTCAAGAGTAGCTATAACCTTCTGTTTTGTTTTACATTTTTCTGAATTGGAAATTTGGAAGCTTTCTGAGGTTTCTAGCAGACTTGATATGTTCCATTGTAAGGTATATTTGTCTGTTAATATTTAGGATAGATTTCTGTAATTGTAATGTCTCAGTAAAGCCTGTGAAAATAGAACTGTATCTTACCAAAGTAACCTTTCCTGTTCTCCCAAGTTAACACATACATTCTTCAAATTTTGAGAACAATTGCAGTAAGAAATCTATACTTCATATTTTTTGTAATTGGATTTTAATGCTGCTCTTTGGATTAGAAAACTTTGGATGTTACAGCTATGACTCTAAACACAGGGGAGTCTCATAGTCAGCCTGGAAAAATGAGTTCCATTTTATCTGTTGGAATCACTATAGTAATTGCACAACTTTCCCTAGTATTAAAAACAGCAGAAGCATCATTTTCATTGTTTTAAAAAAATCAGCGTTGCTTGCAAGTTTATAAGCCTTTGGTTTACAGGTGCTGTTACTCAGCAAGTTTTACATCTTGTTCTTTAATGAAGCTAATGAAATACCGTGTTCTTCAACAGATTTGGGAAACAAAGAAGGTGTGCAAGTCTTCTGATGCTGTGCTGAAAAGTGAGCTAGACACTGTATTTCACAATGGTGAAGTGATGATTTTAGCCATCTACAATCAGAAGCACCTACAAGTAAGCTGTATTTCTCAATATTTTGGTACATGTGAATGTTACCTGCAAATCTCAGCTTCTTGTTCTTGGCTTTCAACAGTTGAATCTGTGGCAGTGACTCAACGTGTGATAACATTTTTATATCTAGAAACTGTGCCTAGTTTAGTAAGTGAAAAAATGAATTTTGAGGGGAAATTTCTACACTGATGTTGAAACTGAGTCTGGATGCAGAGGAACAGAGCTCTTATCCCTTCATGAGGGGTGTCTGTGAGCCCTCCAGGTGGCTCAGATGTGCACAGCAGTGTGTAACATGTTCAGCACCTATAGACCAGGTGTTACACAGCAGACTATGTAATGCCTCAGAGCTCTGTATGACAGCTGAAGGAATCAGCTCAAATTGGGGCAGCTGGAGCCCAATGAGCTCAGCACTTCCTATAGCCTTGGATTTGTGCTACAGAAAATAGTGATAGTGGCTACATTCTTACTGCTATGGGCCCTGCCACAGCAAGTGCTGACTATGCCAATGTCCAGAGTGTGTTTTTCTATTCCGTGGTAGCAGATGCACTCACATCACACTTTTCTAATTGTGATTCTCTAATATATCAAATAAGTTAATAAGATTTTCATCTGCTTCAGTGAAGAGCTGGGAGAAAGCACAGCCAGTGGAGTTACACCTATTTATGTTCAGGGGCAGTTTAGCACAATTGCTACATTTTAATCTTCCTGAATTGTAACATCTGTAGCAACTGCTGTGTAATGGTGTAGTCTGATTTGAGTTAGTAGACCTGAACTGTGGTCATGATGAGTAATTTCTGTCATAACTTTACTTGAACCATTTCCTGGAGAAAGGTGGTGCTTAGATGCTGTGCCCTAAATACAACACTCTGACAGCCTGTAGACATTCAGTCATGACAGAAGACTCCACTGTAGAAAGAGAAGAGATTTTTCACCCTTGCACAGGAAGAGAAATTGACTGAAAAGACAAATAGCATGTGTGCTGTGATTTAGCAGTATACCTCTGCTATCACATCTCTCAAAGTTTTTCTTGGAACCATGATACTTTACCTTTTGTAATTTATAGTCTCTTGGGACTGGAGTCCTACTCACCCTTTGATGTGCAATACATTCTTTTCTAAACTCTTCACATGGTAGCTTTTTAAACTCAGTTGTAAATTGTTGTATTGTAAAGATTTCCCCCTCCCCGCCTCGTGGAATTGATTTGAGGGTGATACTGAGTTGATACTTGCTATATTGTGTGTGCTAATAAGTTTAAAGTCATGCTTACAGGATACACCTGAAGTATTTTATGTTCTGTTTGACATGGGCTGTTTAATCTGGCTGGCAAGGTAAATTTGAGCCTGAAGCTTGGTCTGTATGGTTTTTAAAATTTGGGGGTAGCATTCTGATTTACTGTTTCCTGTAGTCAGACAAACTTTAAAAAGCCTTCTAATACTGAGATGAGTTTCCTTCTGCAAACTTGTCCTGTTCAGAGACCTTTGGCATTCTCAGCTCTATATTGTAATTTATTTGAGTTTCAATTTAAAAATAATGTAACAACTGAATCAACTTCCTATTTTACAGCTTATCAATGGAAATACAGACAATGTTATTATGCAGACAGCAGCCCAAGAATCCCCTATTTCCTGTTGCTGCTTAAGTGAGGATCTCAAATTTGCAGCTTTTGGACAGGAGAGTGGAACAATAAAGGTATTAAATTCTAAATTTGATTTTAAAAATAGTAGGAAATCACTTTTCCTTATGCTTTTCCTTTTTAGATAGATGTCATTTGGATGACTTTGTACAATACTACTCTTCAATATAGTAATTCAATTTACATTTGTGAGTGGTGTCTAAATTAAAATAACTTAAAGGTAATACTTATAATCCATCTCTGAATCTCATCTTACCCGGACTAAGCTAATAGGAATTTTTTGGTTGTTCCAATCCAGTGACTTAAAATCATGTATTTATAATCTCATGTTACTTAAAAAAGAATTTGCATCTTCTTGTTTTCCTAAAGTGTGTCAAATAAATGCAATTACTGCATTTTTCATTGTAAAGGTACTACAGTTGTCAGATGGGAAAGTTCTGAAGTCCTGGGAGGCCTACAGGACATCTGTGCAGCACTGTCGATTCACACCCGATTGTCAGACTCTCATCTCAAGTGCTCATGATTCAGTTATACAGGTTTGGGCAATATTTGAAAAGATAATGCTGTAACTTATTTAAAATAAAGAGCTTTTATACTATAGATAATGTAAACTCTGTAAATGATTACTGCATTTTATATTGCTCCATCCAGGGGCAAAGGGACTGTAGAAAGTGTAGCCTTTTTTTGTGCCTTACATGATAGTGAGTATTACAGGTTTTCTATTTTTACTGCTGTGGATGATGGAAAGGCACTTTGACTGCTTTGAGAAGAGTGAAAGAAACATTAATGGTCAAACAGGGTGACCCTGTAGTTCTGAAATGAGGGTTTGGGATGCTGTTGGAGGTCTGTCTGTGAGCTTGCTTCCACTGTCTTGGGGAATGGTGTAAAAATCTCTGAGCAGGCTGGTGCACCCACCCCATCCACTGCAGTGCTGAATACCAGCTAGAAATAGAGTGACTGCACTAATGTGGGCTCGAATTAGGAGCCTCTGCCTCTCAGCAAGGTGGGCTGGCTCCGGGGCTGCTGCATTCTGGTGTGGCTGTGTTAGCTTTTAGCCGCCTCAGGGGTGCAGTTCTGCAGTAAAGATCCCTGTCTCAGCTTGAGCCTGCTGAGCCTTAGTTTGCCCTGCAGAGCACTTCAGAGCGCTGACAGGCTCCCTCAGCCCACACAGGCGAACCTGGGGTTGGAATAAAGCCCACAAGTGCTCCTGGGTGCTGATGCTCACCCTCGGCATCCTCCTCCTGGGTCTGCCGTGGGAAGCGGCTCTGCTGCTCCCCCCGGTGGGCAGCGCCTCGCTCGAACCCCGGCTCCGGCGGCGCCCGCGCTGCGCTCTGCGCACCGTGCTGCGGGAAACCTGCTCCCCTGGAAACCATTCAATCATCCATGCTTAATAGCTTCTGCCGAAAGAAATTACACTTCATCCTTCTTCAGTGAATAGCTGGATTAAAAATAGAAGTGTCGTTTTGTTATAAAAAGGCAAAGCAAAATGGCAATTCATTAAAAAATGCCCTTTAAAAATATAAAAGAAATCTAATTCAAGTAAGAATGTTAGAAGGTCTGCCAGATGAAATAAGTCTGTGTGTTGTAATAATCAAAATTTTAAAACACCAAACTACTGAGGTGCCTGAAATTTATTGATTTGCTCTTTCTCTTTTAATTGCAAGTAAAGAATTCACTTTGGAAATAAGATTATATGTGTATTATAGGGAGCTCTGTCATAAGTTGACCATTAAATAATATGGCACCCTCAATCTTTAGTATCTCTGTTATGGATCACTTCAATAGCTAACATTTTAATTAATTACCACCACCCTAAGTACTTGTTATTAGTTCTGTTACTTAAAAATCAAAAAGTTAATTCATGCTTCTTATGTTTGCTGTTTCCATTTAAAACAAAAGTATTTGATTTTTATGATTAGGTATGGAATTGGCAGCTGAGTGAATGTGTGTTTCTAAGAGGGCACAAGGAAGCAATCAAGGACTTCAGACTTCTGGAAAATTCAAAACTTCTGTCCTGGTCATTCGATGGGACTGTTAAGGTGAGTGAAAGGCTGTGAGTTGAAAAATCACATCAAACACATTTGGCTGTCTCTTGTAACATTTGGCATTTCCTACACTTCGTGTGGACACACATTTTACTGAATTGATCTTAAAGTGTTAGCTGGCTTTTAGGACAAAATTTTGGATTTTCTATTTTAAGTAAGACCCACAGTGTTGTATTTTAACTATACCAGTGAGTACAACAAAATGTTGGCCACATTAGAACTATCTAGCTGACTTTTATCACTTATATATTGTGTAAGATGCCAGTGTTTGAACCTTTTTACTGCAGTAAAAAAGTAAACTGTTTTTTCTGTATATGTGGTGTAGGTTTGGGATATCACTACTGGAAACCCAGAAAAGGATTTTGCTTGTCATGGAGGTGCTGTTCTTTCCTGTGCTGTTTCACCTGATGGTAGTAAATTCTCATCTACTTCTGCTGACAAAACTGCAAAGGTTGGTTACCTTCTGTACCGAGATAAAAATGATGACTTATTTGTCCTGAAAAGTAATCTTTATTTTTCATTTTGAGGTAACTGGTGATTATTCAAGTTGTCTTGTTGTATTTCTAGTTTTAAATTTCCTATATCCGTCAAAATGTTTCTAAAAGCTGTTGCAGTCATTTGCAATTGATCTTGGATATAACATACTCCTAGTGGCTTCTGTAGAAATAAAATGCATGTTAAATGCACAGCTTTGTAAAGAACACTTTGTTTATTTCTCTGTATTGGTTTGTTGATAGCCTGACATTCTTAATTTGTGAAGTTAAGAAAAATTTCTGAAACTTCCAGTGCAGTTTCTGTTCATAGGTTCAGAAGGCAGGTGCACAAAGTAGTGAACTGGGGCTGCCCCATTATGTTCCTAAAGCACTCCATTAGATTTTTAAAATACAGTTTTCAAGTGGTTGATGAATCTTATTTCTGTGAACAGCTTTAAACTTTCTAAATGAATAGGTTTCATTAAAACTTATATTGCAAGGAAAGACACATGCAGTCAGTTCAGTAATTTATAGCAAGTGCATTCTTGTGTGATTCAGGTAATAAAAAGAAAGCCAGACTTTACAGTATAAAATACATAAATTCACATACAAATATGCATATATATATATATATATAAAGTCTTATTTCATTTTAATGCTAATGCCTTTTAGAAAGAAGTCATAATTGGTTTTGAACTTGTCTTTTTTCACTCCTCTGTAATGTTTTCCATTTAGATATGGAGCTTTGAAAGTTCATCTGTTCTTCATGAATTGAAAGACCATGAAGCCTGTGTGAGGTGCTGTACTTTCTCTCCTGATAACAAACTACTGGCCACTGGAGATGACAAAGGAGAAATAAGGGTACTGCTCTTATCTTGATGTTTATTTTATAATTTGGTTGATTGTCAGTTCACAGACAGAAGAGTTCCTATGGTTTGTGTTCTTCATGTCGAATTCCTTGGCATTGTGGTGAACATCAGGATGAAAATAGCAGTTTGCCACATGAGGCAGTAGTTTGTAACAATATTGATACATTCATGTTCCATGAATGCTAAGGAACTGATTCACATGATTTAATAATAATTCTACTGTGAATTGCATGTGTGATTAAATCCTCTATATAAGATACAGTTCCATGACGAGGATTTTTTCTAAATTATGTTGTCACATCAAGTAGAATGCATTTTTGAAAGGGTTTGGTTTTTTCCCTCTAATACAGAAAAATACATTTCAGGTTTCCTTATTTGAGTCTTTTTTGTTCCTGTTAAGTTTCCTTCTACAGATAATCTTTCCTCTCCTTTAGATTTGGGACGTTCTCACAGGTGCATTACTTCACATCTGCTCCCCAGTCACTGTTGATGAAGGAGAACCAACGCATGGGGGTTGGGTAACAGACCTCTCCTTTTCTCCTGACAGTGAAATGCTTGTGTCATCTGGGGGCTATCTTAAGGTAAGCCTTGAAATGATAAAATATCCTGTCATACCTAATTAAATGGCAATACTCTGACAATTAAGACTAACTCAATAAACAAGCCTGAAGCATTTTACTTAACACAAAGCTTCTTCATTTTTGTGACAGTCTAGCACTTTTCACCACTTCTCATATCTGCAAGTCCCCTGAAAAAGTCTTTTAAGAATTCAGGTTCATTTTCAAACTCCATATATTCCAATTGTATTGACTTCAGATTTTCATTTGCAATGTCCTTTCCTAACATCTTTAATTTTAAAGAGCCTGGTCATTTTTGTCTGTCTTGATCTCCACTCAATTTTGGCAGCAATTGTGTTCTTTATAATGAGTAGAAAAATGCTCTATATCAGCCTTTTTTTTTTTTTTTTGAGACACTGAGGTTTAAATTTCACCATAAGTAGAAATTCAAAAGAAATTGCAAGTGGTGATTTTTCTGCAATTTGTCTTTGAAAGGCATTTTGGAGGAAATCAGTGTTTGCATCAGTCTTTCATTGGTTCAGGCATCTACTGGGCATGTTTTTTGAGGGAAGGGGAAGAGGTGGCCTTTTTTTCGGTCTGTGAATGGGTTCATTGTAATTTTAAATTTCTCATCAGTTTTTGTGGGTTTTTTTTCTCCCCTTGTGATAGCCAATACCTGTTATTAGAAAGGTGTATGCTGTCTCTGTGTGTGTGAAATGACAGGTGGTGAAGCTCTCACCTCAGAGGGATGGAGTTTAGCTGATGGTTGGTCAGTGTCTCGCTGTTAGACATGCCATCAGGCTAATTCTTTGAAGGCAGTAACCATGTAACAAAGAGTTGAATTTTCTGTGTTGCAAATCTGTATTTTGCACACAGCTATAAGGTGGCATATTTCATGAGATGTGTAAGCTAAAGTGTAGTAAAATCATATGCTTTTCAGTGTGATCAAAGCTGAAGGTAAGCTGTTGTGGTATTTTGCTGCTGCACTCTGCAGGAATTGAGGTAGACTTCTTACTGGCACAATGGAATAACAGCTTTGTGCTGGATTGTGTTACATCCAGTTTTGCACTGGTCTACAGTTTTTTTGAGAAATGTAAAAATTCAGACTATGGGAAACTGAAGGTTGAAGGTTTCTTGGTTTCTCTGTTATTAGTGCTTACTGCATATTCAACTCACTGAAA
The DNA here is from genome assembly GCA_013399225.1 of Rhipidura dahli. Lineage (NCBI taxonomy): Eukaryota > Metazoa > Chordata > Aves > Passeriformes > Rhipiduridae > Rhipidura > Rhipidura dahli. The sequence goes on from VXAC01006238.1 coordinate 193,687, forward strand.
AAGAAGTCAGTCCTTCTAAAAAAACCGCAAATGGTTTCAAATTTTTACATGATCAATCTTACTGTGTGTCTAGCTAAATTTTTAAATTCAGGCATAGTTTCATTTATCTGGCAATGTGTTTCATGTATTCGTTTGGTTATATGAAAATACATAATTTTTAAAAGTTTGCACATATTGCAGTTTATGTCTATTGATTGAATTTTGTGGTGGGGTAAGGGGCAGTAACTGAATTTATTGTTTTGTATGTTTTCTTGAAATTTGACAGCTTCAGTCTTTTTGAAGTTTCTTTTCATCTGAAAGTCTTACACCTTTAGTAATTAGTCCTAAACTTATGCTGCATGAGATTGTTTCTATTTTTGTTTTTAATTCTGCCTCTTTGGTGGAAGCAGTCAACTGGGCTAGCCATGCTAAGACTGTTAATAGATTTTATTCTAAGCTTCCTTCACCTAACTGAAAGTGTGTTGTTATTATTTTTCTTAGTGGTGGAATGTAACTTCTGGAGAATCCTTACAAACCTTCTACACAAATGGAACAAACCTCAAGTCAATACATGTGTCCCCTAATTTCAAAGTGTATGTGACTGTTGATAATCTTGGTATTCTTTATGTATTACAGAAGTTCTGATTAATGGGCTGAATACTACAAAGATAACTAATTTTTTAAGCTGGAAAGAAAATTCTCCTTTGTCTTGACACTCATCAAGCTGTGAATTATATTTAATTGTAGTATTCATGATGTTTTCATGTGTATTTATATACTTTTATGCATGTTTTTTCAAATGATCTTGCATTTAATCTTGTTTTAATAAGCTTTATTATAATCCTTAAATCTTGATTTGCATCTTAAGTATGTTGCTTCCAATTTTGTAAGGAGATTATATTAAGATTTATTCAAATTAGTTGAAATTATTATTAATAGCAGTGAAGAAAGAATAAGAGTATAATACTTTGAAATGATATTTTACGCTAAGGCTGGTGGCTAAATGCTCTCTAGCCATGAACACAACTGTGTAAGATGCAAAAGAAAATGTTTTTTGGTACGATGCAAGCATTTTCATTTAGTACTTAATGGAAAGAAGCAGGGGCATTCTTCATTTGAAAAATGAACCCAGCCATGCTGGTGCTTGACGTTCAAATCCAATCGAGCAGATGTTCAGTTTACAGCAGCTGTGCCTCCCACTTGCAGTGAGAACCTTCAAGCTTCAAACCTGTGGAGATAAAGTGCATTGTAACATGTATGAGCTTTTCCTGTTCAGGGGAACATCCTGAGTCTTGTTTTCTCAAGACAAAATCTGAAATTCAATATTGTAGTTGAAGTGGTGCCATGAAGGTGAAGAGACTGTGCCACATTTCCAGTCAAAAGATGAGTAGAGCTAACCAGCTAAAATGAGAATGGAAATGGCTTAAAACTTAGGTATTGAAAGTTATAAGAAGGTGTGAATTTTAGGTTGTTTTTTTTTTTTTTCTTTTGGATATAACATTCATTTTATACTATGGAGACACTTTACTGTTGTCAGCTTTGTTTACATGGGATTCTATGCCCAGCTGATCTCTTGCCTGGTAATATGTGATTTTGTAGTTTTTTTAATGTGGGTTTTTTTTTTTTAATTTTTACAGTCTATTTATAGATTCAATATAGGGTAGAAATATCAATGTCTTGTACTACTTGTGCTTGACAAATGTTTTGTGAGTAATTGGATAGCAATTTTTTATTTCGTACCTAGTAAGCCTTTTTCTATTCAATTGCCTCTCAACTGCTATGAGCAGCTGCACAAGCATTAATATGATTTTCATATTTTTGTAGCTGGCAGGAGAACACTGTCTAACTACTTGATTGTAAAAAGTACTGTAGCAAGTATCTCAACTGGTACTGAATAATGAAATTTTTACTTTTAGTATTTTTTGTGTGCATTTCATAAAATTTAATAGGCATTCTTAGTATTTCCCTGTTTTTGACAATCTCCAGTTTTTCCTCTTTTCCAACTTGAAATTCTACTCTTTCTAAGGTGCTGTTGAATACGGGTCAGTATAACCAAAGTACTTCTGGCAGAAATGTAAAGAGAAGAAATTCAGTAGAAAAGACCACAATGTTTTGTATTCCAAGTATGTACAGTACTTAATAAAGATGATCCAGGCAATACTGGCCAAAGTTGTAAATTAATTTGAATTCCTGAGTGAGTTTTTTTTGTACATGGGATGGAGGGGGAGTGCTGCATCTCTTATTGTGGTTTTATTTTCCATCTAAACATAATGCTGCTTTACAAACTGCATCGAGAGTGCTTTTGACAGGTGAGCAGCAGCATTAAATATGGGTGTGGAGGAAAAGGAAACAGAGGGAAACCAAAGTCTTGCAACATGCCCTGCAGTGTTCAGAACAGAGTTGCTTCTACTGTCCAGTTTGTAGAGAGCCCATCAGTACCCCCTGAGCATCTGGATATCCAAGGAGCAGGAAGCTTCTCTTAGCCAGTATCCCTCTATCCCAGAGGCTGTGCTGTCCTACTCCTCCAGGGCCATGTCGGGCTGCACTTAGAGACCCAACCAGATTAAAAGGTGCAGGAAAAATATTTCCCATGAGGAGCCAGGGCAGAAAGTTCTCTTCTATGAGAACACTGGTGAAATTTTGATGGTAAGAAAAAAAACCTGATCACAGTTTAATGAAGAAAGCAAAAATGGTGCATGAGCAGAGTTCATAGACAGTTGCAATTTTGGAGTGAGTAGGAAGAAAATAGCACAGAAACTTGAAGAAATGTGAGATAAATAGTACATTCCTGGATGTTCTGGAAGGATGACAGCACAGCAGCCTTGTACTTATTGCTGAAACTGAGGAAGCTATTCTTCACAGAAGGTGATGTTGGGATGGTTGCATTCACATGTGTAAAAGTATGAAGTTGGCTGTAAGTATTTGAAACTGAGGTGGAAGAAGGGAAATAGTGTTGAAAATGTCTGAAGAACCAAAGAATAGATCTGATTTGCAGGGAAATAGGAAAAAATGCAAGTGAAAAATTATTAAAATAGGAGGCAGGAAAGCAACTTCTTCAATTTAAAATATTTAAGAGGACAGTTTACTGTAATAAAAAAGAGGTCTTGCTGTATCATCAGATTTGTCTGTTCTCTTCAATGTTACATGTATTGTAAAGGAAACAAAAGAGAATTTGGCTAAAAGCAATTTTTATGTAGATTGAACATTAGTGCTTCTGTTATCCTTTTTAATGTCAGATCAAAATGAAACAGTCTACGTTCAAATTTAACTAATGAGCACTGCCAATTTTGTCTGGTTCTATAACTGAAATTATAATATGCTTTTGTGTAAACAATCTTTAGGTATACTTCCTATTAACCATGCCTCTCAGTTTCTGTAGAAGTTTTGAGTCTCTTCACTTTGTCAGTTAGACCTACAGGTCCTTCACTAATCTCTTTTTCCTCTTTCCTTGGGAATCATACTTGTGTGTGATACAGCTGCTCAAGAGGGTGCTTTGTATTGCCTTAAAGTGTACCATTCCTCCACCTACAGTGTTCTCCTTCCCCCTCTCTTGCCTTACACAGTTGTTTGCAATAGCACTGTGCACTGAGTGCCTGGGGTTTTTCCATGGAGCTCTCTTGTAGTGCTGGAATGTGGGGGTAGAACTGGAGCTGGTAACCTGTTGCCATTAGAGGCCTATCCCCCACCCCAAAATTATTTTGCTGAAAACTGTGCAGTTAAACTCCCTATTACAGAATGCTGTGCAAATCACAGTTTTGAGGGGTTTTTTTACAGTTTTTAAATTCAGTGAAGTCTCTGTATGGGGCCCATTTCCTTGGGTTGTATCTAGCCACAACAGAGCCTGTGTCCTTATCGCTGCTCTCCTGAGGTGTTTTGCACAAGCTGATGCCCTTGCAGGTTTCTGGGGAAAGCCAGGCTGAGAGACTCTGACTTGGGTGGTTTCTTCTGCCCTCCTGGAGCAGAACTTTGCAGGGAGGGTGATTGCCCTCATCTTCAAGAAGCCAGTAAACCCAGAATAGCAGCAGATCACAGAGAATTCAGGTACGTTTTTGCAATTGCTAGTAGAACATCGCTCCCTTACTGAACTGTCTGGTTGCCCTTTCTCCTTCGTAGCAAGTACAGACTCCATGGCAATGCTGAGGAGTGGAAAAGTCAGCCTTGGGGCTGTATCTCCCTCTGACAGGACACCTGAGCCCTCAGGTGTACTTGTCCACCTTGTGCTTTCCTCTTCCTCGTGTCTACTATGGAGGCACAAATCTGTTTGGGTTCATAGATGGTGATGATGATGCCCAAGAGCTCTGAGGACTTGTCATGCCTTATTTCTGTGGTGATTCCAAGAAAAGCAGAAGCCAAATGACCTCTACTCTTTGGAGACCAGGGAGGGTGCCAGATACTCCCAACACTTCCAGTGCGATAATTTTTTTTCTTTTTCTGTGCTCAATTTCATTTTGTTTCAAGCTAGGAATGGGACACAGTCACTGGCTCTTCCAATATGGAGGAAGATGTTAAGCTGAGACCAGGCTTGTTTGTGGTGGAACTTTGCAGTAGATTGACTGTAGATTGATTGTGTTTTTCAGCATTTCCAAAGCTGGTTTGTGGCTTCTATCCACGTCTATGTTGGTGTGAACTTTTATTTGGGAGGTGGGGACCAGTGGATTTGGAGCATGGGTGCTGGCTTTTCTTGGGTTTTAAGAGGCTTTTCTTCCAGATTAACTTACTGCACACCTTTCTTCTAGGAGGGTTTTTTAAAAGAAACCTTGTGACTAGATTTAATAGAGGCCTAGGCAGAGACTGTTAGGGTGCATCCTGAAAGAGTATAAAGGAGTAAGATTTTCAGTCTGCATGTGTCACTGACAGCTTCATCACTTCCTATGTCATCTCCCCCAGTTACACTTGAGGGATGTGGCACAACTGTGTGATAATTGGACTAGAACTATTTAAGCTGCCTGTGTGTGTTTGTTCAGGATGAGAAAGCTAAACTATCTTGTGTTTCAATAGGCAGCTTCTCTCTTGGGGCCTGGCTGTTTACAGAACAAATTAGCTTCCTGTGCTTGTTTCCATTTAACAAACCATATGTTGTACATAGGAGAAGTGCTCTGAGAATGGTTAGATTCATGTCCTTCAGGCTAGAGAGGATTCTTGTTCTGTACTCAAGAGGCATCCTCTGAGTACTACTTAGGATGCCACAATTAGATTCCATGTGTTTATGTGGTATTTTTAATTTCTTGCTGTATCAGCTTCCTTCAGTTTATTTGTGTGTCTGATTTATTTTTAGCTTTGTTCAGTTTCTCTAATAATGTATGAAATCAGATGAGTTTTGAAAATCATGGGGTTTAAAATGACTCAGAATGAGGCAAAGACAAATTTAATCATTCAAACTCTTTGAAAGTAAACATGATGCTTCTTAGGTAAAGCATGTGTTATTTCTAATGCATAAATTCACATGAAGTATGCTTGATATTTAAAATAACTTTTATGTTACTTTTCTAAAGCATTAGACTGTTCTAACTCTTCTCTGTAATTGTGTAGAAAATACAGTTTCTATAGTACTTTTCTATAGTACTTTCTAGCACATGATAGCAGTGTTTCCTTTTAGTTTTTAAAATCATATTATCTTCCTGCAATATACCCTGAAGATAGTAATAACTGTTCATATTCCTCTTCCTTGTTAGAGTTAGTATTTAGGTCAATAAGACTTTGTAGCCTGCTGGTTCAAACTCTTACTTCAGTGTTAAGAAATCTTAGTCTTAATATGTTTTTAGAACAACTTTTCCTGTCCTAGAGTAACAATGGCAACATTTCTTTTTGTGCTTCTCACTTATAACCACTTAAATTCATCCTTTAATTTAATACTATGAACAGTATTGGCTGTTGCTTATAAGCCCCTTGGCAGAAGTAGTGTAGGGAAAAAGGATTAAGGAAAGACTGAAAAATACACTTTTGGTTTAATAGCCCTGAAATAATACCTGAGAGGAACAGCATATTTTTAATGTGAGACTTGGAAATGCTTAGAGTTTTGTCTTTTTTAGTAGAGAATAGATGAATGAACAGACATAGGCATAGGCCAGTGGAAACGTGTCTCTAAACACAGATCAAACATTTTGATCTAAAGAATCCAACCTGAAGCCAATAATCATGTCTTAATGGGTGAAGACTCAGCATCTACACAGTAAGGTAAGGTATACTGATGGAAGCTGGTAGCTACTGATCTTTTCAGTGTATTTGCATGATTTCTTAAAAGGTTCTGTGGAGTTTATTTATATTCCATTCAGGATAGCAATTACATGTTTTATATTTCCAGATGAGACCTTGGAGAAAATGTGTAGTTTTACCAATAGGTGACTTAAATTTCAGAGATAGGAAATAGAAGGAGGAACAGTTTCAAAGAGTTTTAACAGTAGAAGTGCTGCCCAAGTTTTACGTCTATTTGAGTATATGTTTAACAGTAGCATGGAAAAAGGTCACCTGAATGTGTCTGAGTTTTTAAAATATTTAAAGAGATGTTTTAATGTCTTGCAGATGTTGCACTCTCAATTTATTCAAGTCAATAAATTGTGGTTTTTCCACTTCAAAAATTATGGAGCAGATATTACTTTTTAAAAAAAATTATTTCTACATTATCAGGGATTGAGCTATTAAACTGTTATTTTGACTAAGCAGCTGGTTTTCTATTGTCTGGAGCACTGGGTTTGAGAAAGATCACATTCATTCAAAGGAATGGTTGAGGGTCCAAGCTGAACTTGTGGAAGAATTGCTTGTTTTTCACTATGAGATTGTGAATACCTGCCATTTATATATATCAGTGAATACCTGCCAGAGATAGGTACAATTCAACTGAACTTCATGAGACCTGGAATTTTCTTCATAGCATTCTTGATAATTTAAATTTGGTTAAAAAGGTATGAAACACAGTAGGTGGCAAAAAGCTATAATTCTGCCAATTTGACTGTTTTATCTCCTTTTCCCAGAAATATCTTTCTTCAAAGGGTTAAACTTCTGCTGGCTATAGACAAAGTCTCTATTCCTTGAGTTATGATCTACTTTTCCTCTTAAGCGTCTCCTAGTTTTGAGATCTTTACAGGTTGCAGTTTCTCAAGCTCCTGTACTACTCTTTATATCTCATATTTAGTCCTTAATTACTTATGTCAACCTTCCCTTAAATGAGGGGTTCCACTGCTCCAAGTTCTCATATTGGTAGTGTTAAGGGAAGACTCGTTGTAGCAAAGTTGAACTTCACTATTCCTGCTTTTTTTTGTCACAAAGTGACTCTGTGGAATGGAACACTTTTGCAGTTTGTGTTCTGGATTCTGGTTTCTTCAGCATGTAAGAGTGAAAAAAAAGAGAGATCTTTAACCAGCTGTTACATTTATGAGTTATGCATCATATAGCTGGTCTTTGCTAAAATACAAATTTAGGAAATTAAGATCATGTTCTCTGAAAATGATAATCCTTCCTGTATTTATCTTTATTTTGCATACAAGTTACATCTCCTCCAGCTCATGCAGCTTGTCCCTCCATTTTGCTTTACTTATTTTGCTCTTTGAGTTCTATGATGGGTTAGAAGTTACTTTAGGACTGTTATGTGTCTGCCAATGTGTTTGTTTTGTTAAGATGGAACTTATCTGGAAAATGAGTATTTGATCACAGTGAATACTTTGAGCAGTTAGAACCAAAACAAGAGATCTTAACTTTGCTTTTGTAAGAAAGAATGTCTCATGGTTTGGCTGTCTAAATTGGAATTAATACCTCTGACAAGAAGCAAGGGGCTTGGAGCTTGAGTGTCTTCTGTTTAGTGTGTTTTGTGCAACATTTGAGTATTAACAAAATGTTTTATCTATTGAAAATGAGATTTTGTTGTTGTTGTTATTGTTATTTCTAAATTGACTGTTCACAGCTGCTGAGACTTCTTGAAGGAAAAGAAAGGAATGATCATAAACAAGGTCAGAACTTCAAGGTGAGAACAGCCAGTTAAGGTATTGTAACCCAAGGACTTCGTCCAAGGGGAGGACTGCAAAAATTCCTCCCCACAGGAGGCGAAGACAAGGTTTGAGCACCCCCTGTCAGAGACCAGCAGCACAGATAATCCAGCAGCAGCAGCAGGATTCAAGGTAACTGCAGTGGTGTGGGTTTGTGGTGACTGGCAGAAGCAGCACTTTTTTAGCAGTTAAGCACTTTTCACTTATCATTTGAAATACAAGGTTTGCTCTTCCAAATTTGTGGACTTTGCTTTTTCATTCTCTATGCTGATTTTAGAGGCTTTGTTGAATAGGATGTTCAAATAATTCTGGCATTCCTTAAGGATGGAGTAGAGTTTGAAAACTTGGTACCTCAATCTATCCTTCCCTTTCAGAGTTGTTTTCTTTCCCAACAGATTCTTGTTACACTAAACAAATGAAGCCATATAGCAAACATTTTAGTAATCAGGCCAACATAAAGTACTCATAAATTATCACCAAGCAGCTCTAAATCTGTCATAAACTCTTACTGTCTGGCTCACAGGAATGTTTATGTAATTGAGAAGAACTATAGAAAGGAAGTTAAGTCTCCTTTTACAAGTTAAATCAACTACAGTGAGATGAAAAACACCCACACATTTGGCTTCTGATCAGCAGAGACATTCCTGAAAAGCAAACCTTTATGAAATCTTTATTATGAAACCAATTTCAAGGTGTAAAAAATGATCACTTTTCCAGGTGTCATTGATTGCACTCTGCTTGCATATTCCTTGTATTACAGGGTATCACCTTGATCAGGGAATTACAGATTTGGAAACATTCCAGCAAATAAATTTTGGCATGGTTGGGAGCACAGATGTAATGTAGGATGTGTTAAAGCTGGAAAGCTTTGAAAGAGGTCCAAGAAGTCACAGTTCCACAGTTCCAGATGTGAATAAAGCCACCACACCACCAAACCTGCTGAACAAGGTGTTATCTTACACGCCATCCCTTTACAAAAGGTGTAGAAGCTGCAGTGCAACACAGGCAAATACATTAAGAGATCATATTTATAATATTTTAGAGTGCAAATTGTGAAGTATAAGAGCAACTGATAAGGGTTTTTACACCAAGGAGTGAAATACCAATAAACAAAGCAAATGAGAGATTAATATTAAGCCTATGTTTTAAAAAAAGTAAGCTTAAAAAAAGAAGCTCATTCTATTGATAACATGGACACAGTTTTGAAATATGATGTTGGAAATATGGCATTGGAAATTCATAATCTTAACAGAACAGGTTGCAAAGATGCATTTGCTCAAACTAAAGAATTTTGAATCACCAAGTTCTAATGATAAACAGCCATTTGTCTGCAGTAGGTAAGATGAAGAGTCCTTTAAATCACACCTGGTAAAATTCATCTCACATTAAAAAAAAGAGAAACTTCCAGAAGGCTGTGAATCATGGCATTTCTGGTGTTTTCAAAGAGGTGACCAAGGCAACTACTGACCTGAAGCCAGTTCTGAGGCAAACAGTGGAATGGCAGATTTGAGGTTATATGGAGTAGTAGAGTCTACTCCGAGCACCACAGAATTTTTCTAGGTATTACTGACTGCTGTGGTTATTTGAGAGACTGGTTGTGACAAATGTTACTGACAGATTCCTAATTGGTTTGTTTATGATTTTTATTTTTGTTCTTAACGTATATTTGTCAATACACAAACTTTGGATTTCTTAAAGGAATTTGATTTATTATCATATCATGTTTAGATTCAAAACAAACTTGTAAAATCATATACAACAATGGAATAAGCTCTTAATTCCTACATATCTACGCAAAATGGAGTCTAAACAAACATCTCAGGAAAACATTCTGTTCCTGTTTAAATGCTTCCAGATGTTCTGTGTGTTTTAAATGTTACGGGTTTTTATAAAGCTAAGAGCTTTATTTCCTTGCTTTGCATGTCTCTGTACCTAAAAATAGGTACAGAAAGGAACACCAGAGACCCTCTGGTAATGCTCCTTGCCTCAGGTCTGCATAAGGCTGCTCTAGAGGAGGGATTGTAATGAAATACAAGGATTCAGAGGTTTTGTTGGTCATCTTCAGATCAGGAAGAATTTCATTCTCGTACTGTGTAATTTGATCCTTAAATCTTTTCACCTTCCTATGAGATTGGCTTTAGGATGTGCAGTGCTGAACACAGGTGATCTGTACCTTCAGGTGCAATAGATACTCATATTTTTGTTTCCTTGCAGATTGCATCATACAAGGACTAGACTTCTGGCTGGGAAACAGATCTCCCCAAAGTCAGATTGGTGGGAATATCCCCCCCCATCTTTTTCTTAGTCTGTGGAGCAGGCTGTGTGTATCACCAGCTGCAATTACTTAGGTACTTCTCAGCAAAGGGCTTTCCTGCCACATCAGGGGCTGGGGATAATGTTGGCACCTTAATAGTCTCTTTTCCCTACTACTTGTAACAATCAGTTCAATTTTCCAGGTTTTTGAGGTACTTAGCTTGGTTTACTCTGCAAGTTTTATGTAAGTATAACTGAATAAAATGTAATGGCTTTGACATAGAGAGATGAGGCCATGGTGAATGATCTAATATCTTTTTATATTAACTTCCCCTCATGCACAGCATTCCCAGACACTTGTATGTTTTAGTAGATTCACTCAATTCCAATGCAGAATCCTTCATTTAATCCATTACTGATACTTTTATAGACTTACATACTGTCTGGAAGGTAAATCAAAGAAAAAAATATTAGTCTTTGCAACATAAACTCAAGTAAGAAGTAGTGCTAGCCTCAACTAAATACATTTGGATATTTTTGCTTATGACATGCCCAAGCCTGGCATTCTGCAGCCTAGCAATTGTCATTACCTAATAATCACAAGTGCAAGAATGAAGACTGCACTGCATCTAATGTGTTTTTTTTTTTTTTTAAATTAGTGTGGCCTATTTCTTTTTTTCCTCATGGTGTCACTATAGGATAAAGTTAGTGCTCATTGGGTATTCTCTATACTGGAGCATATCTCCATTTCCTTTGTCTCACTGGCTTTCTGATTTCCTATTATGCATTTAGAAAATATGATAACAAATATTCTGCCTTCATTTTTTAACACATTCTCTCAAGCATTGGCCTATCCTTAACGCTGAGCATGAATTTTCATTTTGCTTTTCCTTTTTTTTTCCCGCTAAGGTTTTAATATTAGTATGCCTTTAGCTTTATATAAGGGTGTGGAGAATTTAAGCAGTTCTAATTATTTGAAAGTAGGAAATGCCATGTTTAAAAAGACAAAAAGGCATGTGTCTTACAATCAAGTGAGCTTGTGAAGTTACATCTGTGATATAATGTATAGAAACTGTATGAAGCACAGAATGGTTAAGGATGGTAGGGACCACAGTGGCTCCAACCTCCCTGCTCAAGCAGTGTTATTCTAGAGCACGTGGGCTCTAGGGCTGCATCCAGGCAGTTCTTGAATATTTCCAGTAAGCTTCATCTTTCCTTATGTTGTTGTAAGGTGTTTTGAATTCAGCTTTTATGATGGATAGAAAAAGCAGTTTTTCTATCTAAGCTCAGAGTGGCAGAAGACAGGAGAGAGAGAAGAGAGAGAATTTGGTTTCATTTACGTACTAATAGCATTTTTGTCTGCTTGGTTGTTACCACTTCACCCAGACCCATGCTCTTAAATATATCTAGGCACCTGACTTCCACAGAAGGCAGAAAGGTGTAGCACTATATAAAGGTTAAGAAGGACTGAAGAGAAATTTGCTTGTGGTCTTTACAAGAGCAGGAGCCAGCTGGAGATGCCGTTTCCCATTCATGCATTTGGAGCACAGCCTTCCAGAAAGGCAAGGACCATTTCTCTGCTTTCCCTCTCCTGCCTCTTCAGCAGGACAGTGGTGTTTGGGCTGGTTGCATTCAGGCTTGTAATGAGGATGAATGTGACTGTCTAGTCAGTAGGACCAAAATCATCCACCAGTTCCACAAAATCTACATCCAGTGTGAACTCTGGCCACAAGTGAGACTTGTGGTCAGCCTCTGTCTAGCTCAGGTTATCAGGTGTGAAAGTTAACTAGAACCAGCATATGGTTAACCAGAATCAGCGTGGCCTTGCTAGCAGTAGAGTCAGTTTGCTGCTTTAGCAAAGAATTTGGTTCACCAAAAGAAGCTGAAAAACACTGAACAATTGCAGAGCTGTTCAGTAGAAGCCTGAGCCTTATCCCCCTATGCTTTCTAGTGGGCTGAAAATCCTGCCAGGATTTCCAGCCAGTTAAGAGCCTTTTTTTCTCCCACTCTCTTCAGATGGTCTTTTAACATGAGATAACAAATATCCCTCTTCTTAGATAAGTGCCCACATCTAAATATTGTCTCTAATCTCTATGCCATGTCTCTCACTTATGTGCTCATCACTGCCACACAGTTCCTTCACAGAGTCAATTGTTCTTTGGGCTGGTACTTTGGAGATAGTTGAAGTTACTATTCCCAGACTGTTGTCTTGATGACATCTTAGACATCATCTCCCAGTGAAGTGTGAAGTGGGCCAGCTGAACAGCACACACTAAAAGAAATCTAGGGCAAAATTAGAGTCCTGCATGTGGCACAAACTGCCTGTTTCAAACTAGAATGGGAGATAAACTGTTTCACAGTTGTCTGTGCATTAGTTGTCTAGCATGCTGCTTCTTTTCCAAAGGACGGACACAATCATCTTCCCAACCTGACCATTCCCTTGCCAGTGGTTACCATTTCATGGCCATGGCAGTTTTTGATGCTGAGATGTTGACTTTGAACTGCAAAGCATGTGCACCTTGTGGTTCTGCAGGTGAAGCAGCCTCTCACAAACTTCCTGGCAGAATACCAGAACCGGAGATGCTGTCTTCCTGCCAGCTGTGAGCAGTGGCTCTTCTGGCTTTTAATAAACACCAGGCCAGTTTGGAGGAGTCACCACATCCAGTCTCAAATGCATCATCAACATCTGCTTCAGGAAACCCTCTTAACTCCACAAACACAGAAGCTCCCTGTTGTTTGTCAGGACTTTCTGCAGTTTCAAGCCTTGTCCCAGCAGCAGCTCTTTTACTGTGCATATGTGGTGGTGCCTCCCCCCTCTCACACTGGCCCACGCTGTGATTTCAGAAATGCTTGTTAGGCCTTGGCCTTGATGAATGACAGCTCAGCTAAGTTCCTTGAGCTTATCAGAAACACTGTGTGCTCCCAGGAACTTATTTTGGCTAATGAGCTCCTGCTTTTCAGCGAACAGTCTTGGAAACCTACTTTTCTTGCCTGCATAAGAATGCAAGTGTAACACCACTTTTATGATTGAATTTTTACAGAAAGTTACTGACCTGAATTGTGGCCAGGATGGAAAATTGCTGTGACAAAACTCTCTTGCAACCCTATAAACAGCAGTTCTAAGTGCGACACTCTGAGCTCTCCTGGACCACAGAGGGCTGCAGCCAGCAATTCCCTCTGAGTGGGACACTCCTTGGAGAGAGCAAATTCTCAAGTTCACTCTATTTGTAGGACCACTGCCAAAAGCCAACGATGGAGCCCGGGCTGATACCTCCACTCCTCAAGGCTCAACTCTTCACCCTTTGAAATGCTGCAAAGGCATCCAACGTGAGTACATCACTGAACCTGAGGGGAGTTTTTCAGAGGTAAGTGTCCATACTCCTTCAGTGTGTGTCTGCCAAGTGTGAATATACTACAGCAAATTGTTGTGGTTTAAAACCAAACAGCTGCTTCCCTTCTCCCCAGTCCCCTCCAGTGAGAAAGGGACAAAAAGGCAGATATTATGGGCTGAGATAACAATTTACTAGAGAAAAAGCAATGAGATAAGGAAAACAAACAGTTACAGCAAACAGTAGCCATAACAGCAGTGCATAAAAGAGGTGATTTACGTACAAAAAGGTGCTCACCACCCCCACCCAGCTCTGCATGGCCGCCAAGATGAAGACAAAATGCTGGATGTTAATGCAGCCCAGTAGCTGCCTGGCTCTTCCCAAGACAAAGGACAACATGGTGGATGCTCCCACAGCTGGTGTCCTCCTTTCCCAAGCCCAAGACAACGAGAAACAACGATGGACAAACCCTCCAAGTCGGATCATCTGCACGGCACTGACCACTGTGCTTGCACTGAGTGCCCTGCTCTGCATCTGCACCACCCCAAGGGCTCTGGGCACTGTTCTGCTCCGGAAAAAAAGAAAAAGAATGGCACCATTTCCACTGCTCACTCACCTCTTCTTCCACCTGGAGCCCAGAATGACTCTTTAGGGGGTTTAGAATAGCAACCCAGCTACACCTCTCGGCCCTGGCCCTCTCTGGGAGAATTAACTCTGTCCTACACATGTGCTGGTGGTTATCTCTGCAATTCTTAAGTAGATTGGATTTGTTCGTAAGTCAGGCCTGTGAGTTACTGTCCTGCTCCTTGTAAATTCTAAGGAATCTTTTCTTAACTTGTTTAAATTAGGCTATCACTGAAGTGTTGTTAAGTTTAAGTGCTGTTAAAAACTTTAGGCCTAAACCATTGGTTGAGTCTGGAGCTAAGTTTGGTAACAGGGTCTACTCTGAACTTTGTGACTCAGCAGGAGAGTCCCCCTCATTCCTTTTCATCCTTATGCTTTTCCAGCCTTAGCTTTTTCCCATCTCCAAGCTCCACATAGGTAATGTTAGATTGATTTTAGTTTGACCAATTTTAGATTTTAGTCTGATTTATCTGTGTGCTTCAGCTACATAGTTCTGCAGTAAAGTGAACCTTGCCAATGAACTTAACCATGCTTTCACTTTTTTATGAAACCTGCTTTAGCCAATAACTTTGCCAGTGATTCTTTGAGCAACCTGAAACACCCATTCACAACAGCATATTAGAGACCTCACTACTCACATAATTCTCGAAATCCTTTGTCACCCACACCTCATTTGGATTTCAATTTGCTTACCTTCTCATGTCAAATGCAATCTACTTCTGTATCACTTCTCTTCTTTTGCCTGTTCTCCACCTTCCTACTCTAAGGCAGTTGCTGGAATTAACTATTGGTTTTACAGCATCCAAATGCTCCAGCTTCTTCATATACCCTCCTTGACTGCCTCTGCTTCCCTCTTGCTCTAGAGGTCAAGAATAACAATTTTCCTGACTTTCTGATCTTACAGAGATCTCTGGCTTTTTCCCTGCCTTCACTCTTAAGACTGACCATTATCCCCTTACTGCCTATGCACTTCCAGTGCACCAGGACCTTAAATGAAAACTCACCTCGACCAAAGAAGACAAAGAAGAAAGGGCTGCTGAACCACTGCCCCGTGCTAGAGGAGACCCCATGGACTTCTCTCCAACTGGCTTACACTAGTATTGGTTAGTAGTGATGGATATGTTTCCTTCTAAAATCCCAGGTTTCTGCAAATACCTGTGTCTTTTCTTTCCTTCCTTCCAGTTCAAATCTGTGTCTGTTGTGGGGGCTTCAGTTGTTCACTGCCTGTGTCCCAAAACCTTCACACTCAATTCTCTGCCCTATCAGTCTTTCATCTCTCTCATCTTTCATCAGTCCTGCTAGTTATCTTCAGTCTCTCTTGCCCCAATTATCTCTCCCAAATGAGTTCAGCTGCTTACTGTGCCACCTTACCTGCTTGACATCTCTTTGATGAACCTAGATCAAATTCTTCCTGCAAGGTGCCAGTTCTTCCTGTTGTTTCACACCTTTCCTTTACATCTGCTTAGAGTTTTGCTGCTCCTTTAATTTAAGGGGTCACTCAGCTGCATAAGAGGTGCCCCAGTTTTATATCCTGAAAACCTGGCCCATTTGTACTTTATGTGCCTGAAGTGAATGTGTTTTAACATAACTCCTGCACAAATCTTTACAGGATGTGATTAAATATGGGAAGTTAGCAGTTGAGTAGAGCATGGAAGAACCAGTTAATTAAGGGCTTCAAAGCATGAAGTTTTTACCATCTGTAAACAAAATCTGTACTGCAAGCTGTAACTCTCTCCACAGCAATTCCTAGGTTTCCTCAGTACAAGATCCAAAGCCCAGTGAAATTAGTGCAATGGGAGGGGGGGATCTTTCACTGATTTCAGTATCCTTTGCATCAGGCCCCTGATTTCCCTTAGCAATGATAAAATGATACACAAAGCTGGGACTGTACAACTTCCTTTTATTTTGTGTGCTTTTATAGGATATAAATAAATGACAAAATTACAAAATTTATAACTGGAAGCCCAAGCATATTTACATAAGTATTTGTTGCAGTGAGGCTACTATTTACTGTTCTCCTATACAATTTTCCTTTTGGTACCATATTTTTAGTGTTATTTTTTTTTTTTTTTACTGTCAGTTGACTAAGTACATATCAACAGTGAATAAGCAAAAATATGTACAAGGAACTATTTTGTTCAAGTAAATTGAATACTCTATTAAAAGTATGTAATCACTCAGCGCTATGATTAGGTTTAACTAAACCATATACAATTATCAGTTTTAAACCAAGTTCAATTATCCATTTTTTGGAATATACCAACTGATGATTCTAACTGAAAAACCTCAGCTGGATACGAAATAATAATTAAAAAAACATTAAGACAACCACACAATTTATCAATATCTCTATAATGAACTTCAAAATGATTCACAATTTGACTGGATAGAACAATATACATTAAAATGTCATTTTTCTCCTATAATGATATTTTTACTGTTATAATTTCAGTTCTACATAAATATACATCATGGTATTATACAAATACTCCACAGACATTAAAAAAATTAAAACACTTTAAAGAAAAAGTAAGTAAATCTTATTTAACCAAATATTAAGCAAATGCTTAATTATTTTGTTTCATGAAAACGATTTTATTACTTTGGAAATTTTTTCTTTTTCTTGCTGTTTTTATTTAGAAAATGTTTTGCAGTAGAATTTTATCAACACTCTTCCAAACAAGCTTTCTGTGACAGAAATCTTGATAGCAAAATCCATGGTTTTGACTTTTTTTAGAACCACTGAGATTTTTTTTTTAAAAAATACTAGTAGAATTCATGGCTATAGCAATGTTGAACTGCATAAACTATATGTAGGTGTAGTAGAATGACCATTCCACTTTCATTCCAGACTGATCACACAGAACATCCAGTGCACTGATGCTACAACTCTTATAATTTTCATAATGCTGCAATAGCAGTCATTTACTTAACTTTAAAATAAATAACATTTCTCATAATTAATCTGGCTTCCTTCCATAAATATTCATATGTTTTCCTATAGTACTTCTCTTCCATAAAAATATCTAATAAATGTTTTCTGTGCATTATTAATACCTTTTTCTAACCATTCATAAAACTCTGATCCTTTGCTACAATGCAAGAGGTTCTTATTTCTGTAGAGGATCAAAGGACATCAATGATTACATATAAAATCAGCGCACACAGAAATCAGGGTGCCTAATTTCTTGTCACTTTAATGAGTTCTTTATTCAACGCAGTAATTATTAATGAATTCAGTGGTTTCACAAATAATCTATTTATTAACTCTGGTTCTATTTCAATTAAAAACTGCCAAGATTTAAATAAAAAACCCAATCAAATACTCTACTCGTAGGCAGCATTAGTATTAGTTTAGAGACCTTTTGTTTTTTTTTTTTCTTTAAAAAGTAGAATTCTAAAATAAGAAATCAAAGAAAGCACTGTGGCAGAGTCACAAGGGAGAACTGCATGAAAAATAAGGTTTCTCACTCCTCTTGTGGACTGTAATTTTAAAAGTCTTCATATAGTGTCATTCTTCTGTCAGTGCTGCAGGAAGAAGAACATCACCAGAAATGACTGTCAGCCTTTTTTGTTAGTTACAAGGCCACTCATACAGTGCAGTCTTCCTCTCTGCTGGATTGAAACGTTGCCATAAAGGAAAGGCTGTGCTGTGACTGCTTGGCGTGCAAGGCACAACAAGGAACAGGGGGACAGTTTTGTATCAGAAAATTGTAGTTTCATACTTGGTATTAATGCCTCTTTTGGCCTCTTGTCCAGGTTCAACAATCCAGGGTAGATTCGCAAGAGTCTTTTGTTCGGATGGATCTATCTGCTTTAAGACAAATGCAAACATACAGACGGGTTACCATCTCCGTGCACGGCAGCTTGAGCAGAGGGGTTTTCTTTAAACTAACAGGGCAAATCCTGAATTGACAAAGTCGTACAGCAGCAAGTATGGTGGTGTCTACACTCCCATGTACTCATGGCTGCCTTCTTCTTCCTGTTGAGATCAGAGCTGTGTTTACCCCCAAGCTATAGGGCATCAGAGTTCATTAAAGCCACACTTCATCCTGAGAAGTCTGTTCGCTAATGAGACAGACGATGGCATCAGAAAATGTTTCTACTTAAAATTTTATGGAGGAAGATTCTGTGGCAATGGATGACAAAGTGTACAG
>VXAC01006238.1:212026-240860 GCA_013399225.1 Rhipidura dahli
AGCCATACCTTTCCCCCCCCCCCCTTCCTCTCACCCAATAATTAAGTGTCATAGAGTACAGTTCTCACTTTATAGTCAGTGAATATGATACAGTGTGCAGTCATTTTTCTCCCTGCCCTCCCAAATCACCCTGTGCCTGTGTTCTCACTTAATTTATAATAGTTTTCATAATTTTTTTAAAAGGTCTACTGTAAAAGAATATTTCTCTGTCATCTCTGCACTTCAGGAGGACACTTTAAAGACAATCAATACATATGCTTCAATGAGCTTTGTTTCTTAGGAGTCTGTGATTAATACTGAAAAGGCATATTGAATCCCAGATCAAAAAAAAAAAAAAGAAAAAAGAAAAAAGAACAGGGTAAGAAAAGAAAAGAAGTTGCTTGGTCTGACAGGATAATTGTAAATTGATTTGGATTTGTAATTGATTAGGATCACATATGCTGTGATCGTATACCCAACAAATTAGGTGATAGGAGATTAGGAAAGTCTGTGAAACCGCAGTCTTGAGAGGTATGCATTGATTAAACTGAATTAATTAAAGCTCTGTAATTACTGTAAGACACATATACATAAGACTGACCAAGCAACATCTTAAACTGGAGGAATCTGAAACAAGCAGTTGCTTGAAATGGCTGCCGGTGCTGTGGTGACACAACCCTGCCAGCTGATGAGCAGAGGTGGCAAGATGGATCATTTCTGACTCAAGAGATATTTTTATTTGTACAGCTTCTAGTATATAAACTCTTAACTGTATAGCTGAGTTTTGGATTTTTTTGCATGCATAACTACCTTCTACTTACCACTGACTTCCGAATACTAACACGTGGTTTGGGAATAGGTTTAGAGGGTTTGTTTTCAAAGCTTTCTGGGAGGGTCGAAGAATGGCCCCCTTTTCGTGCTTGTAGTGCAAGCTGATAGGCCACCTCAAATGCTTGTCCTAGTGTAAGAATGATTTCGTAAGCTAAATTCTGGAATAAAACAGAAACAGTTAAAATTGAGGTGAGGCTGAATTATTGTCAGGCACATGAAGCGGGGTAGTGATTTGTAATGTAAATAAAATCACGCTGGTAATACGCTCCTCAGTCTCAGTAATGTTTACATCTGTCATTTGATTTCTCATTGATTAAAAACAATCAAAATGCAATTTAGTGTATTGAAAGTAATTACTTCTAAACCCCTTGAAAACATCTCACTAAACATGAAAACATGCATGGGTGTCTGTGTGCCATCTCTTTTCAGAACAAGTACATTGACCTTCCCACCTTCCCAGCTCATCCTGTATCTGCTGTTCTCAGGATCCAGCCCCTCTTGCCCTGCTGCTATGTGACATTTGGCCTCTCCCTATTTTAGAACTCCTCTGCTGACTTGTCCTCCTCCAGAGCCAGCACCCTGATGTGCTGCTTGCCTGGGCACATGCCTTGGGATGCTCTGTGCTCTCCCCAGGCAGCACAGGAAGAGGCTGCAGCATGGGTGTGATGCTTGCAAAAGGACAAAACGCCAGTGCTGGAAGTGTGTGCTCTGATTTACAGACTCAGTGCAGGTCACTGCACTGCTTCAGGTGCGTGCTGCAAGTCCTGGGGAAACCTCCTCATGGGCTTGTTTTCTAGAAGTAAAACTGAGCTCAAATGATCCTGCAACAATGTTCTTGTAAGCAAGGGGAAGGAAAGTTAGTGGGCATAACCAAAAAAGTCAGGCTATTATGCCTAAAACCAGTTCAGTGTTGTAGGTAGAATACTTTAAATCCTCTGATTATGGGGAAAAAAACCTGTTGAAATATTTATAAAGCATGAATGAGGTATCAGAGGGGTTGATATAAATATCTTTTCATATTTATATGTACAGTTTTATATCAATGAAAAAGCAGCTGTGAGTTTCAAATTTGACCTTAATCTAAATGGCAAATGAATTCCTATGGTAATTTTTCTTCAGGTTTGTGGGTTTGTTTTTGTATATTTATTTTTAGGCTCCTACTAGAGCCTATTTCTGTGCTATGAACTCTGCAATAATGTTTAGAACCCCTGCAGAGCAAAAGCAAGGCTGTTGGCTTGCCTCCATATGATGTCCTACAGTCCCCTTAGAATAATTCATAAATCTTTGATGTGATTCAGTCACTACCCTCTCCTTCCTCAACCTCCATAGCAAATAGTTGGAAGCAATTCTGCAATGCTTTGAACCTAGGTTGAGCCCTTCAAATTCTCAAGTTTGTGATACTTTTTCAAATGAGGTATGTCTTACTAGTCAAGTCTAAGTGTTAAGTTTGCAGTAAGTGAGAAAGCAATGCAGTGCACTTGGAAGTACACTGTTTGCAGACCTTCAATCATTAAAACAAGGTTAAATGGACAAGCATTTTATTTCATGTCCTACACTTAAATTTCCCTGAAGAATCTCCATTCCTTTTTTTATCACTCTTATATACTGTGATAATATAGGCTAAATTCAGCATATTTAGCTCATTATAGGAGGTTCTTATAAAGGTGCCAGCACTGTCCTCTGTTAGGTCAGACAGAAGACAATTATACTCCAGCACTGGGACATGCTCTGTCCTGTTAATGACTACAGTTACAACAGCAAGCCAGCCAAAGATTCATATCTTCACAAATAAAAATATCTGCCTGATTTGATAGCTGTAGTCTCCAAATTATCTCCCTTTTAACTGGCAGGCAAACTGGCCAGGACTGAAAAACACTGAGGATGCAGTTTGCCAGGGACATAATAAAAGAAAACCTAAAGAGGCTGTTATAAAGTGCTCTGCCTTTTAGCAGAATTCTGGGTATGGAATTAAGAGCAACAGAGTACAGTCATTAAAAATGTCGAGAATAATATAATTTGAAATGGAGTGTGCTTTTTAGTGGGATATTATTCTAAAGAGAGATGTCTTTAAAATCAGCTGTCGTGACAAGTAAGAGAGCACACTATATCATGGTGGGATTGTCTGCAGTGGTTGTTATTATTATTACTAAGGAATACACCAGCAGGACAAGGTGTAGGAATGGCTTGTTGGAGAATACGCAGCCTGCAGTACTAGTAGGACTGAGAAAATACACCATCCAGTGTGGCATAACAAATGAGCACTGAGACTGCCCTGAAAATTTGGGAGATAAGAGTGGAGACAGACTGAAAAGTTTGCCATACTGAGCCATAATTTTAGTTAAAGTCCTGCATCTTGTATGAAGCCACTATAATCTGTTTTCCTTTGTTTGTAAAATGAAAAAACCAGGCCTGCCTGGAACCAGAAAACCATAAGAAACATGTAACTGTTTCTCTGGTCAATAAATATTTGAAATATAGCAAATAAAACAGAACATTTACTGTTCTGTTCAATATTCAAAATACAAACTGAACCATAGCTTGTACATAAATTTCATACATCGTGTATCGTGGTAGAGCCTTGACAAAGGGAAGTGTGAAAATGGAGGCAAGGAGGGCTTTAGAACTGTATCTTGTAAAATTCAAAAAAATTATCTGAAAAAAACCCATAAGTAAATAAGCTTGGTTTGAGGAATTTCCCACCTGTAGTACTGGGAGAGGATTAAGACCAGAGTTGGTACAGATTCTTGCAGGGGCTATATTGGAGACGTAGGAGAAGGATTCCCTTGAGGAGAGGAGTGGAAAACCAAACCAAAATCCACAGTGGAAATTCTTCTGATGGAGTGAGGAGACCATTTACACCTTTTACACGTGGCCCAAAAGGAAGGATACAGGTCTCCCTCCCCGACAGACGCTTAGCACAGAATCTGTAGAGCCCCTGGCTGCTGTAGGAGACTCTCCCAGCACCCCATCAAATTCCTTAGAGAGGAGAGAGAAGGGCTTGCAGTGCTTCCCAGCAGCTGCTATCCTGCTCCTTGTTTGGAATGGCACAGAAGGAAAGTGAGTAAGCCAATGCCTGTAAGCAACAATTTCTGGGAGGTAAGGGATAAGGTCAACTGCCTTGTTTGCCAGGCAATGCTACAATTCAGAGCCCCAGTGAAGTCTGAGTCAGGATTCTTCAGCTTTAACTCATCCAACCTGTTAAAATGGCTAATTGATTCCTTACATTTTAACTGACTTTTTTGTTGCCTGTTCATAGATGCATTGGGCAATGAAGGGTTTATCCAATGGATATTACTTTGGATATCTCCAGTACATGAACCAGAAATTGATATAGGACCTGTGTTGATGGTTTGTTTCTCCAGAGAGAATCCTTCACTCGTAGATAAAAGGCTGCGAAATGGGTGGAAGTGAAGTGGATTTCAAATACTGAGCAATAAATCCTATTCTTTCCCCAGACCTTTTCCCCTTCAATATTCTCTAATAAGGTCTGATGTTTTTG
The DNA here is from genome assembly GCA_013399225.1 of Rhipidura dahli. Taxonomy (NCBI): domain Eukaryota; kingdom Metazoa; phylum Chordata; class Aves; order Passeriformes; family Rhipiduridae; genus Rhipidura; species Rhipidura dahli. The sequence continues at coordinate 216,336 of VXAC01006238.1, forward strand.
CAATTTTGATAATAGAATTTCAACTCTGAGTCCTCAAGTTAAACTTACAGTTACTCCTAAATAGTATCAGTAATGCTTGTGGTTGCATGTCACTACACCAAAATACTTCCCTATCTACAAACAAATTATTCTTGCCCACACTTCCTAAGAAACTGAAGGACCCAAGAGAGTCTTTTTTTTTTTTTATAACATTGCACATATTACATTACCAATATATATATATTATTTGAAATGCCTTCCACCCTATTGTGGATTTCTACCATTTTAAACTTCATTTTTCTATAAATGATTGTACTTCTATCCATTGGCAAAGGGGTAGGATTATTTTTATGAGCAAACAGTAAGATCAGGTTAACATGAACGTTAGACTTTAAATAGAAAATTTAGTTTGTAGTATGCTTGCATTCTGAATACCTAGCTGGCTTTTATAGAGTTTGTACTTGAATCAAAAATGCTAGTTTCTGAGAAATAAAACACCACAAAAAGAGGATATTTGAGTAGGCAACACCCCACTGAGGATTAGGTTGTAGGAGAAAACTAAGTTGAGACAGTTAGACACTAAAGTTTCCGTATTGCTTAAAATAGCCATTTAAAGTGCTTGGGATATTAAATGCTCCTCTTAACGTACAGGAAGTGGGCAAAATGTAATTATTCCTGGATCACTTTTCTTCCCTTGCCAAGAAAGGAGATGATTTTCATCTGCAATACCTGAGTCTATATTTCTGCTTGATTACTAAACCTATAAATGAAATTGCAGTACTTCAAAACCATTAAGCAGAATTTAAATGGACCAGGAGAAATAATAACTTCACTCAATCAGTCTAATTTCAGTTGTTCACATATCACTAAAACCTATGTAATGTACCATCTTGTTGATCACTGTCTATTTTTAACACAATTTCAAATATTTTCTACTCCCTGTGGATACTAAAATGTCAGCAGAGAATTTAAATAACAAAAGCACTCAAGCAAAATGCTAAAATTCCTCTAACCTACCTGTACATCCTGTTAAGTTCTCCCCCACACTATTGCTGTGCAATGTTAACTATTTCCCCAGTTCCAAATAAAAAACTGCACCCCTGTGCACCCTGTTCTTTTGATTTAACTTAATTATATTCATGTAAGCATGTTTCAAGAATTCATACACATTATATTAAAATATTTTTTCCTTTAATAATTTTGAAGTTCTAATAGCACCTTAAATTTCTCTTGTGCACAACTCAAAGGGTAAGTTTTCTTGAAAGTTTTGGACTATAAATCTTAGTCATAAAAACTTTAGCCACTACTTGCTTCCCCAAATTTAGCTGAAAACTGCAAGACTGATTAATTGATATGTGTTCATAATTTCTTAAAACAATAATACTTTGTGCATCCCCATCAGAAAAGTATAACTATAGGAAGAAATTACTAATTTTCCACCAACGTAATAGGAGCTCCAAGGACTTTTGCCGAAGTAACATTTTGAGATACATAGGCAAGACTTAAAGAACAAGGAAATTAGAATTAAATAATTAATTTGCTGTTTTCAAAATAAAGGCAATCTTTTTGGTGTGTGCTGAGATTTCAGAATGGATGGCCAAACACACTTGTTACAAGATTTCTGGATGATTTAGGCTTAGGCTTATACCTTAGGTTACAAGAATTACATGTCAAGACTTGTATGAAAAGATACTTGCTGAATTTACACTCAACAGCTGAGGTGACAGAGATGAGTTATTTCAGAGAGGAAATACAAAAGAAAATCTCTGCTCTTCCCCAGAAATGCTCTTTTGCTATCCCATAGTAATCTTTTCCTGGGGTAAATGAATGATGCTTTCCATTAATCACCATTAATATATCCTGAAAATGTTTTAACAGAACTAAGTAACTATTACTAATAGAAAGAACTATTAAATGAAGTGTCCTTTATAAACTGACCACATCAAACGCAGTGAATACGTGGCAGTAGTGGTGATTGGTCTTCAAGTCTTTCGTGATGTATGCAAATGTAGAAAGGTCTTCAGGGTCTTGTGCAGCACAGGAAATGTTACGGATTTCATGTTCAGCAATAATATTCTGTTTAAAAAAAACAAAAAACAATCAATTTAGGAATTAAATTTAAAAAATCCAAAAAGGTATGTGTTAAGATTCACATCTGTGTCGATCTACTGTACCAAAGTATTTCAGAAATGTCTTAAGAAGAGATTTAATAAGCCCCATGTGTGATCTTATACAGGTATTTGGAATTTTGACTCTCCACAGTTGCCAATCATCTGGTAGGAAACCATTATATTCTAGAGTCTTCCCTATGAGGCCACTTGTTCTCCTTTGACAAAGAGACATCTTTCCTGGCACACAGGACACAACTTCCCAAGATGCTAGTATGGTATTTTGAAACTGTATTTATAGATACAGTTTCTAAGCACTATACCAGCATCTTATGAACTTGCTGGGGTTTTGTATAATGATCAAAATGGGACACTGTTTCAGTCTACTGACAGACAGGATCTGGTGAAACCTAGCAAGCTCAATAGCCAGGTTTTTGCAAATGCTGTTTGACAAATTTTAGCTATACTTCTTTAGGAGAAAAACATACCAAACATTACTTATAATTGAAACTGTGAGATATTGAAAAGATTCTGATTACTAAAATGGTAACTACGGGAGGATCTGGCAACTTCTCTCCCCCTACTGACAGCAGCATCCTGTAGGAGAGATGTAGGAAAATGAAACTGTTCATGCACCGAGCCACACTACTTGCAACAGCCAATGTAAGCTAGAGCACACTACTGGGAGAGAGGTGGGGTGTGTCTGTCCCATGGAATAAAGAAAAGCTGTCTCAAAGCTTTGGAGAAAATTATGAATACCCATTACATAAACTGCTGATATGTAATTACTGTGTTCAGGCCAAAGGAACCATGAAGCCAGAGAAGAAGATACTGCAGAGTGGCTTATGATTAGGCCTTGCTTCAGCAACACACGTGTTTCAAATGGTTTGTTTAAAGAGAAGAATGATTCATTGACTTGGTATTTACTTAGGGGTTAGTTTATATGCTTTCTTGAGTTGTAGACCTGCTGGCTGTAGCTCTGGCATTTCCACAAAAGCCCACAGTGACAAATCTTGCTGCAGCATGACATCACTACTGCATCATGGAACAGGTGACACCTGTAGTGTCCCAGCTCCTCACACAGCCACCACTTCCTGCTGCCATGGCAGCATCTGTCCAAGTTAAAACAATTTCTGAGCATATCTGGTTTTCCCTCACCCCTCTCTTTTCCTTCCCACCTTGTTTCCTTCACCTCCTTTTTTAATTTTTTTTTTTTTAATACATGCAACTAAATCCCTTCAGATGCTTTGCCATATCATCTCTCATTTGCTAAGTGGCAACTTTCCTCCTTGAGAATAGGTGTCAAGTTATCAAAAAGAGGTATTAACACATCTAATTGAAGAAATCATGACTTAGGAAAATATCTTAATAAAAAGCACACCAAATTTCAAATTATGGAAAAAATGAGATAAGGAAACTTTTACTGAAGAAAAGAAATAATCCTCTTAAATTGTTGCAACATACTTGATTATTTCTGTTTAATGCATTATTCATAAAAATGACAAAACCAGTACTTGTGTTTCAATATGTGCCAATTTATAATGACATGTATAATCTCTGCTCAACAATTGCTTGCTTTTTATGTTACTTGAAGCATTTTATTTTCTTTGTTCTCGAATTGATAACATTTACCCTCAATAAAGATTTTGATGAGAATTAGAATTATACCAAAACCAGGGATTTAGATATCCACAGATAGAGCTGTAATACACTGTCATTGATGTAGTGTTGGCAACATTGTAGTTCAGAAAGAATTCAAGCTTGGAAGGTCTAAAATCATATGTAAAGTATTTATGCCAAATCACGAGCCACAATGTAATCACCTGAATTTATGCAGCATCTGTGAAAAGAGCTCTGCTATGCTGAAGCTTTTTCTAGGTGACCTAGGGTTGACACAGGGATTTGCACTTCAGTCAAAATTCATGGAGATTATTTTAATGTTTTAATTTTAAACCAAGTGAATTTTAGAAACATATATATATCAAGTTTGTTTTGAATAAAATAAAGTATACCTACAGTAAATCTTCTGGATGGAAATTGATAGTGAAATTGAGTTTTTTTCTAGCTGCTCTAGGATATCCTCTGTGATCTCCTTTCAAAATGAAACATTTTTCAGTGCATGTGTTCACTGTGTCCTACTGTCACATTTCAGTATACCATGGTCTTATTTCGTAGGAAGGAGAAGGCTATGAACCAGCTTGCTGTTCTGGGTACACTCCTCAGGCACTGACTGACACTGTACAGTTGTTCTAAAAATTGTCTTTCATTTTGGCAAGAGAAACCTCCAGTGCTTCTCAAAAAGTCAGGAAGCTGAAAGTCAGTTCTGGTTCTGCCAAGGAAATACCTTGGAGAGACCAGGTTTTTGCTAAGCAGCCTTCCTTTTGCTTGCCTACCTCATGACAGCCAATCTTCCTTCTGGCAGAAATCACCCAGAAGTTAGGGTGAGCTGTGAGCCACGAGAAAATTCTGTAATCTGCTTTTTCCTAGGCAGCAATTTCTTTCTGGCCTCACTTGCAAAGAAATGGTGTCATGCCAAGCTTCAAGGCGCCACTGAAACAGCTGTCATGGAATGCGGTCAGGGCCCCTTCGTCACCTGAAACTTTGCCTGCTGTGACTGGGAATACAAATTCTTAGCTTGGTGGCATAAAGGAAAAGGATGAAGAGCCATGAGAGCTGAATTTTCAAGCACAGAACCGCTAGCTAGTTTTGTCATTAAAAAGTATGCATTTACTGCTAAGTGGTGCCCAGCGCCATCAACTAGAAGCTCGTATGGAAGCAGAACAAGTCTGAATATGCTCTCACCTTAGTGCTAATCTGTTTTGGGTCTTGAAGGAATTGGGAACAGCACACTGTGGACAAGGATGATAACAACGCTTCTGGGAGAGTTGCAGGCTATTACCTGGTTTTTACAGAAGGGAAAGGCAGTGCAGATTTTGAACTGGAGAGAAAGCAATCTACACTTTGAGAAAACACATTGGACTGTGGCATTATTTACCTCCACCAAATACATCCTCTGCACTACTAGGTTTCAGTGGGACTCATCTAGAGTGATCTAATGCAATTTGCCAAACTTCCTTCAGGTTTCCATCTTACACAAGACTCTATGCACTGTGCAAAAAGACACAAGAAGCTCCTTTTGTTCTCCTGATTTTTTTTGTAACCCGAAGGACATTGCAGTTACATCCTTTACGCTACAGAGGAGATTTAAGAGCTGAAAACAGCATTATCCAAGTTAGAGTTAATAGCATTACAATGTCCTGATTTATGCCCTACACATGAGAGAACATAAATGGAATGAGGGTTGTAGAATCTCAGTTTTGAATCAATGGAAGGAAAAAGGAGCTGACAGGAATCCCTGGTCCCTCTGCTCTGGCAAATATGCCAAACTTGAAACAACAGTAATTTCACTTCAGTTTTTCTTTTATGCCATCTTCTAACTCTAAATATGGCTTCCAAACTCTAGCAGAACTTCACAAATCTGCTTCCACTCTTCACTTAAAACACAGTTCTAGTTAAAAACTGATGGATTTGGCAAGTTTGATGGTTACTGGGATAGATGCACTGAGTGTTCAGCAACACAAAGCTGCTACATACATTATTAACGTGGTCAGGTAGCTGCGTTGTCAGAGTTATTTTTTATATTGCTTAGTCAGTTTTAGTCACATAACAGAAAAGATAATTTCATTTCTGATCATATAAAATCATCAGTATGGATTGTATTTCCTTGCCATTTTAGACATACAAAGAAGAGAAATTAATGCATTACTTTACTTCTGTTTACAGAGTTTATACATTTTACTTTGGCTAAGCAATAATCCATTGCTCTGTCCCTCACTGAATTCTCTGATCTCTCAATTTCTGCTTTTGTGGCTTTGGTTAGTTGTGGTTTTTTAAAGATTTGGATGTATTTTAAAATGTTAGAAATAAAGCACAGGAGCATTGCCACACAGAAAGATGAAAAAAATGTGGAATAACATCTATTAAGAAGCTGCTGCAGTTCAGGTAGTTAAATGGCTAGCATCAAGAAAACAGCTCAGAGAGAGGCTGTGGTATTTGAATGTCTGGAAAGGACATTCAAGGCTTGTGTTTCTTATTCTTAAAATGGCTGGCCCTGGATGAAACTCCATCTTTATTCTTTATTGAGACATCTTTTTTGTTTTTTATTTCCCCAAATTATATTAATGAACATATATATATATATAATGCATACTTAAGGAACTGTATAGAGAAGAATATGGTAAAGGATTCTACAGAAGCTCCCTGCTGAATGTCTGTTGTGATAAGCTTGCATTTAATAGCAGATTGCTATTAAATGGATACAACAATCTCCAAATAAGGCACTAAAACTACTTCACTTGTCCTCCAGACTGAGTTTCTGGAGAATGACAATGACATTACACCCATTTTGGAGAAAAGAGGAGAAAAAAAGGAGAGGAAAATACAAAGTGCAAATCTGTCCCCTCTCTGGCCTGGCCTTCATAGGTATTACTATTTCTCCTAGTTGTGAGAAACAAAAGCTAATATTGAATAATTGCACATACCTTATTTGTGGCATCAATAAATTTGACTCCCTTGTAAGAGACAGACAGGACAATAGTTGGTACTTTCTTCATCTGTTCCGTAGACTTCTGAAATCAAAATGAAGCTATTATTAGAGTTGTGTTGCATTGCGAGAACAGTGCTCTCTTCTGATTAAATACCTAAGTTAAATAAATATTTAACTTTTTCTTCAGCCAGCTCTGGATTTATGCTCTCTTGTAGCTACAAAACTAAAAAAAGCTTTAAGTTTGTCGTGAGGATGGTGAAAGTCCTCCTTTTTCATAACACAGTGGGAAGATAATAAAGTAACTTTTCCAGGCTTAAAAAGACCAGACATGCACCCAGTGCTTCCCAAAAGGTGTGTGTTTAGGACATCTATCTGTTATGCCCCATCCACTGCTGCCTCCCTCCCCTTCTCCTGCCCTTCCCAGCTGTAAGAACCAACAGCACAGTACTTTTGTAGTACCGTTTCTTTGCTGCCATGAGTTGTTATTTAGAACCATTTCCCTGTTTTCCCTTCTCTGCAGTTGTATTTGTGACACGAGGTGTCCCTGCAGCCCGCCAGGCCTGCCAGTCAATCCCTCAGCTGAGCACTGTACTTGTCACTCCACACTTTGACTGCAGCTGCTGCTGGAAGCTGCTCTACACATGAATTAGCACAGAGGCTTATTCTGCATTCTCTCAGTGCCAGGTTCTCCTACCTACAGTTCATGCCCTCCTATAAGATTGGTTTTCCTTTTATGCTAGTCTGCTTCTGTGTGCCTTCAGTGTGATGCACACAGCAAAGGTATTTCCCACTGAACAGGGAAAATATTTGGAGCAGATTTAAGTTCTCTGCAGAGAAAAAAATGTTCTTTAGTTTACAGATTAAATTTACTAGAACAACCCCAAAACCAACCAAACCCCAAAATACGGCATAGTAGTTTATAACTGATTTGAATTCTTTTAAGGTGGAAGACAATGATGGACTAGACTACTCCACATAAAACTATTATAGATAAATAGGCAACACTCAGAAAATGCTTATTTATGGAACTATCTGCAAACAATCACAGAGATCAATCAAATATTTTCTTGAGACGAAGTGAGCTTGAACTTCTGACAGTTACAGGTAAACATGAAGAAACATCGGCACACAGAAGGAGAGTGCAAAAACACTGAAGTCTGGAATTGGCACATCAGAAGATCATTAAAGCAGCTGAACAAAAGTAGCAGCAGTGGCTTTGTATTATTCAAAAAACCCCAAAGCAGCAGAGATAGAAACTTGAAAACACAAACTGTAACTAAAAAAATATGTTTGAAAAAGTAGGCAATGCTAACACTAGAGAGCAAAACAAACAGAAGCTTAAAACCCCCCCCTGTAATCAGGTCTCCTTATTGGCTCTTGATCCACCCAGAATCAGCTAAGACTCCATTTTTGTCAGCATAAAGTTCAAAGCTACAGATCCAGCTATGTTCTGCAATTAGTGTCTGGGCCATGAAGACTGTAGCCTCTAATTAAACTTTCAAGGAGAAAACCTGTCCATGTAATAGAGAGGATTTGTTGGATCTCTCTGTATCAAATGACGAGAGAGTTGAGAGCAATCAAGCGTCACTTTGTCTGGGAGAAAACTCCTTTCATCCAGAATACTCGGCACTTTTAAGAAATGAAAGCTTAAATGGTAAAACATCCTGAAGAATTTTAACAAAATCTGAAGACACTAATCTGACCTGCATGCCTCTGAACTGAGTGGAGAAGAAATGGTATCCCTGCCAAAAGCAGAGCAAGCAGCGACCTGTGCGTATGCATGTGTGTCACTGTAACAGATCTCAAATGAGCCTTTCCATAAAACTAAATTTCAATGAACAGAAAGCATGACAGTGACTGTACAGATGCTGCAGTACATACAGCTATCAGAATAACAAGCAATAAACCCCATACATGCTCATACTAGACAAAATAGTCACAAACATGAAAATATCACTTTAATAATCTGGCAAGGCAGCAATCATCCAACTTTTGTCCTTTCATTCTAGTCTGACAGCTACACACAAGAGCGCCTTCTTTTCCATTTTGATTATTACAATTACCTCCTTCCTCACCTCCTTAACAGCAAAATTCCTTTTCTCCAATGTGCTATACAAACACAGGTACTCAGTTCACATATTCTAGCTTTTTGGTATAATCCCCACTGTCTGCTATTTGCCATAAAGGTGAAGCATCCTGTTGGCCAGGCCACGCTGTACCAACTACCTCTTTCCTCTAGGCCTGCAGTTCATAATTTAATCATCTTCATCTGCTCCACATTCACCTGGGTTTGTCTAGACCCGACCCGACCTCTAGTATTGAATGGGGGTTGCGAACTGCCAGAAGACCATCTCTGAGTGAAATAGCTCATCAAGACGTTATTAAATTACAGCTGGCAAATTAGGAAATGAATCAGAGACTGATGGACATTTGTAATTCATTAAGCCAAATGGTCTCATTTGGTAACAAGCACAGGATGTTCCTCATCAGCCTGTAGAATTATGATGTGGGGTAACAATTCTGCACTTGTATTCCCATTGATACAAACAGCTGGGCAGTGGATTAACATCCTTTGTTATTATGACACTGCCACCAAGAGAAACACGCAGCTCTATTCCCTGTCTCAACTCTCAGTGATACAGTTACTGAAGTCCACAAGATAATTATTATTTCCAAGCAGTTTCCAGGTTTCAACAGTTTTGAGTTGTCATGGTGAGCTCACACTATTTGCTTGTTGCTCCTTTCTTTTTAATGAAGGAGTTGTTTGCCAGAATGTTTAACGTGAGAATTCAGAGATACAGTATGAATACCTTTTGCTCAGGCACTGTAGGTGCTTTGGCTCTGAATTCTAGGATGCTGAGATGAAGTCCCACAGCTTTCTTGGTCAGGCATTTCACACCTCTGTGCAGGCCAAGTGGGCATCTCTGCCCGTGTCTGTGCCCAGAACCTCAGAATAAGGTGGGACACAGGAGCCAGTATTCTCTTTCCTCGGGCTTTTCAGGTTCTAGCAACTTTATCAACTCCACGAGGACACAATGAGATGAGAAATTATTCTTGTCCATCTGGTGTCTCTATGGGAAGCATATGGACTTGAGCCAAAGTTACAGGAGTCAGAGCTGAAGGCTGGCATTGGATGTCATGTGCATGCTGACATATGGTCTAATGCTCCAAGGCATGTTCATACCTTAGTAGCAGGATTAGATTTCATCTCACGTAGAAGCAATCGTAGTGACAGGACACTGTCTTAGGGCAAGTGCTCACTAGCCTGGAACTGGTCATTGTTCCTATGAACTCCACTGTTTGTGACTGTAACTGGCTCTTAACTTCAATGCACTTCTTTAGGAGGAACACCTGGGTGAACAGCAAGCCTATTCCAGGCTCCCTGCCAGTGCCTGTTGCTGATCAGCCGGTCACCTACGTCAGGACAGATGTGCATGTCCTGTCTCTATGGGTGCACTGCTCCTGCAGCCAGGAGTCTCTGCACTGCCATTGAGACTGAGCTTTGGTCCCACCTCTGAAATCCTTGCTGCCAGACAGGTAGGTGACTATGTGAAAGCAGGCCATGTATAATTCAAGAACCATAGAACAGGCTTGTCTGCGTACACAGGAAGATAGAAAAAAGCATCACCGTCCTAAATCTAATGTGACATGTACAGCTTCCCCAGACTTCTCAAAAGAGCATCTTTCTCTTCAGAACAAGGAACATCAAGAGTACCAGTCTTGTCTGTATTCGTGCAGCTGCTGCAATGAAGCCGCTTCACCCCCTCAGCACCCACAATGGAGATCAGCCCAGTAGAAGGTAGAAGGTACCTTCTGCATAACTGCCTGGTTACTATGGTGACTGCTTTTACAATAAAGGTCTGAATTTAAGACTCTTCTGAGTTTGCATCTGAACCCACTGCTGCCATTATGTAGGACAGTGCCAAAAACCTGCACAGGCTTGGACAGTGCTGCTCCTGATTCCTCATTTTGATATGGGTCACAAGGAGATGCAAGACCAATGGTGCCAGAGAGAACAAGAGAGGGAGTGCAATCTTGCTTCTCATCTTGTTCATGGATTTTCTTTAGTTTCACAGAAAAAAACATCACTCTCATATCCAGAGTCTAAATTAATTTTCATACTACAGTAGTCTTAAGTATGTAAAGCATTTCCACTTGCATATTGATTTTGAGTTAAAGGCTGGGCAGAACTGCTAGACATTTATTTAGAATATAAACTAAAATCCAACTAATTTGAGATCCACCCTAACAGTGCGCCCAACAAATCAAGGTAATTAACAGTGGCTTAAGAGGCAGAGGGCTGTTTTTTTAAATAAAGTAATATAAACTAGTGGTTTATTTTTAAAAATCAAATATAAAATCTGCAACCCTCAAGGGCCTTTAATCCTTTCAAGACAGGATTGTACCTCAATACCTTACTCTGTGCAGAACTGAGAGCACTAATTCAACACCTTTGAATGCTCCTGCAGTGTACAAACCATGCTATCTCTGAGCACACACACACAAAGCAGCCAAATAAGAAATTCAGAGAATGGTGTCCAAGTAAGACACTCACACATTCCCTTGATATACTGTAGCACATGGTGTGACACAGCCCACTCTGAAAATCTTTCATGTCATTTATTTATTTCCTGCCAAAAGGAAATGGGACACCCTGGTGGTTCTACTTTGTCACATTGACCACCTCAATGTACTTATACATGCGTTTATAACTACATTACTCATCTTTCACACAGTGGCCAAAATGAGAAGGTTCACTTTTAGGTTTAAATGTAATTATATTTGATGTTGCAAATGTACAGTAAAAAAAACATTATTCAGCTACGACAAGTGCCTAGCAATCCCATACATAAATAGATTCCAAGTAAAAGTTTATGAGCCAGTAAAATCTTAAGTCTTCATCTTGGCTTTCTACTATTGTAAATGAATCTTCAGTCCTATATTGATTTTTAATATCTGTATGAACAGTGTAGCTGGCAATTCTATTCAATTGTGTACTGGAATCCACTTCATTATAAGAATCAACTTTTTCCCAAACTGGTAGCAACTATTAATGCTAAATGGCATCAGACTGCACGTTTCAAAACATGTGAAACATGTTGGTACCACCTACTACCACACCTGTAAATCTGTTATTTATTTAAGGCTTATGAAACTTCACTAAGCACTTCAAAGAATCAGAGAAATCTTAGCTGGAAGGGAACCAGAAGAATAATTGAATCCAACTCCTGGCCCTGCACAGAACCATCCCCAAGAGTCACACCCTGTTCCTGAGAGCATTGTTCACACATTTCTTGGGCTCTGCCAGGCTGGTGCTGTGACCACTGCCCTGGGGAGCCTGTTCAGTGCCCAGACACCCTCTGGGTAAAGAACCTTTTCCTAATAACCAACCTAAAAACCTAAACCTCCCCTGACACAACTTCAGGTCATTCCCTCAGCTCCTGTCACTGGTCTGCACAGAGAAGAGATCAGTGTCTGCCCCTTCTCTTCCCCTCACAAGGCAGTTGTGACTGCAGTGAGGTGTCTCCTCAGGTCTCCTTCAGGCTGAACAGACCAAGTGTCCTCAGCTGCTCTTCACGCAGCTTCCCCTCAAGGCCCTTCAACATCCTCATGGCCCTCACTTGGACACTAATAGCTTTATATCCTTATAGTGTGGTGCCCAAAACTGCACACAGGACTCAAAGTGAGAGTGCACCAGCACAGAGTCAAGTGGGACAACCACCTTCCTCGACCAGCTGGGGAAGAGGAGCTTGAGTGAACCACTTTGACAAGATCATGCATGTGATGAAATTGAAATAAAAAGTTTAAGTCCACATTTGACCAGTTAGTGCTGAAGCCAATTTACCTTTTAACAAATATTTACATACAATTATACAATCTGCCTTTTAAAAAGTATTTACTAACGTCTCTCAGTCCAAAAGGTTTAAAAATGCATTACTGATGTATTTTAACACTTCTTGGAATAAAACTACATCTGCAATCCTCGTGGTACAAAACTCTTCACTTCTCTACAATTAGTGGATACCTTCAAGCCACATCATTAATATGAACACTGCACTTGGGGTGCACCTGCAATGTACCTGGTTGAGAGTGAGATGGTTTTTGTCTTTTGCAATATCTCTAAGCATTCCTTTGCATTCCTCCTGCCCCTTAGATTCTTTTCAGACAGAATTCAAGGATGTACAGTCCTCTGAAGGACGTGGTACAGAACGATGGGGATGTGCAAAGAGACCAAATGTCTGTAAGATCTTTCACCACTACTTATTTTTAACTATTGAGTAATATCCATGTGCCTGTTCCACTGCAGACCCTCTGAAAGCAGTGGCCACACAAGAGAGAGGCAGAGCTACAAGTCCCAAGAGAGCAGAGACTGAAGACTCTAAATCCCAAAATAGTGTTTGATCCTGATGTGGTATTTGCCTAGGGATTTTCATCAGGAGGCATATGGAGGCTTCTACTCTTCTACTTTTGGAGGAAAAATGAAATGGAGATTGAAAAGTTAGAAAGGATTTAGTAGAAACAAGGAGAAACTGCCATCTAAATTCAGTTCCTTCTTTATATAAGAAGAAATGAAATGAGGAAGAAAGGCCCCAGATGCTGCCTGTTTTCAGTGAGTCAACTCTGCTTCACCTTCCTCTCCAGAGATGAGAGAAGCAGATTTTGTAGCAATTCCAACTTTGACATTTTGGTCTTAAGTCAGCAAGACATTTAAATACCTGCTTTGTGAACAGAATTATATTGCTGCTTCCTCAGAACTCTGACCTGAAGAACCTATTTCTAACAAGAAAATATTTAAGAAAGAAATATAATACTCAGGAAGGTGGCAGAATCAAAGAGCAAAATTTAAGTTTCCTTCTGCTGCAGTAAATATTTGACTGGTTTAGACTGTTCAGTTGGTGTATGCAACATCAGTGATTTAACACTGCTGCAAAGAAAGAGCCTACCTTGTTGCTGTGCTCATGCCAGTAAGTATAAAACAAGCCCCTTCCCACCTGGTCAAGGAATTCAGCAGTGTAAATGCCAAATGAAGTCTTTTGTAAAGAACAAGTCTCTTTCTAGCTCAGATTTAACTTTATCCCTTATCTTTGTTTGGATGCAACCATATCTTACTCTCCATTCATGTTCCTGTGATAATTCACAATGAAGGCAGCAATCTGATTGAAAACACAACTTGTAGTATTTCCTATTCCACACTGAAAAAGATGAAAGCTCTTAGCTTCTTGAAGGCATCTCTCAAATATAATTAATAAATCTATTCTGGCTAGCCCAGCAAGATTTAATCTCCAAGTAGCAAAAGTCAGTTTACAGCAGGTGAGGATGGAGATAAGGACACAGTGCTGTCCACTAGAGAGGGATTTCATGAGAGAAAATAGCTGGAAACAAATAAGAAACCATAAAATATAAAGGAGTGAAAATATATGAATGTGAAAGTAAAGTTCTTGACAAAAAGCAAAGGTCTTGACAAAAGGCAAAGTTCTTGATCACCCATAATTTTGGGTGGTTGCATGAATCTGCAGTTTGGGTGGGAAAAAATTCCACATAAAACCTTGACCCCAGTGTTGAGCTCAAGCTACTGCATCTGCATGATTTTCCCCAAACAAATCCATCATCCGCCCTGCTAGAGCACACTGCTGCACAATGCTGAGTAGCACAGTATATTGCCAAGAAGAGTTATTAAGGTAAAAGTTCCCAGGTTGCTGGGTTTTTTTAAATTACTACTGGTGGGTTTTTTTACATTATAGAAGATTTAGGATCTCCTTTCACTCTTAAGCTATAAGGGAAGGAGGCTGCTGTAAGCCTCTCTGCAGAGAGACACAAGGGATATCCACATGACATTTCCCTTGAGAACCAAAACCATCAATTGCAATAATTGAAAGCCCTGGGAGCATCTACAACTAACAGTGAGGGATCTGCAGTCAGCAAACATGTCATTTTTGTTGTTTCTCTGTATTTATAAATGATTAAGGAAGATCAAGAATTTTTTTTCACTGATACACTTCTTTCATCCTTGTGTACCTGCTGACAGAAAGACATCCAGTGAATGTCAATGCTTTTTTGAGAAGCATTAGGTTAGAGATGGAGAATCAAAAGCCACATAAATGAAAAATTAGGTACCTAATTTTCATACATTCTCCATAAAACCATTAGGCAGCTGAGTCCAGAAAGATTAAAAAAATTGTGGGGAGTGACCTCAACCTGGTACAAATTAATATGTGACACACTGCCCCCCATACCCAACATGTTTCAGATTACAGCATGCTATAGTTTTGAAATATGTACATGAAAACACAAATAAATACTAAAATAAAAAATTATTGCACTATCACGATAGTACAACCCTATCTAAAAATCTTACTGACTCTAGAGACACTGGACAAGTGCAAAGAATTCAGTACCTGAGAGCCAGACAAATAAAGTATCTGGCTTTTCACTTCTTTTTTTTTTTTTTTTTTTTTTTTTTTTTTTTTTTTTTTTTTTTTGGTAAGTGAAATGTCCCCTTCAATGTAAAATGCAACTAAAACAGAAGCCAGCTTTTCAATGACAACCCAGGGTTACTTAAATACAATAACGAACATCACAGCAAAATTTCAGGATGACTTTGGACAACCTGGACTCCCAATTCACGGACAACAACTTTCAGCAGACATCCAGAGGGAGAAAGTTTTGGAAAAACATACATTTTTCTCACTGAAAAACAGTATAAAATAATAATTTGTTCCCATTAAGTCAAAGGTGTTTTTGTTTTTGACTTGAATAGGAACATGATTAAAAGGACTACATAGAAAGAATAGATGAAATCCTGATTAAAAACTGTTTTATTCAAATATCTTTGCAATAAAAACCTTCAAACCAGTAAATACCGACTCTCACAGAACAATTGTTTCAAAAGAGAATGGAAAAAAGAAATGTACATAAACCCCACCACTGTATTATATAGGTGTCCTGGATGGCACTATAGGAAACTAGTGCAACCACACTATTTATATAGGAAATGTGTATTTTAAATTAAATTTGTTTTCAAACACTTAATTTTTTCAGTTTTATAATTTTAATTGGCTAAACTTATTACTTATAGCAACATATATTAAGGTGTCTATCAATTATTTAGAGTGCCTTTTTTGATGTTAAACCTCCTTGTTCAGTCAGAAAACTTACTGAAGTTGTCATACGCTACTGTGGTGTCAAATTCTGTCCTAATTTCTGCACAGGCATACGCCTAAAGAATTGAACTGCTAAGCCTGACAGTTTCAAAACTGGATTGGAAGATGGTATGCTTGCAGCCTCAATTAATTCCCCAGAACATGTGTATTTGGTTGTAGATTCCTCTGTGTCAAATTGTCAGGATTATTTTTAGAGGACTTAGAGCCCAGGTAAGGAATGATTTGCATGTAATTAGCTGAGAAGCCTCAGATCTTCAGGCAATCTAGTAATTGTGAGTTACTGCCAGCCCTCAGCTAAAACAGCTTGTAGGAAAGTCTGTGTGCTGCACATGTGTAACCAGGAGGAAATGGTTGTCTGATTGCATGAATTTTACACATATTCCAGCTCTCTAACTGATCTGAGTGGCACGTCCTGTGCTCAGAGACATCTTGTGTAAGAGACGGATGATACACAAAAGGAAAGATTTTGCTCATTCACCTAGGTAATTGTACACGTTTGGCAGATTAGCAAACAATTATATTCTTCATTAATTAATCATACCAGACCATGATATGTTTACCATGGCTGTGAACAGGTGTGCTATTATTACAACTACAGTTGGGAATAAATCAGGCTGTGGCTTGTTTTGAGTTTCCAGCAGCAATGTTTCTTGGAGATAGACTGCTGCAATTTTCTACAAACCAGTATCAGGCCAAAGAGCCACAGGAAAACATATTCTTAACAGCCTGAAGGAAATCCAGCTGCTTTTCCACCATCAGGTGAAACTGACTTAGATCCCATTTCACCCTTTAATCAAAAAGCATGTAAGTAACTCATAATTAAAGGAAATACTCATGTGAGTAAAAGTATCCATAGGATTATGTGACTGTTGGATTAGACCATGTGCAAAAACCAGTGTGCCTGGTAACATATTTACTATTTAACACTGAAAATTCAATCTAGATTATCATATAAAAGCTACAAATTCTGTTCATACAACAACTGGATACAGGCATGCTAAACTGTGGGGACAGCACTTTGAAATGTACTTGAAGATTCATGAGAAAACATAACACATTTATTTGGGGTTTTTTTGTTAGATACAACATGCAATAAAAAATTACCTTTAAATTCTGGTATCACTTCAAATTAAGATATAAAGGAGAACAGATTTTCTATTGAATACCAATGTAAAAGCAAGGAAAGGAAATGGGTAACAGTACATTACAAAAGCAAAATGGGTACAGTACAAGCAATCACAGATTGATGTTATTTAATTCAATTACAATAAAGAAAGGAGCAGGTTTACAAACTTACCCTCATTTTTGCACATGCATCCTGTGTTGACTCTGTGCCTCGTAACTCTTTTACCAGCATAGAACCTAAATACTGGAACAAAAATCCATTGAACTTAAATTAACTGAAATTCCATAACAGACAAACATCTGCAGAAATGCACTAAAAGTGCTTTAGAAAACCTAGTGGTATCAGTCAATTTCTTAACATATTGCTTTAGAGATTTTTACTCTGGAGTTCTTTGACAAATCACTTAAACCAATGCATTAATCAACCCAGGAAACAAGAATGCACAGCAACAAGTGTATTGAATCAGCTGGAGTCCTCTGAAATAATATCTGAGAGTCTTTGAGCTTATCATTTTAGTTACTGAAACAACAAACAAATACTACAGATTCCATCTTAAAAAGCCATTTCATTAAGAAATAGAGAATCTGCTTTTTTTAGCTGCCATCTGCCAAACAAACTATTGTTATGTGTGCAGTCACGTGGATGTGAAGGTCAGCAGTGATCTTAACCTCAGTGTACTCAATTTGTAACTAATTTACCTGCTAATAGCAGAGAAAATAAATCTACTGAAACAAGTTTAAACCATTATTTCTTCCTACGGAAAGGCTGACCCTGAACTACTATTTTGAAGCCTTTAGTGACCTGGAGGAGGGCTGTGTGAGAGGAAGCAGCAGGGTGCTGTGTCCTGGCCCAGCTCACTGGAAACCACCGTGCCCTGAGTGGAGGCTGCTCATCCCCAAGGGCAACAAGGCAGGCAGAGCCTCAGCAACACAGCCTCTGTCCTACAGGCCTCTCCTCACTATGTCACTTGTTGGCACATGCAGTTTGAGCCCTCCTGCACCCTGACAGCAGGCTCTGCTCCTCTGAGGTCTCAGTACCCCCCTACACCACGTTTAAATGGCACTGCTCCTCCAGGGATGGAGCTGGCTGCATCATCCCTGCCATTCCCACCTAGCAGCGAGGGCTCTCATTACTGCTAACTGGGCTGTACCAAAGCCACACCACGCTCTGCACTTCTCCTACAGATGCTACAGGTGTGCATCTTTGTTGGTGTGCATGTGTTCTTATACCTCTGTGCAAATGGGATGCTTCTGAACTTCTGTATGGTGTCACATGCGAGTCTGGCTTAACTGGGCAGAGAGCACAGCAAGGCACCCCTCACCTGCTCTTCCCGAGGCAGGGAGAAGTCTCCATCTGGATTCTCACAGCAGCACAAAGCCATGGCTTCTCCTAAGTCTCCAATTCTAAGTGAGCAACATGGGAGCGGAAGAGAAGTCATGCCACTGAGAGAATATGGTAAGTAGGCTGCAGGAGGAGAGAAAGCACTGTGGGCAGGAGCCTCTTCCCGGAGGATGCTGCAGCCCACCACTGCCAGCCCTTCTCATTCTCTGACTGACTGCTCTTGGAAACAGCCTAAGCTGACCCAACCAAATGGTGAACCAGCTTCAGCTTAGACAAGAACCTATCACAAAGAACTTCAATTACAGATGAATGCAAGCTGGAACAGAGCGTGTACTGGTTCGGTTCTCTGGTCTCCTGACCTAAACTGAGATATTTTCCTTACAGCCTTCAGTTTACACTGTGTACTGCAGGACTCTCTGACCTGCAAGAAAATGCATAAATATTTCAAAGTAGACAGTAGCCAACACAGCAATTAGTGAGAAACACTTTATAGGGCATTATAAATGGGCCAGTGAGCAACATCAACACTACCAGATAAGCACAAGCATAAAGGAATGAATGAAGGGCATTCCTAGAGGACTGCAGATGTGAAAGATTCATAAACTGAGCAGCTGTG
Source organism: Rhipidura dahli (assembly GCA_013399225.1). Classification (NCBI taxonomy): domain Eukaryota; kingdom Metazoa; phylum Chordata; class Aves; order Passeriformes; family Rhipiduridae; genus Rhipidura; species Rhipidura dahli. The sequence continues at coordinate 235,213 of VXAC01006238.1, forward strand.
AGTCCAGCTGGGGCTCGATGGTGACGTGGATAGGGGTTTGGGCATTAATTTGATGGGACAGTTTGATATCGCCCTTGAAGAAAAACAGCAAATTTAAAGTAAGCTCTGAAATTAGATGAGTAAACAAAAGCATATTGAATTGAACTGTTTGTTTCCCTGGATCTTGCTGTCTGACACCTTTGGAATCCTTAGCCTTCTCTGGGCAGGTTGCAATTAATGTAGTCAGTTTTTTGTTTGGTTGGATGGTTGGGTTTTTTTGTTTTGACTTGGGGGGATTTTGTTTGGTTTCTTGTTTTCTCATTTTTTATGGACTACAGTACAAAGAATTGTTTTTTCCTTGAAAGCTACTAGTTGGTCAGGCACCAGGGCAAAAAAGCAGTGCTTTTTGCTTACACTAGAACAAAGGAAGAAAGAGAAGAGAAGCACAGCTCCTGTCCCATCTGCACAGCAGCAAAAAGCCTCAGCTGAAGGCATTCAGAAATGCTTCCCAAGGTGGACTGTGGAATAGACACACAAATCACAGCAGTACCATCCAATTTAGTTGTCAGAAAAATCTGAAACTCTGGGAGGAAATTTTGCTTCCTTTTGACTTGCTGTGCTTTTGGAAGAGTTCCTTCTCAAACACCCAGAGCATGTGGGAGCAATAGAGAGAACATCCAACTGTTTAACTGAGTGATGCTGCATACAGTGAGAGCTGCCCCGATTATAATTTACAAGCCAGTGTTTTACTCTATAAGGCTGAGGTCAATACAGCTCAAGAAGCTGAAACAAAGTGGTGACACTTGGTCCTTAGGAAAGGAAGGTCCTGTCCTTAGGAAAGGAAGGTCCTTCCTTAATCACCACTAACTTGGGTATTCCTGGTCATTCCAACTTCATTTCTTTAACAATACATCTTCCAATCTACTACAAAGGTTACATTCGATTATGAATATACTGCTGGCTCATGCAATAAGAGAAAAAGCAGTCTTGAGATAAACATGGTCACTTCACTGAAAACTATGACAAATATTTACAGAACTAGAAGCTGCTAACCTCCCTTTTCAATCTGAGGTGAGAAAGGAGGTTTTGAATAGTAGGGGAAGAAGACTGAGAACCAGTGAGATGGTCCTTGACTTTAAATTGCTGAGGAAGGCAGAGGTTCTGTTTACTGTCCGGGAATAATCACTGCATGCCTGGCAATTTTTAACCCCATGAAGGTCTGATGGAAGATACAGATGTGCTCCAGAAAGACAGTCTGTGACACCCCTTCTGCCTCTCCTCAGTGGGAGCCAGGCTCTGTCTCACCTGCATTTAGTATCTAATTCCTGCCTTCCCAGATATGCTTTAAATCTGGTCCAGCAACCTCCAACTGTTACCCAAAATGCAGCAGTATTTAGTGTAGAGCATTATCCTAAAAAAGCACCAAAGATCCAAGCCTCTTCAAGAGAAGAGGATCTCAACCCACGTCCTGGGCCAGTAGTTAACCCCCAGCTATTATCCTAAAGACACTGCAACTACTGAGCCCCTTTCCTTTGCACACTAAGCCAGCCTTCCCTCACAAGGCAGCCACCTCCAGAGAAGGACACACAGTGGGCTGGCAAGCACCTTCAGCAACTTCAACAATGCTTCCCAGTAAAGTCAGAAAGGGAAATGCAAGCATTTAAAAAGGTGGGCTGAGGTACATCTTCAGCTCCTCAGAAGCTCCAGTCCCCCCACCCTGTTGACAGGGAACTCAAGATTTCAGAAATCTTTTTCATTTAAAAAGAAAGCTTTCCAATGACTTTCTGAACTGCAGGAGACCTCCCTCCTCCACAAGCATTTATAACAGCCAGAGAAGACTAATTGTCTTTAGTTATAGAGGGAAGCTGCATTTCCCCAGGAATGGGAAGTGGTAATTATCTGCAGCCACAGGGAGGTAATAATAAGTATCCTCTGCCCTGATGGAACTGACTGCTACTGGTGCTTCAAGTAGCCATCAGTTTGGGAAAGGTCTGAAATTGCCCTTGTCCCATGGATAGAAAACACTCAGAACCCTTATTTTCATCTTCTCTATCGATTTCTTTCCCCAAAAACACATGTATAAAATTCAGGTGAGGCAACACTTACTTTAGCTGCCGTGCACACAGCATTAAGGTATGAGGTATGGGTATGAGGATCCCATATTATGTTTTATTATTCTCCCATAACTACTAGACCACTAGGGATTTGTAACAGATGAAAAGTGGGGGTGTTTGCTCTCACTGTCACTGCAACAACACTTAGCCACTTACTCATAGTGCCCTTTCTCTAACATTAATGCCACATGGACTGCAATATATCACAAACTCATAGCAAAAAAGTACTGTGCATCCTTGGTTTTCATTTATTACAATTACAGTATTTCAGAAGAATTGACCTGTCTCTCTAAAAGCAACTGAAAAAGTATTATAAGTGAAAGTAAAACACTACAGCCTATCAAAGTCCAAGTTTAATATACCTATACCCCAAACCAAACCAGTGAGTTTATCAACACTTACAAATGCTTTATAATCGCATGACTGGAAGATGAGTTTCTCTGGATGATGCTGCCAGTATTGTACAGGCGTTGATGCTGTGGCTTCATTTGGAGGTCGCAAGGTAATTGAAGGCTCTCCCCAGTCTCCTGTCTGAAAATCACAAGTTGTTCAAAATGTAAGAGCATGTGCAGGCAAATTTACTATAAAGTAGCCTTCCACTGTTGTGCTCAATTAACAAGAATTTATTTTCTACACATAGAACCATGTTACTAAAACAAAGGAACACAACTCCTACAACATTTTTCATGATTTAATTTATAATCCAAAGTCATCTACTGTAGTGTTTAATGAGGCTTTAATTAAATCTCTTTGCTTTGAGAATAAAATCATTAGGCACCCGAAATGTTCCTTAAAAATAAGTGTTTACAATACCTACATGAGGATGAGAGCACTTGAAAAAAGTCATGAGATGCACAAAAATGCCTTTCACAAATTCTGCTATGTGTTTTACAAGCTTTTCTGCACAGTTAATACACCTTCCATTATCCGGCACATACAACCAAAAACTAACTTTCCTAAATGGCTAAATGACAGACTTGTTTTGATCTGAAGACTTATTATATATTCTTCAAACATGAGGCATTTTTTAATCTCTTTAAGAATATTTACTTTGATCACCTTCTCTTGATGCCTCATTGTGGAGGTACTAACATTGCCCTTCCACATTCATCATTCTCATTGATACAGGAGATTGCCTTTCTGAGCTGTCATCTCCTCTCTTTCCTCAAAGCCCTCAGAGAACACAGGTAGGAGGGCAGTTTGCTGCCAGATCCCTTCGCAGCTCACTCTTCTTCCCTCCAAAAGAGCCAATGCAGGCATCAGTAGAGGAATGTCCCCAGCCTGGCAGTGCTGGTCTGGGTCTCACTTGCCATTGTGTATTTTTGATCCTGGCTCCACGGGACCTGAACTGACCTCTCCTTAGGGGCTCCTTCTACCTTGCAAGCCCATGTATCATCTCACTTGAACTGAAAACGACCCGTGGATGGACTTCTCCTCTTCCTAAGCCCTCTTCCCTCTGCCACCACCCTTACTTCTCTCCTATCCTGTCTGGTCTGGACTGCCTCTCAATTCCCCTCCTCTCAGAACTCTGTCTTTTTGCAATTACATTTGTCCCTCCTGATCCTCCTTCTTCCCCTGCCTGCTCTCTCTCAAACTATTTTGCCTTTTCCTATATGAATAATTCAGTTTGGGTTATGCTCCTTATTTCTTTACCTGCACTTATCTTTGTGTATTTTCTATGTATGTTATATTGTTAAATTATCTGTTGAAACTGGCAAGGAATTGTCATCAGCATTTCACACAGAATATGGCTAGAAGTTTAGACTTGTACAGCAAAAAGAAGTTAAGCACCAAAAACACATGAAAAAATCTTATCAAAGACATTCAAAGTCTGGCAAACTATCACATCTTACTAATTAAGTCGGGACAGAGTAAACAAAACAAGTACATCATTTTCATGTGTCACAAAATAACAAAATGACACACATTTGCACAGCTCTGCAATGAAAAGCAGGAGATAAATCTGGAAACATCAACATTACCCCGCCAATATGGCAACTTTAAGCAAGAGAACATCATAAAAGAAGTTGAACCTAGTTACTGTTGGCACCATTAGCAAATCTACCAATTACACAGCAGTGTATTTTCTGTTTTGCCTGGTTAAGTTGCCTATATGCCATGGATATGACTTCAGCATCAGATTTTGAAAGGAAAGCAGCAGGAGCAATTGCTCCAGTTTTGGCAGTTTGCATTCACAAAAACAAATCCTTCTGGCCACTAATGCATAAAAACTTTCTATCTTATTTAATCTGAAGTGGGAATTTGATTTCTTTACGAGGTAGCTCTTCTTATAAAATAAGATTTCCATCATGTTGCAAGGGGCAAGGATCTGCATCCTTATTAGTGGAGTCTGTCTTTGACAACAGGAGAAGATGGATTGCACCCATCACAAATTCTCACAGTGTGCTCAGCTGTTTCTTATGAACTGTTCAAGGCCACAGCTAACAAACCACTTGATTTAATTCTTTTTTCCCCCCTAATAAAGATACACTCCTGCATGTTCAGAGCTCAGGAGGTACATCCTGGCCATTTAGCAAAAGGCCATTATGATGGAGAGGGAGTAAATTCAGGACAGAAAAGCTATAAAAGTACATCTTTTGACCACCAGTCTTTCCACTAAGGAAGCACAGGGATAGCCAGGAGGCAGAACCAGAACTTCTACTGAACAAGTGACCAGGGCTAGTGCTCCAAACCCTTCTGTTGCACTGCTCAGCAGGTGGCTTTCCTCACAGGCAAGAAAGGCACAGCACTGGCTAAGTAAGCAGGGTACATATGGAGTAAAAGAGTACATACTTTTACAGTTTGTTTCCCTTTTGCATATTAAGCAATAAAAGCATTGACAACTGCATTGTTTCTGTCTGAAAATAAGGGGCAGAAAAAGGGGAACAATGATTACCTCTTGTTTTGCCTCGGTTTTATAAATAAATGAGAAATAATCTTCAACCAGGCTAATAAAACGAGTGTATGAGACACTCAGAGAGGGACTGTATGGAGGCCATGTTTGTATCCATTGATTGCTCTATAAATATAAACATCCTACTGCCTACTCTTTTTAAACTAGACAAAACAGAATTGCCAAGATTGCTATACATATCTCTAGGATGTTGTAAACATGCAATAGAGCTGAGATTAGGGGACTGCAGATATAGGATTTCTACTGTTCCTGACAGACCACTGCCCCTGGAGATCTTTCATGTATTTCAGTGTGTCTTGTAGAGGGAGCAGCTACTAAGAAAAGTTGCATAAAATTAAACACATAGGTATAAATTATTATGACAGATGGAGAAGACATTATACATAGTCAAAATTTTCTTTTACATCTGTATCATAAGTGTTTTTTAATATTCATCAGAAGTGGCTCCTAGTTTCCTTTCCTTTTGTTTCACACCAAACTCCTTGGACTTTTAAACAGTAGTACTGTTAGTATTCATAAGCTATTTAGACTGAGTCATAACAGGGTAGTCTCCAAAGGCCAGATCCATGAAGGTGTTTAGAAGTGTAATTCCTGTTACATATTGCCCACACAATTTCCTTTTCTTCTTTTTTTTTTTTTTT
>VXAC01006238.1:240897-297032 GCA_013399225.1 Rhipidura dahli
TTTTTGGGGAAGAAAAGCTTTTAAACAAAATTAGGTGGCTAAATGTGTTCATAAATCCATGTCTAAAAACCTCCACAGGAAGAATGGAAGCTCCTCAGCTGACTGGCTCTAGTCAGATACTGAAATTTAAGATGTGATGATGACAGTTAATATCAGGCAAAATACAGAATAGGAGCATCTTTGACCTAGAGAAGACTTTAAACCACAGGGCTCAAGTCAGGGTAGAAAAATATGGATTACTAGTAGTCCTAAATCCAAGGAGCTGATGTGGAACAATTCACGGGAGATGTATTGAGATTCAGGTGCTTCATAAACACCTAATACACTTTTCAAGCAGTACAGAAATGTTCATAAATTGCCGTGCAAGACCACCTATAATGTTTGATTTAAGTTTTAAAAATAGATATGATAGGATAAGGATTTTCTGGTTTGAATATTTAATTTGCAATTATAAGAAATAATCAAACATTTAAGCTTATGTATTTTTTATGACACAATATACGGATGGAGATATTTATCTCTCTGATGAAGTAGAAAGGCAAGAGATAATTTCTTCTTCATCTAACTTTACAGCTCATCAGACAGCTGTGCAATTTATCACATGGGTTTTGCTGTACTGCCTGTGTTTTAGTGTTCTAATCTCCCTGTGACTTTAACCAGAACCCTTCCTCGCTTTGGCCTCTACTAACTTGAAAAATAAGATTTTTCTGCTCCGCATTTTGCAGATAAAGAATTTATAATCAGAAAATGGTCTCAAGGCAAGTGCCAAAGTGGTAAGGATTCAATACTTTTACAGTGTCAACTTTTAATAGCCTTAGAGACCAATACCTCTGCTCTTGCAGGGTTTTCTAACACTGAAGATGGGCAGATAGGCACTTCTCAGTGCTCTAGAAAGGGCTGGACGCTTTTTTGTCAAAAGAGCTACAGAAGCAGACTACAGCTATTATTTTTTCTACAATTTTTTCTACAATTGCTGCAAATTTTCCTATCTCATCGCATTCCCTGAGAAGTATATTTGACTCATATTGAAGGCACCTGGATGCAGAGATAGTCGCAGATAAGAAGTAACCTCAATAATCTTCTATAAAAATCTAACACCTCCCTCGTCTTTTTATAAAAATGTCAAGTTAAAAAGCCTCCACGCTAAAAGGAAGAAAAAGCCAAGAAAGCCTGGTTTTGAGTGGTTTGAGTGTAGTTATTTTTAACAAGGACCACATCTTATAACTTTTCACCTGTTAAGCCTCATGCCTGGTTATGGTAACGTGTATTAGTCACCATGACAACAACAAATTGGAGCACACATGGATACAACAGTTCTGGCTGAAAAATTTATAATTTTCTCTCTGTAAAAATTTTAAATGTTCTGCAGATCTGTCAAATCCTCAATTTGCTTATGTTTTAATTCCTAGAGGAATACAATTTTTTTTAGCTCCTTACACGTTTGGCTTTTGAAAGAATGGACAGACGTTCATGGTGTACTTAGATTTAAAAAACTTCTAAAGCTCAGTAGCCAAAATGGCCCCTCTCTGGCAGAAATGTTCCCAGGAGGCACGGCAGAATTAGGAGAAATCTACAGCTGCTCTCAAATACTCTGCTGAACAACTGGCTGTCGTCCTTAGCACACTGCAGTACGGATCACCAGCTTTGCTCTCATGTGCACAGTGTTTGTGACTGCCACAGAAGTGACAAAAATTCAGGGCACCATCAGCATTACCCAACTCCCCCAAAATGCCTCTGCAAAGGCAGTGCAAAGTGCAGTGTGCAACCACAGCTGGGCAAAGCCTACAGACCAACACAGAGAGGGCAGCACAACACACTGCGGGGGCCAAACTGTGCAAACCGAGCCGTTTACGCGGTTTCCCGCTTGGGAAGAGTGAGTGAACAAAAACATCAGGAACAGAATTCAAAGCTCCCCCTGGGCGAGACGGCTGCTGGCAGTGCCCCCCCATCCTGTAGGCACGCACACCATGGAGCCGACACACGCTAACCACACGGCACGACACACGGATGCGCGCACACACGGTGCCCGCGCGGGGCCGACAAGGTACGGACTGCTTTCGTCATTTCAGCGACACGACACCCGTAGAGAACACCAAGGCAACAGACTGTACATCCATGGAGTGACAACATAGCCATTTATCACTGTATCTTACATTATGAACCTGATGAATCGATGAGAAAGGATATCCTGCATTCTGGTTGGTCCAGATCTCACAGACCGAAGACTGCTAATATAAACAGAAAACTGTATCTCATCTTGTAAATATTAATGTGCTGCAACTGCCAAAAGGCAAGAATAATTAAGAAAAGGCTTGCAATAATACTAAAGAAAGAAGTAAAACAGTAGTTAAAAATAATTTTTTAATTTATTTGCTGACAAAATATTTTTGGACTGACTGAAAGGAAACATAGCTTATTCAGAGACTTTAGAAGAGGTTTCAGACTGTGAGTACAAGAAAACAATTTAGTCAAAAGTCCTTGTGATGCAAAGAGATAAAGTTATGCAAGCATAAATAGAAACTGCCTAGAGCAGAAGAAATACTGGTTACTTTCAGTTTTTGGCAGGGAAGAAGTCTGAAGTCAACATCCCAAGTAAGTTTTGAGACTTAAATCTCTCTCTGTTGGAGACGTTCACAGGGAGAAAGGAAGGGAAAAATCTGGCAACACAACCAACAGGAAAAATACATTTTCTTTATAACAATTATCAGAAATGAATGCATTGCAATTTAGTGAAGCAGCTGCCCACCATCTCCTTCCAACAACAGTTCCTTTGCATACTATGATACAGATAATATTACCTTTGGCATTGACCATGACCTCAATGTGCAAATGAAAGGCTTCAGTCTACCCTGCACATTATTGTCAGAGAACCTGTAGTAGCGAAGCAAAGTAAGCATATTGGAGCATCTCTAGCAAAAGCAGCAGAACTAGGCAAGCACAGCATTCACCAGCATCTTTCATCTATTTCCTTGTTTGGACAATCATCAATAAAGCATCTGTGGCACCTCAGCAAAAGCTAAGATAACGTTTTACAGTAGCCAGGCAACTAAAACAAAGCATCAAACATAGGATCTGCCCACGCTATCTTCGGCAGGCAGCAACAAAAGGCAATAAACAGACATGAAAAATGCAACTGCAGCATCCAGAAGAGATAGCAATTAATAGATCAGTAATTTAAAACCATCAAGAAAGTGCATTGCTGGTTTTTGTCAGCAGCAGCAGTAGCAGCAGCAGGAGTTTAGCAACAATGCTCAAATCAACCCGAAGAAAAGAAGAGTCTTAAAATATGACTCTTGCTCTTACCTTTTGTAGCCTGCAATCTGGCTGCCTGGCTGATAATGGAATAAGTTACCACTTCTGGTTACTGTCAAGGAAGCCTGGCATCCTCTGGACAGACTAGAGAGTGCTGCCAGACAGCCTGGTGGCTGTCTAATGTTGTTAATTGTCCCTTATTTCCTTCATCATCTGACATGCACGAGCACACATCCCTTCTTCCAGCTTTGGTAATTTTAAAACTTCCACATATGTGGTTAATTCCACCTCCCTCATCTTGTTTTTGAAGTTCTTTGTTTCTCCTTCATGATGTGCAGGGCTCTGCATTTTGATATCATTAGCTAATTAAAACTTTGACTTTTGTTCAGTCTTCTACCTCATCCCCTGCAACTTGCTACGAACTAGTCCTCCTCCATGTGATGAATACATAGTCTCAGTGCAAAGCCAGCAGCAAACACTGCTGCAGCTGCTTCTGCTGTGCCGTCCCCAGGACATTGCACTAGTGGTTACCAATGACCTTTTTCTGTGTATGTCAAGCAAACTGACTTCTGCATGTTCTGGCCATGCCCATCACTATGATGCCTCTGTTTGCCTGAGGAGGGGAAGATTCCTGAATGGGAATCCATGGCAGAAGCCTGTGCCTCTGCTTTTCAAGAGAAGGGCAAAGAGAAGGCATGCCCAAGCATCTGGTAATCAAGGTAATCAAGAAAACCTCCTGCACCGCTATTTGTACACACCGAGGTCAGGAATGCAGCAGGGTACTGCATGCTGGCAGATGTTTTGCTTCTCCCCAGCACTGACAAGGGGTTGCCATGATGCTGCCACATCATGCAGCTGCTTCTTAGCGTCGTGATATTCTTGAGACAAAAGTGTGCCCTTAAATCCTGCCCCTCTCAAGGACCTGCCTTTAGGGACTGGTGTGGGGCATCAGCCAGCTCAGTTGTGAGCCAGAGCCTGCTCCTGTGCAGCAGAGGTGTGTGGGGCTCTCCCAGTGGTGCTGCAGCACTGACAGCATTGCTGCCACCGCAGCCCCCTGTGCTGTGGCACCTAAAAGTGTCAGTTCATAGGGCACATCCTCCAGCTGCCCTGGTGCTAGCTCAGACACGTGTGTGTGCAGGTTTCAAGTTGCTCCATATAAAAAGAGGGCAGGCAATTAATCCTGTCCTACACTTGTCAGTGGTATCCCATCCTGCCCGTCCCTCCCCAGTACTTCTCCCCAATGGAAGCACAGCAGTTAGGGCACTCCCCCCAGGAACTGGGAACTCTCAATTTGATGCCCTTTCCTGGCCAGGGAACTCACACCTTTGCAGTTTACCTTTGTCTTTCACAGGTTAAAGCAGCAGCAGAAGATAGGCTGTCTTCAACCGCTTTTATAAATGGGGAAAAGAAGAGTGCCTAAATGTAGACATTTGGAACCTATGAGAGACAAGTTTTAGGTCCAAGTCTTTGCTTCAAGAACTGTTCAAGTGAAGTTCCCCCAGTCAAACAGACCTACCTCCAAAATTAAATTTTGAAGGGTCTAAGCTTAAATGAAATCATCCTAATACACAATCAACAATAAATCAAGCAGACCAACAGAGACCAAGAATTTCCCACGACTTCATGAATGCCCAGTCAGAAGGGCAGCAGTGCAAAACTCATTACTCAGTTTTGCATTCATTAATATTTGACTAAGGCACTGAAATGCAGCACAGACGGAACATTAATTTTATGGATGGTAATGAATTCAAATTCAGAAATCAACCTTTTCCTCACACCATTGTAAAAATATTTAGCATTTACTATATACATATTTTATATCTTCAAAGTACTTAAATTTTTAAATGAATTATGAAATGCCCAGGAGAAGTACTTAAAGTTGCATATCCCTGTGCTGGAGAGAAAGGAACCAAGGCAAAGAAAAAGGTTAAGTGATTATCTGAGGCCAAAAAATAGGCAGTAGAAGGAAGAATGGGGATTAGGCTTCAAAGACTCACAGTTTTATGCTCCCAAAACATATGTTCTCAAAAAAAAAAAGAAGCCAAAGAATTCAATCTGTGCATACACTTCCACCACAATAAACACAAATACACTTGGGCACCCAATACCACTAATAGAGAGGTTCTGTGAAAAAGAGTTTAATGGAGAACATTTTCCTAAGTAATAAGGTAAAGAAGAGCAAAATAATAGCATCATCTATTGTCTGATTAGTATCAAACATGCTGTTATCTTAATACTTCCCAAAAGATAAATGCTTATGAGCAATGTCACAGCAAGTCTCTGCTATCATATCCTTTCTGTAGTGTCCCATGCATAAAAGGTTTCCCGGTCTAGTCATGGTGGAACACAACTCTAACAGGCAGGAGGGGCAAAGGAAGGGGGAAAAGAGTTATCCAAGGAAAAGTTTAGGCATCCTCCTCATAGAAGAGAAAACTTGGTTAATAATCTGAAGAAAGAAAGTAAGACTGATCACAGAAATCATATGCTTTCTAAGAAGAGGAAAGTAGGAAAAGTGACAGAAAAGAATACCTGGACAGCACATGCAGGAGGAGCAGGAGCTGAGTGGAAGGCAGTCCAGATGTATTCATTACAGTTACATCAATAAGTTTCACTCAATGGCATGTTAGGAGATATTAAAGATTTACCTAAATTAGGAGCAATTATCCTTGAAAAGTCATAGAAGATACTAAAGGAGCAAAGAAGGGCTAAAGGAATATTTAAGATGGGAGAAAAGGAAAGTTCAGAAAGTTTCAGGCAGCCTAAGTGCAAGGACCAGTGAGTGACTAGAAAGGTTTAAAAATCCAGCCACCATCCCGTGGCTCTCATGACCTTCTGACATCACTCCTGGCCATCTGAAATAAACACTCAGGAATATATGTATGCATGTGCATATTTATATCTACGCAGACATTACTGCAAATAATAAAGAAAAAGTGTAATATTGCCTGCCATGTGCTACCAAGACAGTTCCTATGCACCAAGAAAAATACAAGATGTTCATAATGAGGTTCTTCAGTATGAATCACCTCAGATCACATTTCCTTCCTGTGTCAGAGAGCCAGCCGATTAAATCAGCAGCAGCAAGGAGAAGTACAGCAAGGCTTGGACATTGTGTGACTCCTGAGGCAGTGTGTTTTGAGAATGATTACTGGTATTTAAGCACAAATGGAAGAACATGTTGAGGCAATCTGCAAGGACCTGCTCCATGCTGTGGGTTGGAGGAGTGCCAGTGCTCTCTAAGGAGGATCCAGAAGTGAAGGCCTTTTCAGAATGGGGTAAGAACTGAAAACAGATCTTAGGAACTACAGATCAGTCAGATGACATTTAGTAGGATTACACAGGGAAATAAAAAAGCAAATAAATTAGCAAAGTGATTTAGGTTGGGGGAGATCAAAAAAGATCTGAAAGTTTCAGTATACTTCAAATTAGATAGAGCACTGTTTCCAAAGAATAAGGATATAAATCACAGGATAATTCATGCTGCAAGGAAGCTCAGGAAATCTCCACTCCAACTCCAGGTCAAAGCAGGCACAGCAGTGAGATGAGACCAGATTGCTCAGGGCTTCATCCTGTCAGGTCTTGAAAACCTCAAGGACAAGGAACAACCTGTCCCCCTGTTTGCCTCTGCATATGGGGAGAAAGTTTCTCCTGGTGTTCAGTACATCTCTCAGTTTTAATACCCAAAGCCACCTCTTCTCCAGCCAGCCCTGGTTGTCCAGACTCTCCTTGGAGGGCAACTGCTTTAGCTCCCAACCATCTTAGTGGCCCTTTGCTGAATTTCCTTCTCTTATTAAAAAAAAATCAGGTATTTAATAAAAGCAGCATGGGAATAAACTTTTATCCATATGGGGCAGCCACCAGCGAGGTCTTGAATGGGGTGGCGTTCAGATTTAGCCTCTGCAGTGCAAGGAGGGAATCCAGGAGAGAGGGACAACAACAAACAGAAGTCTAGAAAACACCAGGGCATGGCTCTGGGTAGGAAAATGGTTTGCTCAGCCCTGAGCTGGTCCGAGTAGAGGTTGTTGGCGACTCCTGATCTTCTGCTGCCTTTCCCAGCTTCTTCTCACTGACAACACAACACCCCTTCTGCTGGTGCTGCCAGTAGCAGTATACCCTAGCCTCTTAGCTTTGCAGAGAGGATACAAACTTCTGGACAAACACCACTGAAGACTATGAGACTTTAATCCCTGAACACTGGGTGTAGGTAGCTACCTTTCTGCCAAAAAATAACCCCGAACAACAAAAATGTTCTTTCAGAAAAGTGCCCCCAAACTCTAAGCACAGCTTTTTTCCAGCAGATCAAAAATGTAAATGTTAGACATTAAAATTCAGTTTTCATACAATATTTTCAGTGTAGACCTTCTAGTTCACAAGACTCTCAAGACTGAGTGTGAAAAACAGTAAATTAATAAAGAACATTTGTCCTTTTCTTGGTGTAGTATTAATGGCTAAAGTTTGGATTTTTAATACTGAATATAGAAGCAGCTTCCTTAATTCTATTTGCTGAAGCAGCTTGTAGGTATGATCGATCTCACATGAATTCAGTTCTAAAATGTTAGCTTCTGTAACATGCTTGAAAAAATTCTCTCTTTCTATTCAGGCAGAAATTAAGTAGATTTCTTATAATGTCTTTATCAGTTTACTTGTCCATTGTCCAGAGAAGTGCTGGATACCCCATCCATGGAAGTGTTCAAGGCTGTGTTGGATGGGGCTTTGAGAAACCTGCTCTAGTGGGAGGTGTCCCTGCTCAGAGCAGGGAGGTTGGAACTAGATGATCTTTCAGCTGCTTTCCAGCCCAGTGATGGTTCTATGATTCTATGAAATACACAATTCTCAAGGGAGCTACAGATGAAAATGAGCTGAAATTTACAGACCAAGATACAGCTGTCTGTGGCATTTGCATCTATGTGAATTACAAATACAACTGCCAGCAATACCTATACCATGCAATAGATTTAGTTAAGCATTTTTCTTCTGATGTTAAATTGAAGGTTGTCACAGCTCAGTCATCTTTCCTTATCAAAAATATAATGCACCTAAAATATGAACCTGAGAGCATTTTGTTTGGATTCGACCTTTTTTTTTAGATAGCTGTCTATTTATCCTCACAACACAAACTATTTTATGCTTATAATACATGGAAATAAGAAGCCTAAGAAGTAACAAGAGACTGAATCTAGACAACCGTATTTTTGTATTCATTGCTTCATAAATCAACTAGTAAAGAATTCTGTTATTTCATGAGTAATTTCAACCATTGATAAAAAAACCTTCTTTACTGCTTCTTAGATAATCTCATTTTACACACCAGCATTCTCTTGGGCATATTTTTCTTCATTCACAGTAATCTTTAAATCCTTCAAAAGCAGAGGAGATGGAAAAACAAACACAAAACAAGTAAATAAAAAAAAGTCATACTGTGGTTTAAAGTTACAGAACTAAAGATGACTTCTTTAATTTTGGCTCCTTCAAACTTTATATGTCATCTTTCTCAACCTGCAGCATTCCTGTACCTCAGCTTTCCTAGCTGAAAAATGGAAAATATGATTTTAAATCACACAGCCCAACAGTGCAGTGGAAATACAAATGAATTAGTATCTGTGAAGTATTTGGAAGATATTGCTGAGTTGAAGGTATTATTTTAGAAAGAAGCAAAATTATTTCACAATTTTAATAGAAACCTGCTTTTGCTAATTCTGTCTTTTTTTAAATGACATTTCTCCTCTTTTTTAGGTAAAGGATCTGCTGTACTAAAACCATTTCAATCATTGTCCCCTACACATCAATCCTAACCCAGCAATGAATTATTGTATCTTATAAAAGAGTTTTAAAGGCAGAATCCCGACACATAGGACAGATTTACTTCAAACTTACTGTACAGTCATTACAACTACCTAGGATTTAAGCTATCTCATGTTTTAGGGGGAAAAAAAAATTTAAAAAAAAAAAAAAAAGAAAGCACAAGAGCACTCAGATCATGTGACTGAAGAACCCAGAAAGGCTTTCAAAATGGGGTTTGAGTCCAGCAACACTGGGAAAGAACTCCTCCTGTCAGCCTTTGTGAATAATTTTTTCAACTCTCTCAGATCTTAAAAGATCTCTTCCTTCTATCACACCTCACTGGGGTGCCCCCACATGGCTCATGACTAGGTTTATCCTACTAGGAGGCTTACTCTGACTCGCTACCAGTTTGTCCTCCCAGAGGAGACACAGGCTGGAGCTGTCTCCAGAGAGGCTCCTGCCCACCGCCCCGCAGAGTGACAGAGCTCTCCCGGCTCGGGCTGAGCCGGAGGTTCAGCACCATGGGCAGGGCATGTGACAGCATCAGGGGGAAGGAAGCGTGTCCCAGCTCTCCTTCTGCAAGGAGTGCCATGGGCAGGGGTGACCTCCCTGCATGCCTGCCACGGGAAAGATGTTTTTGGCCCTCACTCCTGGCTCAGGGCAGGGTGCAGAGCTCTGAACACCACAGCAAGAGGTCTTATGGACCAGGGTGGCTAAAAGCACCATATGTCACTGGCTGGCGCAATAAATGGCCACAGCCTCGGGGCTGGCAGTCTGGAATATGCTTGCAGCAAGTACCTAAAGCTTCTTTCCCGCCTGGAGAATTGCAAAACCTAAAAAGGTGACATTTTAACTGATGTATTTTAATGAACTTAGCTATGATTCCTTTTGACCTCCAAAGTTCTTCCCTGCAACTCTTTCAGGGGTGAATGAAGAGCCCAATCCCTTCAACGGGATGACTCCTCCTACTGATTTTGGTTCCAAAGCACTCAAGCTTTGCCGGCATGATTTCAGTTCTATTTTAAAGGTTCAGGCAATCTTAAGAACAACCTCAGCTATTTTAAACTACGTTAATTTGATCATACTAAATTACAGTTTGCAGGCTCAAAATTCAACATCCACAGTCAGTGATGATTCAGACTACTCATTTCTTTCTAGATTTTTTTTCTCCTTTTTTTTTTTTTTTTGAAAACAAACCATCTCACAACCTTCTGTATTACCATTTTGGCAGTTATGATTTATACAATCCGACATCACACACTTTCGGAGTTGGAGGATCAACTAGCAGGTTGGATGACCAAACCTATTCCATTGGGGAATCTAAATTGGTTAGACTCATTGTTTACATTATGATTCTCCCCTTAGGTCACAAACAGTCTGCTAGGGAGCTGCGAATGAAGGTACATGCTGGCCTTGAGACAAAACCACCCACGTTAAGTAAATTTAAATCAGTGCTTCCTCCAGGAAACAAAGAGTTGTTTTACTTACAAGCAGATTTGACTATGGTTTAGAGAACTGTTTAAACCCATCTAGCACATCAAAGGAAAACAGATTTAAGCTGTGGTGCTCATTGTTTAAGAAAGACTGGTTGATTGATGCAAAGATCAACATACTTGATGACTCCCTGTACCAGTTTAGTGAAAACACAGACCACAGTAAAGATGGAAACATCCAGTTTCAAAACATCTTCAGATTTTTGATTTTAAATTAAGGATAAGATAGTCTTATTCTAACATTTTTGAAATAAAATCAAGTTCATGAAAGCAATACAATAAATAAGTTTGCAATACCGTGCTGGCCTCTCTCTTCAAGGCCATAAAAACGTCCATTAAACTCATCATCAAGAACATACTTAAAACACTTTCAAAACATCACAGCATCCAAGATGTCTTTGTGCAGATTTGTGTACTATAGCATCCAGTAAACATGCAGATTCATACAGCAGCATGCAAACAGCCTAGCAAAGAAAGGGTTAAGACAGAAGAACATCCTCAAAGTAATTCAAATAATCCCTCTAGATCATTTTGTATGTGAGAAGTATTCTAGCTGGGAAGCTGGACTGGTATCAGTTCAGAAGTTGCTGTTGATCTGACACAAGGAACCAGCAAACTGCAAGGAGAAAGTTGCCAGAAAAGAAAAACCCCAAAACCCCCATAATATTCAGAGCAGGAGGTTCTTGTTAAGAATCAGTTGGATCTCCTTAATTTTGCAGAAACAATTATTTTACTATTAATTTCAGAGGGGCTTTTGGGGAAAAGACTGAAGGAAATATAGCTCATTTTGGCAAAGCAGATATTGCACAAAATAAATTTAAGAATCTATTTTTGGACTAGAATGGTTGAAGAAATCCCTGATTAGCCTCTTAATGGGGTGAGTCCAATTTATTGAGAATGATCACCAGAGGGAGTCATTGACTTTCCCATTAAAGTCAAAGGGAATTTTACATACATCAGGAATGCAGAATTTGGGACCAGAGCTGAGAAAGACTTCAAACAGATTAGTGTTCAGGGAACAACACAAACCACTGTTTTACGGATTTCATCTGAATCCATTTTCCCCTTTGGAGTCCCAAAGGATGACAGCTATATTCCATGGTTAAAGTTAGAGAGAAGGCACTGAAGTCATCCATTCAGTGGGTATACACTCCCACAATAACAACAAAAAAACTCAACCAAAAAAACCAAACAACAACAAAAAACCCTCCCAAAACCCCCCTAACAAAAAAACCCAACAACAACAAAAAAATCCCTTAAGCACATAATTGGTTCTATAGGAGTTTGGAGTGGTGTAAGTAATAACTGCTCAGTTTTCTCTTTGGGTCTACAATGTATCACAGTCCTTCTGGAAGTGCAGTATTCAACAACACAAAGAAAATTTCCAGGTGTCATTTATGAGGGTATGTCACACTTCTTGGGAATATCAGTAAAAGAAAGGAGTGAAACAGAGTCAGAAAAAATTGCTAGCATGGGGTTTTTTGTTGTTTTGGTTTATTTTTTTGTCTTCAGTGTTAGTGACTAAAAGAGGTAGTGAGTATAGGGATTTGTGAACATATTGATAAAATGAACTAATTAGACAAACGAGTCTGCTCAGCCCTGAGCAAGTGTGCATTTTATGCTCAAACACCTAAATTTCATGACCTTCAAGAAATATTTTCACATTAAGAATTTGTCTTTTCTTTACTGGACTTCAGCTCAACCTTATTCTTGCCACAGAAGCCCAGCAGACTTTGGTTTGCAAAGAAGTTCATTCACTCAGCAACTTTCTCCTTAATTCTGTACAAGAAGATTATATAGCAGAAAATTAGATTAAAAAAGGGCAAGGCAAAAGCCCCACCCAACCAAATGCAATTTCACTTTCCTAGAAATGTCCTCTGAACAAATAGAATTCAATTTGTTTCTGTGCTCCCAGGTAATGGCAGCACCTTGTTTTGTTTGTTTATTTAATTACTTCTCATTCATGTAATTAGCTGACAGACAGCAGCCTTTTGTTTGTTATAATACAGTTATTTGCATAGGTGTTTCCATTTTGAGGCTGAATTTTGGACAGAGGCTGAATTTTGGTTTGTGGCAGGCAGAGACACTGCTGGGAAGCCTCATGCAGGGAAGCATGCAGCAACCTGCTCCTTCGTGGAATGAGTGTCTCCAGGAACTGCCCTGGCTGCCCATCTGCTTCTGAGAGCAAATCAAAGTCCTATTTCCAGCATGGAACCTAAGACCTGGCTGTCTGTCACCATCATCGTTATCACCAAAAATCAGTTGAGTTCATTCTAAAGCATTTTCACCAACAAACTGTTCATACATAATTTACTGAGCTTTAGAATGAATATTAGGAAAAATTTCTTCACTGAATGGGTGGTCAGGCATTGGAGTGAGCTGTCCAGGGAAGTGGTTCAATCATCATCCCTGGAAGGGTTCAAAAAACATGTAGGTGTGGCCCTTTGGGACATGGATTAGTGGTGAACATGCAAGGGCTGAGTTAAGGGTTGGAGTCGAAGACCTTAAGGGTCTTTTCCATCCTACATGGTTCTGTGGTTCTGTTGCATCACTCTGCTCAATGTATGCTTAATTTAAAATTATCAGTACTCTTTCAGTGACTGGGTGAAAAAAATTTAGAAATGGAAGCTACTTAAAGCTTTCTTTCATGAACAGTTTGATTTAACATCCAGTTGAATCGAGTGCTGCTCAAATGAATTTTTGCATAGTTAAATCTTTTTAAATAATCAAAATATATCCACAGATCACAGTTTTGCAGAATGCTGACCCATCCCATTAATAAATGCAGCAATCATCACCCTTCAAGTCCTCTGAGTTTCCAGCAGTGAACTGATGCCAGCTTATTCCTCAAAATTTGAGGAATCTGCATCTTATTACAAAAACATGAGGCAGAGTCAGTGCTGGGGGAAGACTGCACACTCTGGTGCACAGAAGCCACCTTCATCTCAGCCTCCAGGCATCTAAACACCCCCAAACCTCCACCTCTCAGGAGAAATTATACACCAACACACTAAATTACACTATTTGAAATATAGAGAGCTAGAACAGACAGCTCAGAAAAATTGTCAACATTTGTTATTGACAATTCAGCCTTCATATACAACCTACTAGTATGGTCAGGATTAGTCCTGTAACCAAAAGCAGCAAGGCCCAGCCTTTTAATGGCACTGGTTTTAGTCCTACCTGTGCCATCTGCCTCTCCAGCTTTGAGCGGGGAATATCATCAAAATAGTTTTCATTTCTTCTTCTCCTTGCATCGCCCTGCATGATAATGTGGGGAACGTCCAGGGAGCCACCAGTAGTGAAAGTGCTTTGGCTAAGTGATGGAGACAACTGAGGAGGAGTGTGGTTACCACTGGGTTCCTGGACAGAGAAAGAAAAATGCAGCATAAGAAGAACAGCCTATTGCTGACTTCAAATCACACATTTATAAGTGCATTTGAATGGCTTACACTAAAAAAATTATGGAACAATTCCTGCAGTAGAGGTTACTGTGGATGAAATTTGGTGATTTCCTACCTGAAGTGCAGAACCCATGTAGAAGGAGAAACAGTTCATTATTTACATGAACTAGTGGCAAATTTCCTCTCCAAAGCCTCCTTGTGTAATACATACCCTGTTCTAGAGATAAAACAGTGAGCTACTTCTTGCCAAGGCCCAAATAAAGCCATGATTTAGGAGTAGCTATTTGTAAGATGAAATACATTCTCACCACTTCTGAGCAGCTGCTCTGAGCAGTGAAAGTGATTTGAACACTAGCAACATCTCTTGCTGGAAAAAAGAAATGCATGTCCATTTACACAGTATAGACACTTTGTTGCAATTTTTATAGGTTTTGCAGAACATCCATTTTAACTTGAAGTACCAGATATCAGAGACAAGCTAAATACCAATTCCTGGAATGCATGAAAGCATCAGCGTACAAATACTTTACCTGCTTTTCTTGTTACCTGTACTGAACTGTAACCTTGAATGGGTCAGTGTGCAAACACCACACTGAATTGATACATAAACTCTACCTAATAAATAAACAGCTCCTCCTGGTACATGTTTTACCAAGATCTGCCACCACGCCACCCACAGCCAGACATCGCGTGTGTGTTTGGAAACACCTACTCTCATGCACATCACATCACATCACATCACATCCCTTGCTCAAACACCAGCTACAGACACTGGTGTCCAGGTCCACTGTTGCACACTCCCTTGGAGCTCCAGCAGCAGCAGCAGGGAGCTACAGTGCACTGTCCAGTCTTCATGAGCAGTGCCCGGTGTGAGTAGGAAAACACTGTCACAGCATCTGGATGGGCAATGTTCCTCTCTCGTGATGCAGGTTCCTGGGCAGAATGCACCCAGGAGCATGTTTACACAGCACAGAGATTCTCCAAACCACCTGCTGCTGTAATGCTCTACTTCAACACTGAGCAACAAGAGGGGACCTGGAGATAGTGCAGCAAGCAAAACCTGCTCCTGTGTAGAAACTAAAAAAGTTCTGCCTTTTTCTTTAAAGAGAGAATTAATGTGGATGATTCATGCATTATTACACTGAAGCAAGTCCGGTTCTGAAAAGCATCAAGGTACTTTACTCCATGTTGTTAAAAACAAGATCTGTTGTAAGAAATCAGAGGGTTGCAATCTCTTCCAAATGGAAATTTCAAGTCATAGTAACATCTGATGTCAATATTTTAAGTGTAGGAGTCTACGTGACATTATTCCTTGAAATCACAGTAATGGATTAATATTTTTCATGTTGCCAAAAAGAAAAATGCTAGGAAAATATAGCTCTCTAGTAATATTTAATTAACTGGGATTTTTAATTTTTTTAAAAATTCTCTAGCTTTCCTATGATCTGAGACAAGCACTTGACATTTCCCAGGGCAAAGAAAAGAGTGTTTTCCTCTTAGGAATAATCTTTTCCCTCCTTCACAAAAATCCACCTACATTTGGCCCAGTTAAAAGCTTCATAAAAGCTGTAGTCTGCACATGCTCAGGAGGTTTGGTGAGGCATAATCTGTAAAACCCACCCTCCCTGGGCCTAACAACATGGTGCCCACACCTCTGCCCTGAAAATAACCTGAGTACAGGGGCACCAAACAAGATCCTCTCTAGTGACTGCTACCTGCTGCTCCCGCCAGGTGGGTAACCTCTCTCTGCTCTGAACCAGGATTCACCCACTGTTGCAGGTTGATAGGGCCACCAGTGTATCAAAGTGACAGATGAACATAGAGATTCCAGCTCTCATCAAGTATTTTATCAAACTGCATATGAAGAGAAAATTCACTCTTAGAGGAAATTCATTCTGAGATCTATATTGGAAGATTGCTGGTAAGGCAATACAGACAAGAAATATCAATTCAAGAAATAAAAGAATTACCAAGCCTCTGCATTATGGAACAGTATGTCATTGTATGATTTTATGCTATTTTCTCAACGTTGTCCTTCACAGCACAGATGGATCCTCAACTGTGCAGCATGTTGCCATATCCTCAGCACCATGTTATCATTAGTTGCCATGTAGTCAGTATTTTATTCTCACCTCATTTCATGGCCCCAAACCTCTCTCCTAAACTCTTTTCAAATCCTGCTTCGAAGATAGGATGATTAATATCATCATATTCATGATGTTCGTAAGTGCTTTACAAATGTCAATCAATTCATTTCCACCCCACCCTGTGACTTCTGGCATTTTATAATCACTGCTTTATTGTGGGTGACCTGAGACACACATGCAAAGGTTAGAAAGTACCAGTCACTCAATTACAACATCTATTGCTCCATTTCCCAAGTGCTTGAGTTCCAAACTCCACTTCTGTTGATCTAATTTTCAGCACTGTGTGCTCAGCACTTTTATAAATCAGACTCAAGACTCTAGTCAAATATGGAGATTGTCAGTAACATACAATTAGTGACTGTTTAGGAGGCAATTAATTAAATAACTTACCATGCATTATCCAGGTTTTTTGTGGCAAAAACAGGTGTAAATCTGTATTTTCATAGGTACAGCTACTCCTTTAGTCATGAGCCTCTCTCCCATTCTTCCTTCAATCCTCTTCCTCACTCCCACCCACCTTCTCATCTCGTTAAACCTGCAGACCAGGCATGGACACCCTTGCAGGTGCTTCCATGGCTGAGTACCACGCTACTGTTAGTCACCAGGTACTCATATCATGTTTCTACCTGGCTGTGAATGCAAGGACACATGACCTGCAGGGATGTCTGATCACATATTCCACTGTCAAAATCTGCCTCATCCCCTCTCAGACCTGCTACTCGTGTAAACCTGGAACCACAAAGGTCAGGGCTGGAAGGGAGCTTGAGAGGTCCTTCCCCAAGCTGCCTGGGCACATTTCAGGTCCCATAGATGTTTGTCTAACCTAAAACCAGACTTGTCTCCAGTGAGCTAATTCTTGTGTTAAACTATCATCACTATTGCAACACGTCTCCAAATTTTCTGCCTAAATTGTTGTTTCAGTTTAAATTCCAGCCTCTAGTACTGACTGGGTGAGGAAGGGCTCCCATAAATAACATGAAAACCGGTCCTGTAATTAAAGATTATCATGCACTCAAGGATAGGAAACAAGGTTGCATAGGTAACCTCAGATCCATCAATTTCTATACTTTTGTGTATAGAAAAGTATATTGTATATAGTGTATATATATATACATATTTGAATACAGTATATTTGAGTAAAATTGAAATCAAAACAGTGTTTCCTTAGTACACAGTAACATGCAACAGGGAATAATACATGTTGTGGATATTTTTAAGATTTTAAAGATTTTTTTTTTCTTTTCCTCAATATTTAACCTTCTACTTGGAAATATTTTAAAAGCTAATACAAAACCAGTCAAAGATGAAGCATTAGCATTGCTTAGCTGGAGCTTGGGAGTTTAAAAGTAGTCTTTAAATAACAAACTACCTTTTCTATTGATGTAGAGCTGCCTAATCTAGTAGAAAGTGCTCTTGCCCTTGGCAAAGGGGGTTGAAACTTGACAATCTTCAAGGTCCATTCCAATCCAAACTACTCTATGATTCTATATAAATCAATCTATAGCAGCAGCAGTTTATTTAAGCCAATTTTCAAGACACAAATTATTGCAGACTACAAACTAAACTTTGTTTTTGTTGTTTTCGTTGTTTTCGTTTCATGTGAAATGACATAGTAGCAGTTGATGGGAAAGAAAAACTTTATTCCAAATGCATGTCCTCCTCTTTAGGATTCTCTGTGAAGACTCCAATTCCAGGAGGTGATAAATGACATTTAGCACTGGCCTGCATCAGTAGCTCTAGCTGTGCAGCAGCAGACTACGTTTTATCATTTTGACTACAGATGGAGGACATCCAGTTTTGTCTTCCGTATTAACTGAGAATATACAGTCCTGACCAAGAATGTGGACTGTGGAAACTTGCCCACTTGCTAAAGAGGAATTAATTATGCAGTCCAGAGTATTGAAGGCATTGAGCAAAAAAGTGTGCCTTTTAATCTATTTCTCTTTCCTTGGAGTGCTTTAACACCTGCCAAGCATCGGGAATCATTCACAAAATGCATAACAAATAAAATACAAGGGAAACATCCACACGTTTGTGCAATGTGCCTTAGAGCACATTACAGACTTGTCAGACCTTTTTAAATATGGCATTGGGAATAGGTTGAATTTAAGGACGGGATCTAAAATGTCTGTATGGGGCATCTGAGAATATGCAGGGTGAAAACAGGCTGGTCATCGAAATTTTAAGTACACTTAAAAATAAGCCCTCATTCTGTCTTTCTGTATTTCTCTTTACACCACGAAATCTAACTTGGGAGCACAGACACTCTCTGACATTTTGAAATTTAATCCCAAATGAGATTCCCATCAGAAATGCAGCCCCATGAAAATAATCAGATCCAATCAAATGCAAAAGGTGTGATCCAAAATATCAAAATAAAAATGTTGCTATGAACTCTGTTGGAGAGAACGCAGTAGGAATTGATCATCAGACCACAACTCGTTAAGAGTAGCAGACAGCAAGTAAGCAAAGGCATTGGATTGGAGAAATCGAGTGAAGGTGGTGTAATGAGAGGAGATTAAATGTGGTCAAGTGTGGAAAAACCCCAGGGACATTGCAACAAGGTTTCTGAAAGAGGGAATACAAATGAAAATTAAAAACATGATGAAACTTTTGATATACAGAGACACCTTAATGGCATTTTTATCTCAACAATTTCAAGAGGTTTTCCTTAAAGAAAGCCTAAAGCACATGTTTGAAAAGTAAGTGCAAACATTCAAAAATATGAAAGGAAAATGGTAACTCTCCTGCAATATTGTTTGGCTGGGCTGGGATTCCTGTGGGCAAATGTGGATGTGCAGCTTTCATATCCCTGGTCCTGAGCTAGTTTCTCGAGCAAAGATAAGCTGGTACTTCTAAGATTCTACTTATCTCATCCTAAGGCAGACATCTGAAGCAGGTCAGTTGTGTCACCCTGTAAAAATGTCAGTGGATCTCTGCTGGCCATTCGGGGAAGTGTGACAGAGCAGGTCAGCCTAAGATGTCCATACTGTACACCTCTGAAATGAGGTAAGCTGAACCCCACTCAAAACAGCCACTGTCTTCATGTGCCTGTTATGAAACCCTTGTTGACTTGCCAAGAAATGCAAACAAATTTTCATGTGGACTTACCCTGAGGGTTATTGACCGAGGTGGTTTCTGAGGAGGATCTTCGTGAAGCCTGTCTCCCAAAGATGCCAGAACACGCTTCCGGTGGCCAATCAAGCTAATTTTTAAGACCTGAAATAATATCAAAAAATACATCATTAAAAGAGCACATGACAATCATTAAATGAAAATCCATTCAGATTGAAGCCATTTTCTCTTTAAACCTTTTAACAAGCCCTCTAGACAGGCTGAGCAGACAGGGAGCTGTGTGAGCCAAACAATCAGCAGAGAAAATGAGAGGTAAGATCAGAAGAAAAACACTGTAAATGAGGGAAGAAACTAGAGCATGTATAGGTGTGGAAAACTGAAAAAATAGACTCAAGCATGAGTAAAGAAGAAACAAAAAATGAAATGAAGAGAAGGCAGAAGAGCAGGAAGCAAAAAAGGGAAGGGGATGAGAAGACTGGAGAAGGAAATGCAGAGGTGCATGCAAACAATGAGCAATGATGATTAAAGTGATTCATGGGATGGATGAGGAGTGAGAAACAGCCAGCAAATGCTTCGAGGGGGCAAGAAGGGAAAAAAGGAATTGTACAATGAGTAAATGTTACCACATTTAAATCTATTCACCATGCCTTTCACAGTGTTGCTAGAAAAGGGTTAAAACTGGAAGATTTGGCAGAGCATGAGGGAATAGTTTTGTTCAAAGTGACCTTGCAGCTCGGAATGCTAAAAATGTTGGTGTAGGAAAATTCCATTTATTATGCTTAATGTTGTTCATCCTCTGCCTGTTTTGAGAAGTAGAATTCCTGTGGAGAGACAACACACTCTCACAGACATGGAGGAAGCCTTGTGTTACAGAGAGGCAGGAGCCCTCCCCTCCCCTGCTGCTGGCTAGAACGGAGCCATGTCCCTCTGTCACCTGGCGTGGTTAGCAAGGTAATGAAATAAACCTACTCTTTGCATTTCAGCTGTGGTTTAGTGGCTGACCTTGGTTACCTGTATGTGTAGATTCACACACACAGGTAATCTCCAAATATCTCCCACTGTTTGCATTATCATGTAGAATCATCCTTGTGTAAGAAACACAGGGTGGACAAACTTTGCCCTGGAGTTCTGTTGCTTTTATCAGACACAATGAAAAAATCTCTGTTGAATGGAAATGTGTCTATCAGTGGATACATTCACACACCCCATGCTTGTCCAAACTCCAAGAACGCTGCCAAAATGTTGACCCAAATTTACTGCAACTACTCTTCATTTGCATTTCTCTGTGTCCCTGCCTCATACAAAACCACTGCTCTCAGGAAAACAGGGAGAGAGGAAGCAGTGAGTTGGAAATTTTAAATATTAGAGGGGAAAAAAATCATGTTCCAGCTATTCTTTAATGGCTACAATGGCTGTAGTGTAAAGAGTGTAAAGCAGCATTAATTGTGGCAGCAAGCCTCTGCTCTGCAAACAGCAGTGTCCTTATGTAACTCCTGCAGACTGTACATGTGGTTTCATACTCCAGAGCTGCCTCCATTCCCTCTCAGAAAACAGTACTTCCCACTATATTTAGGACCACCGTGTGTCAACACCCTTCAGCTAAGAGGAAGTTCTCGCTCAACCTAGAAAAAGTAATAGTTCCTAAAAAAACCTGGAAATGCTGCATTTTAAATGAACAACTACCTCAGCTTAAGCAGTAGCACTAAGAGCTACAATTCATGAGAACAAACAAAACCCAAACCCCAGCAACTCCCCTGCTGCATCTCTTAGTTCCAGTATCTCAAAATATGGTACAGCAACATGCTGTCATTATTCTGGTCTCCATGCCTACCCACCCATTATCCTGCCTATCCACATGCACATGAATTCATCCACGCTTCCTCTGTTAGATGTCTCTGTGCTGGTACTGCTGAGCATCAATAACCTCTCTTCTGCCCGCATCTCCAAAGTGATGGGCTATGACATGAAGCAGATGGAGGCCTCCCTCCGAGAGGCAGCTTACAGGGGTGTTGCAGACCATGCAGCTCAGCAGCAGACACAAGCTGCAGTCCCACAAACCACCCTGCTAATGTGCTATCCTTTCAGTCTAAATCTAGAGAAGCACGAGTGAAGCTGAGACAATGCAGCACACAGAGAAATGCCTGAGGCACGCAGGAGACTTAGTTATGCATTCAGTTTACACCGAGTGTTAAACAGAAGGGTACACAGTTTATCTCTGTATTTAACTATATGAAACACGTGAATGAACTACAGCTGCTTTAAGCATTACTCAAGTAAAGCACTTCAGTGAACTTGCTTCTTTCATAATGCTTCCCCATCAACAAGATCATTTATCCAGAGATTTTTTAAGCCAAGCTAAAGTTCTTTGGGTTGTTTCAAGGTCCTCAGCACTCTGACTGCCTTATTAGCTGTATCAAAACACACAAAGCAATTCTCTTTGACTTCACAGAGCTGCTGAACAACGGGAGAGAAAAGGACATGAGTCTTGAGGGACTGCACACATAAGAGATCAGCAGACGGGTCTTAATGACTAAATTATTTCAAAAACAGTTCTCAATTTGAAAGTAATACAGATCTTTAAACATCACAGGGACTGCTAAGCTAACTGCACCTTTCGTTCTTCTGTTATAATGGTGGTCGCCCCAAAGGTGAATGAGAGGCAGCTAACGGTGCAACCTACAGAAATATAAGGTCCTCAGCAACAGGCAGCTGCATCCCAGTCTCATCTGGAGCACATACTCTCTCAACTGAAGACAGCTTTATTCCTCTGGAAATGACTCCCTTGCAACTTTCTTACTTGGAGAACCTGTTTCTCAACTTAGAAATGTAAAACACTGTTTCCTGAAACACTTCTATATTTGAGTTATGAGGGTTTAACAAGTATCCTGAAACTATGGAAACTCATCCTGTGATGGATTATCCTTGACAGTATTTACCATAAATGTCAAATATCACAAATACAGGTCAACAGTGTGGAATGGTACAGTTGCCTAAAGCACTACCATAGAAATGTGTTAATGCTGTGTATCAGGTAACCATTAGAAATCTTGCACTTACACAGGCCACAAGTCAGCTTTCCTGGTATATAATTTCTATAAATCGGGTAACAATGTACTAACACTGAATAAGGACAGTCAATACAGTGCACTGAAGTGTCATGCAGTGAGGCATTTTGTCAAATGGATTGCAGCCCACTTACTATACAACAATGAAATGAGTTTTGCAGTGTGGCTGCAGGAATCAGCAACAACGTCATCAAACTGTTCAGAGTAGCTAAAGGCCCTCCACAGCCTGTTATTTCATTACTGGGACAAAAGGAAAATAAACCCACTTCCATGACATGCTTCTTTCCACACTGACAGCAGGATACCTGAGTCAAAAATGATACTAATCCATTTCATGTATTTGATGTCGCAATACAATTAAAAGAGAATGGGGCAAGTCATTTGTCCAAAGGACTGATACATGCAGAAAAATTTAATCTTATTTTTACTTCTGTAATCTGCAATGACTAGCATACAAAATGAAATTCCACTAGGAAATGTAAGAAATCCACAAATACAACCAATGTAACACTTTGCATTTATATCTCTGTCTTAGTTGACAGATGTTTCAAAAAAACACATGTAGCCCAATAACTCCCTGATGACTGTGTATGTGCAGATGCTGGAATTAACAAGTTATTCCACCTAGAAATGAGCATTATTTCTGCAACATTCTTCTGCCTGATCTTTTCTTCTGATTGAATAATAATATCCAATATTGTATGATTCTGTTGTTTTTTGTTTTTTTTTTCTGGAATATTACAAAGATAACTGAAATTCAAGACATCAATTCTCTTTCTTCTGAATAATCTGAAAAGCTATTGTATTGGCTAATATCAGTATCTTAATAGCACAAAAGGTCTGGACTAAATGTGTAGCAGCAATTGGACACGAGGAACTGACAACAAAATGGAAAGTTAAAGAGTGATCAGAACAGTGCTAATGATTCTCTGGTAGCAGCATCAGACACCAGAATTCAAGAATGAAATGGTAAATGCAAGCCAAAAAAAGTGGGATCTTCCTATTTCTGCAAGAAAACAGCCCAAAACACTTGCTAAAATCAGTATTTTTAACCATTTTACTACTGGTTATATTGGAATAAACTGCAAGCTATCTGGAATTACAGATGAAGGGATACATTTGATTATTACCCCTCTCCTGCCACAATGGTGCCCCACAGGGCGTAGAATACCCAGGAAGTGAGCCCAGATCAACCGTACAGCTCACCTGACCAACAGGACTGGTTCAATTGAAAATCTGAAAAAGGATTAAACAGATTTACATACATTTTCAGCATCAATTTTACAAATCTTATCCTATCCAGAGAACTGCTCTCAGTGTCAACAGTTAAAACAAGCATACCAACAAAACCCACCAAACAAACAAACAAAAAAGTAAAAAATCTTCATATTCCCCATTCTGACCAAGATTACGTGGTGTAATAATTGGTTTATTTTGAAAATTAAATAGGCCCAAGTCAGCTATAATACTTAAACTCAAAGAGGGCAGGTTTAGACTAGATATTAAAAAGAAATTCTTTACAGTGAGGACAGTGAGGCACTAGAACAGGTTGCCCAGAGAAGTCGTGGATGTCCCATTCCTAGAAGTGTTCAAGGCCAGGTTGGACAGGGCTCTGAGCAATCTGGTCTAGTGGCAGGGGGCCCCCACGGCAGGGGCTTTGGAACTAAGTTGTCTTCAAGATCCCTTCCAACCCCAACCACTCTGTGATTCTATGAATGCCCAGTGGCTTTACCAATACCAGACAAAGCCAAATCCAGTCAAACCATATTAGACTCCTATTGCATTTTTCACATGGGGACACTTTATGCTCTTTGTCAGCACCTGGGAACAGAGAAGCACCAAAGCACGCTGCTGCAACTTCTCTGGGATCCACAACTGCAGCAGAAGCAAGTGTTTCTTATGCCTATGAAGCCACTTGTAGGAGACTTATTATTTCATGTCAGAACGATTTCATATCATAAGGATATGAAATATGCGTCACAATCCTCCGGAATTTTTCACCCAACTGGAAACATTTGTTGTCTTGGTGACAGCATTTCACAGAGGCCGGCGGCTGTCTCGTAAGCCCCACTTCTACACATTACCATGAGGAACTGATGTTTGTTTGGTCCTGGATTGCACAAATAAATAACTGAGATGCACATTTACATTTAAGGACATTGAGAAAACTAAGGCCAAGAGTCTTCTCCAAGTAAAGTTGCCATTGCCACCCCAGGTCAGATTGAAGCAGGTGAGAATTCATCACTTTTTGTATGGGTTCTCAGGACAAACTTTGGTGCTACCAAGGCTGCTGAAATTATTGTCCTGACTTGGCCAGATAAGCCATCTTTGTCATTAAAGTGTCCTCTAAGTTCTCATTAGTTTAAGAAGTGTCTGACTGAAAATTTAAGGTGCTAATGTCTTGTCTCGACTAAAGATAAAAATAGTAACTGTAATTTTGTGCTTGTAATCAATAACCATTAATATTTCAGTGAAAAAAAACCCCAATTTAATATTTCCTTAAAATAAAAACAGGAAAATGCAGTGAAATAAGACCTGGCCAAAACCGATACCAGGCCACTTTGCCTCCCGAGGATGTGTCTCAGGCTACAAGCTGCACTGTTTTTTAAAAACAATTTTTTAATGAAAAAGTGAAAAAAGAAACATGGCCTCTTAAGAAATAAGAGGCTTTACAAGCCTCAGCTGTAATGACAAATATTACATATGTGACTTTCCTCACGTTAGATTTAAACCCCCATAAATCAGAAATCCTAAAGATCTATTATATACACAAACACCAAGATTGTTACAACAATGATTATCTATTCTAAGAGACAAGGCTGAAAATATTTATGTGAAAAAATGACAAGCACTAAACAGGTCTGTATACACAGGAAAACATTCAATTTTCAAAGAAAGTAAGTAGAAAAAATATTAAACAGTTTGAAAAGTGAACCACGTTTCCAAATTGTATCCTAGAAGATAGATTGTTCCCTCCACTGAGGACTTGCATTTCCACCTGTGTGCTGAGCTAATGATAGGCCCAGTTACTGGTTCAGATCAGATCTGAAGAATGTGTGCTCACAGAGACCAGGAGCACCTACTCCTTGAGGTCTTCAGTGTTAATGATTTAGCACTACAAGAGAGCAATTGCAATACCAATATGTTATCCCATAGTATTTTTCAGGATTACTTACACAGAAGATAAATTATAATTAAAGTTACTGGTACTACAACATATTTCATAATGAGCTAATAATTTATTTATCTATTTTTAATAGGCAATCATCAGCAAAGCATATCAATCTGTACACAAGCACGAAATACAGCTCATGTAATGAGAAATAAGAAATAAAATAAAAATCTCTATAGAAAATTTGGATAGCTCTAAAATTGATCCTTTATTTCCTGATTTTGATTCAATTTCATTGCAGAATTAATTCCAAGCAAAAGGAAAAAACTCCAAACATTCAATCCCATTTCAAGAATGGGACATTTGTCTGCTAAATAAATAGCTTTTTTTAAGAAAAGCCTTCTAATAACATAGAATAGTAAGAGTTTTTACAATATCAGAAGAAGAAAACAGCCATTCACTGCTTGGAGTAAAAATGCAGATTACTTTAGGTCACAGTCATAACCAAGGCTGTCATGAGAAGGTAAGCTCTGTAATATGGGAATAGTATCAGTTAATTATAAAGATAAAATTAGAAAGGGAAATAAGTTGTTTACTTCTTTATTATGCGATGATATAGTCTGATACAACTTGCAGCAGAAATAGTGAAAAACCTAAGACGGTGTTAGATATCTTCTAATACTAGAGTCTAATGAAAGTCCCTCTATGTTTTTTGGGTTTTTCTTCTAAATCATCAACTTTCTTTAGATATACAATGAAAGACTGCAGAAAGACTGTTGTCAACATGCAGGAAGAAAACCCAAACACTGGTGAGAAGACCCTGGAGCAAGGATCAGAACTAAAGTTGTTAAGAAATGCTATTCAGAACACATTTAGCTTCTTGGTATATTTGCCAGTTACCAGATGTAGGCATGAACACCTAATTACTTCTGCATCACAATTATTTCAGTTTAGTAAAACTGTTTTCCTGTACTGTAAAACATTCACATTAAAAGCATCAATTCCACTCTTGAATATCTAGCTCAAGCCAGATCTATGCACAGAGGCTATGGCTTCATTCAGGCTGTGCTATCATAGAACAACAGAATCATGGAAATCATTTCAGTTGGCAAAGGCCCTTAAGATCACTGAGTCCAACTGCAGAACTAAAACTGCCAGGTCCAGCACTAGACTATGTCCCTGAGTGCCACATCTATGTCTTTTAAATATCTCCAGGAACAGTAACTCCAGCATTTCCCTGGGCAGCCTGTGACAGCCCTTTGGGTGAAGAAATTTTTTCCTAATATCCAAACTAAACCTCCCCTGGTTGCAGCTTAAGGCAACTTCCTTTTGTCCTGTCACTTGTAACTTGAGAGAAGAGGCTGACCCCCACTTGGCTACAACCTCCTTTCAGGCAGTTGTAGAGAACAATAAGGTCCCCCCAAGCTTCCTTTTCTCCAGGCTGAACATTCCCAGCTCCCTCAGCCACTCCTCACCAGACTTGTACTCCAGCTTCTTCCCCACACCCATTGTCCATCTCTGGACATGCTCCAGCATACTATGGAGTGGTTCACACAGGACATAGAGCAATCCAAAATACACTTAGCCCCTACAGCAGTATATATCCCAAAGTTACAAACGTGACAATGCATTATTGTTCTACTGCTAACATTAAAATTTACCCACTTTTTAAGGGCAAGAGTTGCAGAAGTATCACAATGATAAAAATACGAAAAGTGTTTGTAGGCTTTGATACAAGAGCCATCACTGGTAATGTCAATAATCTGCTACTAAGAAGTGACAGCATGATGCTAAGGCCACAACCCAGCCCAATTCACTGCCAAAACACAGGTGCATTGCCCTGTAAATCTTACAAAAACTGTGTGGAACTGCTTCTTTACAAGAAAGATCTGCAGAAAGAAATACCAGGGCTTGGTCCAACAGGAGGAGTTCTGGGCTGCAGAGTGGGAGTAGCTGCAGCAGAGAAACCTGCCAGGGATCTCACTCATGGGATCCCATCCACTCCAAAAATGGACCTGGGAGGTGGGCAGGGCACAGCTCTCTGTATGGTCAGCTCCTTATCTCCTTCATTCTGTGAGCACAGAAAATGCTAACATTGGCACAAGTAAATGGGCTGGAAAGTACAGCCAGATATGGAGGAAAGAAGAAGGGGTGGAAATCTCATTTTCAGCAGCTGCTTGTGCTTACAGCAGCACAAACCAAACATGAGATGAACCCACTACAGTGAAACTGCAGTTTCTTTCACAGTGGACCACCCAAAAGAAGAGGGCAGCTAGGAGAAAAAAAATCTGTAAAGAGCCATAAAGCAAATGCTTTGACAGAAACCATGGTCTATGGGCCCATGCATTCTAGTATTAGCAGCTCCTGTCTGATGAGTGATGAGTGTGGATTCACCCTACTTCAGACTGGCTGCACAGCCTCGGCCATACCACTGTCGTTGACAGCATTTGGCATGCTGGAGGAAGCAAAACACATTTTGTGACATGTTGGCCATAGGCAGCATTAACTTTATTTTTGGGTACCATGTGTTATGCCATCCACAAATGTCACCACTATCAAGATCTTAATTTCATTCATTTACAGGAAATATGCACCAACATACAGGATGTGATGCAAAGAGGGTCCTCAATTATCGCTCTACCTGCACTGCAGCCAACAGCCAGCTGACCAATTTCATCACTTTTCTTTCAGCAAGGACACTCCCTAGAAGAATAAACTTTGAATAACTGATAAACTCCGTACAAGTTACATTGTGACATACAACCTTAGCATAAAAATAATTAATAAAAAAATTCTCCATCTAATTATCTTTCCAGACATCTTTTACTATCTTGGTTTGTAATCTTTTTTCATTAAACAATAATTGAATTAATGCCAGCCCCTCTCCCCAAGTTTCACACTTCCATCCACCTTCACCAACCTCATCTTTTAACACCAAGCAGAAGAAGCTATTGTATACGTAAAAGCTACAATTTTATCTCAACTCCAGATACACTAATCTACTGTTTTCTTTCAGGTACTCTGATTGATCAGCCTAGTTTAAATAAATTGAGAGAAATGTTGACTAACCTACATGCAGTTTGAATTGTGATGTTGCTTGCCAGGTTTTTAACCCCAAATCTTGTACATTTTCCAAATACATGATATGACTTTAAAAAAGCTATTAGTTCTCCCTTATATCCTGGCTTTGTTCAAATCCTTAATGCTGTCATGACGGTATCAATGGTAGTCCTTATCTTAAAAAAAAGCAATGGCCACCAAGACAGAGCAGAATCATACATCACAGGCAGAACCAGCATCATCCTGTACTTTGACTCTTAATCTGTGAGGAGGAAGCACCGTGGGTGGGAAAGAACAGGCTCTATAAGCCCAGCAGGATGACTGGATTAACTCTGCCAGGGGCAGCAAGGGGACAGCAAAAGCATTTCTCAAAATATCTCTTTCTTTCATGCTTTGAGGTAAGAGCAGGAAGGAATACCATCAAAAAGTGGGGTTACAAAAGGATACAAATAAAGTGACAAAAATATTCATCCATCAATAGCTCAAGTAAGTTCTTCCCATGTGGCTCTGAGCAACACAACGAATTCCAAGAGAAAAGATTATTGTCTGCGTGATTTGAGAGAAACTGAAGCCACAAGGCAGTTCAGATCATACACATCTTCTTATGCAGATTCCTTCATTAAACATTCAACATTAGTCGGGCTTAAGGAAGAAACATTTTTGTACATAACCAAATTAGAACAAAGCAAGCTGTACTGAAGAGCTCTCCAAACATGAGGCTGATTTTGTACTATGGTTAAAAAAAAAGATAAACTAAACTTCATATTAACAGTGAAAACTAGCAAAGTTTTGGTCATCTCAAAGTTCTGTCCTTAAAGTTATTTTATAAATGAAAAAGAATATAGATGTATGTTTTTAAATCTGCAGCTCAGGCCGATCCATTATTAATGAAACATTCTGGCAAAACCCACCAATGAATGGGTTGTCATGGGAAAGGCTTTCTTGCTACAAATTCTATTTGAATTTTCTCAGTGAGAAGGGCTGTACAGGACTGACTCTTCATACAGGGTAGTGCAGCATGTGTTCCACACCTCTACTCTTTCTCCTTTTTCTCTTCAGCCTTATCAAAAGTTCCTGAAAAAGGAAGGTTCTCTTCAAAGAGAGGATAAACCTCATCTCCATGGCCCAGACTCTGATTTTCTTGTTCTTTATCTTAACCCCACCCAACCCATACAATAAAGTCAAAAGAAGGAAAGACATTTCCAAGGATTCCATTCCTCACTTTTCCCATCAGCAGTAGCAGTAACACCAGCAAGTCCTTATTTTGCAGTATTGCATGAGGGGATATTTGGACCTCTATGAAACCAAAATGACTTATCAAACCTGTGGGTTCAGCTAACTGCAGGATAGTTGTCCCATGTTGCAAGAAGTCAGAGGCCCTGAATCACATCTCTAATGATTTCCACACTGAATGTTGTCAAGAATTTCTGCAATCTCTAGTCATGTCTTATTATAATTCTAAATATTGTAATTCAGCAAATATCTTGGCAGTGCTAGCTTAAACTTAGCATTGTTAGCTTAACAGCTGGACCTGATCATCTTAGAGGTCTTTTCCTACCTAAATGAACCTATGATTATAAATATCCTTAACCCAACAGCTAACCCCTTTGATTCTGGAATTCTACAGTTTTTTTTTTTTTTAAATTTTTAACCTAAATGTTCAGTCAAATATCCAGTAGCTCTAGTCCTCCTGCCCAAATTATTCCCCCGTAGTGCTGTTCAGTGATATACTCAGAGCTCACTATATTCTCTCATGTGATCTGTACTTTCAAAATAAATCACTTTCACATTTCTTCAATTAAATCTTATGTAACTGTTCAGCCCATCTATGCATTATGAAGATCATATTCTATTTTAATCCTATTTTACAAATGTTACTACAATGTTAAATAATCACCCTTCAGATCCAAAATAATGCCATGAAAATCCACATTTGTTTGGGATAACAAGTTTTGCTACAGCAAAAAAAGAGATTAGTTTACACATACATTTATATCTCTTAATTAATAGTATTAGGTATAATAGCCAGAGGCATTATTGTGAAGCCAATTAAGTTTCTATAACATCTTGTCACAAAGGTGCACTAAAGTACAGATCACATTAACTGCCTGTAACATAAGAAATCCTGTCATGAACATTTTACGCCGAATCACCACATGAACTGTGATTAAAAATGAATCAGAAGAGTAGATTTATATGAATAACAAGCAAAGAGAAAAAAACTCTTATTATGGACAATTAGATGATAATGTAACCTACATATTTGCTGTGTTCTAATAGGTAGCCACCTGGGGCATCTTCACATGACTTACTGAAAGTGTATTTCTGAGTTGTACTAGAGAATTAAATAACATTTTGGCTTTTCAAATTAGTCAGTAAGCCTAAATTTAGTCACTGTTAAGTATGGTTTTAGAAAATCTACTATTCAAGCATGCATCTCATTTATGTGGGTTTTTTAATTCTTCCCGTATTTGTGATCCAGATCTGGATCCAGAAAAGTGTAAGCCTTTTCTCATTTTAAGAATCCTGACATTTAAACTTACTTGTTTCTGCTGTAAGAAGAACCTTTGAATCATAAAGTATTTTCCATTCATATTTCGTGTCCGCATTTTCTTCTCAAACAGATTTTTCACAGACACTCAACTTTGCATAAGTAAACCAAATTTCTGAAGAGAATTGTAAGGAAATGACTGTGTTGAATTTAAAATACGCCTTTGAAACGTTACATTATATTTCTGCATTAAAAACCACAGGCTTACTTAGCACTGGGCAACTTCTTAATTTTCAGGAACTTCTGTTCTGTTTCACCCTAGCCTTGGTTCAGTGATGTTTCAGGAACAAACACCAATGGCAAGGAATTTACCAAGCACTGATGTTCCCACTGAGCCCTGGGGGCTGGGTGCCCTCTCTGGCCAAAGGACAGAACCAGCACAAGAGTGGTGCAGGCAGGTTTTTCCCATCAAAGCATGCCATGGATGGACTGGGAAAAATTATCCAGATTCTTCACACTTGAAGATTTAGAATTATATGTAAAATTAGCAGAACATTTTAAAATCATAGAATCACAGAATGAGCTGAGTTGGAAGGGACACATCAGGATCACTGAATCCAGCTCCCAGCCCAGCACAGAACCATCCCCAAGAGCCACACCCTGTGCCTGAGAGCATTGTCCAAACGCTTCTTGATCACTGTCAGGCTGGTGCTGTGACCACTGCCCTGGGGAGCCTGTTCAGTGCCCAGACACCCTCTGGGTGGAAAGAAAACCCTGAATGTACTGGCTCTTCAGAATTGCTCAGGATATAAAAATGTGTATTTCAGTTTGGAAAACAGAGGGAGCAGAGCACAGTGCACTGACTAGCTCCCTGAAATTCCAAGATTGTTCCTGGACAACAGCTCTCTCCTGGCAGAGCCTTCTGAGGACTGACACAGATGCTCCAGTTCAAAACCAGGATGCTGGCAGGCTGAAGGATGGAGGAGCTCGAAGCACAGTAGAATGCTACAGTGCACAAATTTTCCTACCACCACGCCAGAGTGCCCTTTCTGCTTGGAGCTGCTTTGCTGCCATCCTGCACCTCCACTGCTACCAACAGGGTCATGATGAATGCATTGCTGCATGCTTCATCTCTGGCTTCACCTAAGGCATCAACGAAAGCTCTCATCTTCAGAGAGAGCTAGGACTGTAGTGATCAGTAAGGCAGCAGTAGAACATTACAATCTACATTTGCCTTACAGACCAATGGGAAATAAGACTTTGTACAGGCCGGGGATGCCTCCACACCCATGCTCAGGGCAAGCAAACAAATGACAAAACACCATGTGCAAACCACAAATGAAAAGATGGTGAGAGACACCATGAGTTACAACTAAGTGGTAGCCGTACAAGGAATTATATCTGTTGAGAATTTAAAATGCAAATGTTAGGTTTTGTTAATCTGCTTCTTAACTGCAGATACAACCAACACAAGCTCCTGAAATAATAAGGCAAAATACAAATTTGGAACCTACGAGAGATAAAATGAGTGCCAGAATTTTAAGAGGATGAATAACATGGGAGAAGAATAGGAAGACCAGAAAATGGGTCATTATAGTAATCAGATGAGAAGTAGCTAATGGAAGGATTAACATTTTACAATAAAATTAAAAAGCAACTATTTAAAGTATATCAGTAGGTGACATCAGAAAGCATTTGTGATAACCAGAGTAGATTATTTTATCTGTCTCTTCTGGCTGTTCGGGTAACTTTCCTATTTTCTTCTTTGCAAATTCAACTTTTTCCCTCTCTGTCAACCTTCTCCCTCTCTCTCTTTACATCTTATTTTCATCCCAACAGACACCAAATCCCTTTTCCCTTGCAGCTTTCCTCCTTACTAAGGAGGAAAAATGTAAGTAAAAATGTGTGATGTGTGTTACTGTCTTTGTACACACACAGTGGCTAGAAAGGTCTCCTTTATTAATTTAGCACACATCATCCACCACCCAGCTCAGCAATTTATCTGCACTTGCAACCATATTCCCACCTCATCCAGCTGACCACTGCAGAGATGACAGGGAGAAATGACAGCAAAAGAATAAGCAAAAACTGCCGACCAATGACAAAGGCAAGAAGTCCATGGAAACATGGGAAGGAAGCAGTTGGATTAATAACAAAATCAGATTTGATTTAATGGCATCTGCTCTCCTCCATAAGCAGTGAAATAACTATGTAATGATCATTTTCAATGTATGTTTAATGTCTATTATATATGTTATTTACAAGATAACCACTCAGGGCTACAGAAAAAGACTGCCTCCTTCTTCAGCAATCTCTGTTCTTATTTTGCAACTCTAGGATACCGTGCAAATGAAGAGAACAAACACCCACATACGTATCTATTCTTTCATGGTCTGTGCAGTCTTGTGTACAAGTGGTGCTGCAAGGAGAACTGCAACCACCTCCCCTCATCAGCTGTGACCTAGGACGACTGAGTTTACTACCACACATAGTATGTTTGCTTAATTCTTTTTTGAGATAAAACATAGAGAGAACACACTGTTTTACCAACAGGAAGCATATTCCAGAATGGCTGGCTATTCAAGAACATTTTGAAGAAAGAATTGATTTCGTGAACATGGGCTCCTGCTATGAATTTTATTTGTATAAAATTGTGCATCTAATTTTTTAGCTATTTAAAATCCCATGAAATCTCCTCACCGGGATACATTTTCTTACTGTCTAAATCAAAAATTATTATTCTGTCATAATGCAAGAAATACTTAGAAAATACAAAAATTTAGTCCTGTATGTGTTACCATTGTATCATTTTGATAAAAAATTTCATAAGCCCCCAGGAACAGGCATGTATGTTAAAATCATTTAGGGTCATCTTTAGTAATTTACAAGCTTCAGTGGTTCAGAATTTAATATTTTTAAGAAAATGTGGCATGTGTTTGTATAAGCAAGTTTCATCCCTCATTATCCATCTCCCTCCTACACCTTTCTAGCATAAAAGCCCCTTCTGCTTGCTGACAGAATACTAATTTGGCTTCATTTAAATGCTAAGGCAACATAGCCCAGCTATCTCATTTAAAACATGTGTAAAGCTGTGAAACAATTGACAAGCACAACCAAGAGTGTCTACCATAAGATTTGCAGGGAATTATTTTTCAATAGGCACTCAAAAGCCAAAAGCTTATACTAGCCATCCTTTTCTTTTTCCACATATGTCTCTTAAAATCAGAGACAGTAAAAGGGCAGTATTGACCTCACAGCTCACTATTTCATATGACCTGTTAAGATTAAAGGCCAGATGATGTACATCCAGAATACACACACACATATATATATACGCATATACGTTTCTCTTTGTGCAAGGGCAGTCACTTATTCTTTTAACTTCACATTCTTATTCTGTGTATGTGATAAGAAAATGTGCATTAACAAAGCCTGCATCAAAAATAAATTGAGGGCAGAAAGAATTTCCCTATATGAAGAGTACAAAAACTCTAAATACAGAGCACTCTACGGACAAGACCCAGGCTGGTATCCCTCAGAGATACCTTCCAGTGACCTGTATTGACAAATGTCTCAGACAACCCTCCTCACAAAGGCATAGTTTTAAGGCATAAAATAGAAAGTATAATGAATCTTGCATTGGCATGACTCACTGAGTTGATTCCAAACACTTGGTGTGCAAGTATGCGGGGTTTAAATAAATACACCCACTCTTAAGTGAAAATGTGTGATGTGTGTTACCGTCTTTGTACACGTACAATGGCTAGAAAGCAGGAAAGAAACATGTGCAAGAGACCCCTCTTACTGCTGCAGCAGAGCCAGCCTCAACAGCCTGAGAAACAGAGACCACCAAAGCCTGGATTTGAGTAGCATCAATCTGCTCCAGGTCAGAGCAAATTGGGAGCTGAGCCTCATATTTCTGGGGTACACAACTGAGGAATTACTCGTTCAGATGTTCTCACAGAGGCTCACACAACCTATTTTAAGTTCAAAATCAAGACAGCTTCCCCCACCCCAAATAAAAATGCAGACATAATCTACTGTGCTAAAAAGTTCCTCACACAGCAGAGAAGGTACGTGGACAAGTGAGATAGCAAAACCTGGTAAAATTACAACTGAGATTAAGATGAGATGAAAAACATTTTCTCTCTAAACTCTCGAATTCCTGAAAGGTTAAAAAAACTCCAGAGATTTATCAGCAGAAGAGTCACTAGTAAAAATAATTTCTTTCAGAGGGTAAATATAATTTTTGTTGTGCAGATTGCAAGAAGACAAGAACTGTTAGACACATCTGTATTTCTAAATATAATATTCTCATTTACAGTTCAGTATTTTAAAGAAACTAAAATGTGGAAGACCTGATTGCAGTTCTAAACCTGCTTTGTGCAACAACACTAATGCAAGACTGACTTAAGAAGCTGACCCATATACTGAAAAATAGGATCTAAAATTAAATGGGAAAATGTACATCATTATTTTAACTTAGCTCAAAGTTGCACAGCTAAATCTCTGTGCAGCAAACTGAAAAGTTATCTATACACTGCAGATTATTATGCACTCAGTGAACACACATTTAAATCATTTTTGCTATGTTAGTGACATTGAATTTTTCATGCATTTTAAAGTTGAATAAATGGTTAAGAAAGTAATTCAATAGGTCAGGCATTTAATAAACTTAAATATTAACAACAAAATCCTCCAAGCAGAATCAAAATAATCAAAACGTTTTGGTTGTGGTTTTTTTTTTTCTCCCTTGCCTGTGGACCCATGTACTTTTTCCAGGGGAGGAGAACCCAGTGGGAAGGCTTCTCAGCCTTGCTGGAACCCCCAGTACACCTAGGGCTGCACAACCTATACTCTCTGTCGAAGCTGCTCATGTTTAGGTCTGAGCTAACACTTTCTCTTTTGTTAGATTTACACTTATGTACTTGGTCTGAGGTGCTCTGTTCCCAAAGGAATCTTTGCTTTGTAAGAATTTCTGAATGTAAACTGAATATCAGCTTGACACTGTTTAATAGCAAAGCATACATGCACTACAACTTTGAAAGGGCCTAAAATACTTTCCACAAGTTTATAAATTATCTGCCTGCAGTGATCTAATGCCAGTGAAAGATTCTCTTTCAAACATCACGTATTGGTAACAAGGATGAGAAACTGGTTTTCTTGATGTCAGTGTCAAAATACCATTGACTGGAATGAAGCCAGAGTCTTGCTTGGACATGCTGTACTCCAATAAAATAGGGAT
Organism: Rhipidura dahli; assembly: GCA_013399225.1. NCBI lineage: Eukaryota > Metazoa > Chordata > Aves > Passeriformes > Rhipiduridae > Rhipidura > Rhipidura dahli. The sequence continues at coordinate 277,023 of VXAC01006238.1, forward strand.
TACACTGCATTGCAGAACTGAAAAGCATGGGTGCAGTTAAAATGAAGTGGTAAAATGAAAGCTGACTGTATAAAAATAGTATTTTCTTATTCAGCAGACCTACCCTACAAATGTATTCAGTCTCATAGCTGCTTATACTCAGAGCTTCAATTTCAGAGATGGCACAGTTATGATGAGTGAGCAGATCCTCTATACTGTCTTTCACTCTTGTGATTTCATCACAAGTCTCAACAAAGTCTACCTTCTTCCCAAAATCAGAAACTTTTGAATCCCAGCTTTTGTTAGGAAGACAAATGCACAAGTCCCATGACTGCATAGACAGTTTTGAATTATGACTTGTTTTCCTATGATATTTCAAGCCCTGAGGTTGACTAGTTTTTCATCATGTGAATAATCACTAATTAAAGGACAATTGAACTTCCAAATTCTACACACAGGAACAGTCTGCCCAAGCAGGAGCAGCCCTACTGTAAATTGCCACCTTATTACTTTATAAGGGCAAGAAAGAAGCCTTACAGACACCAAATTAGGCTTTCAGGCAACATGCATATTCTAGTTAAGAGAAACCCCTTATTTCCAAACTTGACAACTTTTTCCTTGTGATTCATAAGACAACATGAACAGGGCACTTTGTTACCCTTCCCCAAAGCTTCAGCTTTTCACAACACTGGGCTGTCAATGATTCTAACTTTCACTGAAGTAAAAGGAATTTACAATCTCTGAGGGATGCAAAGAAAAGCTTGGACACAAGTGTAATCAATCTACAAAAACCCAAAACCATGTAGAAAGATGAGAGAAGTTGGATGAAGGTATCTCTCCCTGACTGTGCTTTGTAAAGACCTCTGTTGAGACTCGGCTGTAAAGGACATTGCTGTTAGTGCTAATCCCCTCCTGCCAACCCACTGATTCAGTGTGTAAAACTGAGGCAGATCTGAGACAAGCTGGGGACAACCTGCAGTTCTGATGTGTTTCTCCCTCCTCTACAGGAACTTTGCCCAGGAGGTCGGTGCTGAGAGCCACAGATCCGCTCATCCCAGTCACAACGTTAGTGATATGCCAGGATAAGATGCAGATGTTGGCAACTTTTCCTAATAGCTGCTCTTGGTCCTCTTAACTTTTCTACACTGCTTTTTCAACACCTATGTTTTATTACAGGAGAAGCTTACAAGAATCTTGGGTCTCAAGAAGAATGATACCCTTGGTGAAATGAAGACAACTGGATGCATCCTATTTGGTAAGATTTGTCCTTGCACCTCAGGCATCCAGGACTTCTATCACTCCATGGTAAAGTATAAGAGAAGACATGGGCCATCAAGATGAAACAAAAAAAAAGACAGTAAACTGAACATCAAATGAGTTTGGAACTGGAGAGCAGGGAGCAAAGTACAAGTGCTCAGACATGGCCTCCTGCTTCACTAGATAAATAAGAATAGGGTAGAGCAAGGTGATTTAAGAAGAAAAGTATATGACACAGTATGTTTTATTTCACAGTATGCTAACAAATGATTAAAGAAATGTGAAGAAGAATAAAAGACTTGCTCTTTGAGCCTTACTTTCAAATACAGCAATATAACACAGAACCATTCTGAAATGTGGCTGTATGCATCACTTCCATGATTATTATCCAGCTCCCTAGAAAAATGGTATCCAAACCTACACATTTTATCTTATAACAGCAGCACAGGTTTTGCAGAGAGAGAGCTTATGAATGGTGAAACACGAATTTAGCACAGTGAAAAACACAGTCCAAGCTCAGGGGTCTACTCTCTTCTCATTGCTTTTATACACCTCTAGTTCTGGAAAGTTACGTAGAAGCATTTGGAGTAGAATAGACTGCTGTGAAATGAGCTCACAAATTAAATTAAGAGAGGGAGAGAGCAATGAGTAACTGAATCCCCTGAGCCAGAAGAATGTCATACTGGAGTGTCACAGAAGGATATACAATATGTGCTTCTATGCACCCACTTTGCAGCAGACCCATGTAATTTATTAAGCTGACAGCAATGCCAAACATACCCACAGGCTCTTCCTAACCTCCCTCCCGCCCATCAGCAGGCTTCCACAGAGACCTGCTAAGGAGACTGACACAATGAAAATGCAGTGGTTTGGCTGCTTTTCAACCTTCTATATACCCTGGAGACATAAGGATTACTTATTATTAGCAATTAAGAAATTTAATCCACTATCCTACATTGCATATGATCAAGCTTTATTGTACTCTAGTGAGTCTTATCATAGTACAAACATCAGGCTATAAGCCTATTTTTTAATGCACTGACTTTAATTTTATATAGAGTCAACCTTCCCTGTTGCAATGTCATCACTTGATTCTGTATTGTTGACGAGAATGTGGCTCTTGAGTCTCTGAATAATGCAAGTGTATGTTTCTATCAGTGCACAGGGGAAAAAATACTAACTTGATTTCTCTTTCTTATTTTCTTTTGAACAAATGTGAACCTGAAGCACATGTGGATTAACTGAAAAATTTAAGGCTGCAGGTGAAACTCAGCATACTAAGAGGAATGAAAACTGCATCTTCTAAATCCTAACACCATGCCTTACTCATAAAATCATCCTGGCTTTACTGCTGTATCCACACAATCAGAATGGGTGAAATAAGACCATTAAAAAATATCTACCATGTATGCAGTCTAGCCAGGCACTGTAAGAAGTGATTCACAGTCTTCACTATCTGCAAAGCCTAAAAAAAAAATCAGGTTAACCACGCTATTTTCTTACACTGGTCTTTGTTCTCCTTAATTAATGATGATATTTACAAAGATAACAACACTCTTTCTCATGGATGGCTAGTTCAAGTGAAAAATGATTATGTCTACATAATAGACATTGCATTTACGGATCACAAATACAAAGAAAAACCCAATCAAGGATTGCCAAGTATTAAACCTTGAAAAAAAAGTAAAATATCTGATTTAAAATATGTGAGAAGGCAAAAGTGAATTTCTAATGTCACTACCTATCACACCACTCCACTGCCTTCCCTCCCAGAGAGAAGGCATATTTATCTGCCTCTGTCTTCCCATCACAAACACCGAGGAACTTTCCCACAAACTGTGGATTCTGCTCAGTGCAGCTCCCATGTGGCCCTGGCTTTTTTCCTGGGCAGAAGACGAGACGAGAGCAGCCGCTGCTGGTGGTTCTCATCAGCCAGGGTGCACAATCACAGTGAGAAGAGCAGTATGAGAAGTCACCTGCAACTGAGTGCTTTTACTTAAGCCCATATGCCATCCATCACATACTGACTTGTTTTAAAGAGGTAACTGGTGACTGACCAGTACCACCAGGAGCATAAAGAACAGCACATTTTCCTGTGGATTTTCATGTATGTCTCCACAATACTTCCCTTGGCTCATAGCAGAACTCCTACTTTCTCTGGACCTCTTTCTCTGTATTATTTTCAGCTTCCTCCATCCTCACTGTAATTTCAGCTTCCCACCATGGCTCTACTACTTGACTGCACTTTTTCCGACCCTCAGCAGCGCAAGCCACAATATCCCTGCCACAATGATGATATTAAAAGGGTTCCATCTACTCACTTCCATGACAGTTGTGGGAACTTAATACCTCTGAAATAAACCATTCTTCCAGCTCAAATGCCCAATCAGTTTGAAAGACCAACAGAATCACTGCAAGACCATATTCTTTAGGTTAAAAAGTACTCTCCAAAAGAAAACTTAAATGAAGGAAATCAGTGACCAAAAATGCTAACATACATGTCTTTTAATAATACAGTTCAGAGCAAGAACATAAAATCTTATTTCTTATGTAACTTCACATAACTTTAATTATTTAATTACTGTTCACCTCATTAAATAAAAGGATCATGCTACTCTTAATATTCTTTTCCTTAGAACAGTTAAAGCACTCAAAATTTAGATTCAATTCTGTCCTTCTGCAACAATAAACACAAGTCAGCAAAACAAACCTAGGCTGTGCACTTGTGTTTACTTAAATAACACAATATTCATGTAGAGTGAATGTCAATCTGTGCTCCTGTCAGAACAGTGATTAATTAAGTAACTGTCTTCAGTGATTTCTCTCACCTAAGCATGCATGTCCAGAATTTATACATTGCATTCTTTTCATGCAGATTGGAAAGACAGATCTGATTCTTAGGAAGAGCAAGGATCAGATTGATTTCCAAGCTTATAACACCTCTACACTAGCATATTAAAGTATTTTGAAATTAGAAATATTCCGGTTCTTTAATGACTTCTCCACAGAGGAAAGCATTTTTTCCAAAATAGCCACACAGGTGATCTTCTGTTCAGTGAAGAATCAAGTCATCAGCCTTGCTGTTCAAATAACAAAAACATCAAGCAGGCAAATGTTGTCCTCTGTCAGTCTCATTATTACTGCTGGGGAATTTTAAACAGCAGTGAAATGAAACAGAAAGCTCACTAAATCTGGGGAGATAAGGAAGTCCTACAGTCCATGTTAGTATGCTGCTGCTGATGATGATCCAAGGGTTCTCTAGATGCTCCCAGTGCCAAGATAAATCAACACCTAACCCCCACCTAACACCTGAGCCCTAACACGCTGCAGCTAGGTGCTGTCAGAAGAGGTGAAAGTGAGGTGAGGATGGTCAAACAGGCAGTGACCAACCCTGGATGCATAAGTTTCCTTAATGCACAACTTTCACTTGGTAGGACATGAAAATGTAAAAAAAAAAAACAAAAACCAAAACTTCCTCTAACTTTAAGATAACAAAACTGTAAATACTGCAGGCCTTATCCAGCAATGGCTCCAAATACCTTCTAATTTTGATGATCTACAGAAGAGAACCATCCTTATTTGTGATTTTGACTCAAACTGAAGCATAATTGCTGCTTTTTTTTTTTTATTGCAGCACCCATTTTCTCTCATTTTCCTGTTTTCATTTTATTTCTTTTGATCTTCTACATTTATAGATATAGAAACAGCTTTCTAAAGGTTATTCTTTTTAATTCTATTGTGTGTTGGCTTTTTTTTATTTTCTGCAGCTTTTCTGGAAAGCCAGATACTGAGAGAGTGCCATTTTGCCTCGTTTTATTTACTCATTTTTTTGTGCTGAAATGGAAGCCAAAAGCTCAGGAATACTTCAGTTCTTAAGACACTGTTCAAGCCTGCAGCTATTTACTTATGAAATGATTATGTCGATGACTGTGTTAGAAGTCATTAGAGGTCTAAGGGAAAATGTCAAATGTGATACAGTACAGAAACTACAACAAGTTGCAACGTTACCCACGGCTACAAATACTTTTTAGCACAGGTGAGGTACACTGAAATAAACTTTGCCATCTCTTCTATCCTGGTTTTGCCTGCCCATCAACTGCCCCCTGTAGACTAATCTTGTCCTCCATCACAGGCTGATAAATGCCCCATTTTATCTAAATGAAGCAGGATCTTGCTTTACAAAAAAAAAAAAAAAAACAAAACAAAAAAACCACCAAAAACCCAAAAACCAGCAAACCAATGAAACTGAATGATCAGGACTAAAGATAACAGCCTTTTTAAAGGTAAAACCACCAGGATGAGAAAATCTGTATGGGCGGAGTGGAAGGGAATTGCAGCTTTCTGGAGCAGTATGTGAATATCTGGAACCAAAGTTGAAAGTCTAACAAGTAATCTTGCAGGTTAAAAAGATTTGTAGCTGCTAAGAACTGATTGACATGAGGAAAAAGTCAATGTTTACTCTAAAAATAGTAGAATTACACATGTGCTTTATTATTAAACTTCAGTCCTTGCAAGAAGGAAAGGTGTCAAAAATTTAGGAAAGGGTGACTCGAAGCAGAGGGCCAGGCACTGATCTTTTGTTTCTGGTGACCAGTGACACAAGACCCAGGGGAATGGCATTAAGCTGATTCAGGAGAGGTTCAGGTTAGATAACATGAAAAGGTTCTTCACCCAGAGGGTGTTTGGGCTCTGGACAGGCTCCCCAGGGCAGTGGTCACAGCACCAGCCTGACAGTGATCAAGAAGCGTTTGGACAACACTCTCAGGAACAGGGTGTGACTCTTGGGGATGGTTCTGTGCAGGGCTGGGAGTTGGACTTGGATAATCCATGTGGTCCCTTCCTACTGAGGATATTCTAGGATTCCAGGAATCATACTAAAAAATGTTCAGCCACACCACATTCGTTAATTTGGCTAAAGCTGAAGACACCTTTCTTCTGAGTCAATATGGCTTCCACCACCCTGAACGACCAACTGTTCTGCTTCAGCACGACAACAGAAATCTTCCTCCGTGTACTCCAACAACCTTCCTGCATCCATGAACACCAGTGAGACCTGGTTAATACATCTCACACAACAGACAGGGATGAAGGTGCTTACCTGGTTAAGAGTAACCTGACCTAAGAGAAGCAAGCATCAAGTCGATGGGGACTCTACCAGGACTGTATATATGATTCCCCCTCACAAATAGCAGCAAAACTGAACAAGATGAACAGCAGTGACATTTTGGTCATGGATATGGCATCCAGCACCACCTAGTCAGTCACTGTGCCAGCAGGGGCAGCAGGTGGCATTAGCATTTACCCTGAAGGCAACTGTGATCATTCTGAATTTCCAGACTTGTGTGAGAAAGGAGGCAGTGGAGTGGCCTGGAGACCACCTGCCGGTCTTCTTGGAGGCAGCACCGAGATGGCAGCCTGCCACAGGAAAGGAGCCAGCTTCTGCCCTGGTGACTGGCAGGTTTGGCCTCGATCCCTGGAGGAAAATGTATTGCTGCTGAAAAAGCAAGCCTGACTGTGAAAGGCCAAAAAAACTATGAATGGACAATTATAGCTACACCTTATAAATCCCCTTATTTTGGTACCACTTTACTAGTTGCTTTGTATCTGAAAGAACCCATTTTAAGACATTAAATAAATTATACAGATTCTGGTGCTTTACTAAATAACTGGACATTCTTAGTAATTAAGCATTTATTCTACACAGTAGAAGGAAATATTCTAATGAACAGATTATATATTTTTTCCATGGCATGAAGCACATAAAAATAAGCAATTTCAATAATCATTATTACTGCTCCAGTATATATTAATACATTTCAGATAAATCATTGCCTCCACTATCAACTCAGCTACTGCTCCTGCAAATAAAGCAATACCTTGTTACCTAGCAACAAAGCAAGTCCTTGCTATGCTGCAAAAAAATACATAAAAAAGGAAATATATATATTTATATATTCCCTTCGTTTCATGATGAGAGAACATCCATAAAGAACAAAGAATAATCCACCCAAATGCCCTCAAATTCAATATTTAAATAAAATGTTTGATAATCCACATTTCATGAGTATTTTCAGAAGCTCGGTCTAGATTAAACATGCATAACCTCTCGCTGACAATATAATGTTCTTGCTATGTATTTCTTGGAATATTTTAATGCATACAGAAGTACACAACCATAACACATATAAGTCATGACAGGCTCTTAATGCTACATCTGATCTGTAACAGAATGGGAATAGGTATCACAAGGCGTGTTTAAAGTTCGTTTGCTTATGCTAAATCAGTTCCTCTCCCATTTAACACAGCAGTGCATAGTATCACCTCTTACTGATGCAGTATCTCTTTTGAGGGTGCTGTCATTTATACAAATTGTTCCTTGCATTGCATTAAAAAACAAAATGCACTAAAAGCCCCACTGCTTTGTTGCTTTATATTTCATGTCTGTTTCTGAAACTGTCAACACTGTGTGGTCAAAACCAAATCAGAGCAGCTCGGGAGTCCTACTTGTGTGGATGAGCCACAGAGTTGGGCTATGTGAAAATCTGACAGCAGCCTCTGAACTCTCTGGTTACCAGTGTGTGTCTGGTCCATGCTTTACTCAGAGTTGAAAGAGGCAGCACAAGGATTCATGGCCCCATGACTGCCAAGTATGAGGAGAGATCCTTCCCTATGACAAGGAGTGCAATTGAACTTGTGTAACAGAGAGAATATGAAGTCATTAAAATCACTGTCCTGAAGGCCTACAGTTTCATTAGTAGGTTCTCACATCAAATATTGTCTAGGTCATCACACTGCCCCTAGATACAACAAGAGATACATCTTAAGATAAAGCAAATTTCACTTCAAATTTGGTGGCAAATCACATGCCACTACTTCTAATCACAAATTAGAAGATCACTAAATGCCATGCAAAAATTTTGAATGTTGCTTTTGGTAGCAGTACCTATAGGGAAAGCACTCCTGAAACATTCTGTTAATGTTCTCTAGAAACTTTTTGAAGTCACCTATCTCTTAGCATGCAAGGATATTGGCTCAGTTAATCACAGCACAAAGGTATACACAATCTATATCATGCTGCCTCGAACATCTGCTGCTGCTGTAATCCTTGATAATTCATAGCAAAAATATTCAGAAAATTGTATGCTTGCACCCAAAGGCACCTTAGTTTTTGTGGCTCTTGCCATTATCTCTGAGCTTTATATACTAGCTGGAAATTTTTTGCAGCTTGGTGTTGCCTATTTTTTAATACTCTTGCAGTCTTTAACAACTAGGGATCACAGTTCACCTCTCAGAGGAATGTGTGGAGCTCAGTAAAATGCATAATGCACACAGAGGGGCAAGGATGAAGTATCAGCTACTGTGGTGTTCAAAAGCCTCTTGCAATAAGGATTTTAGAAGTCAGTGTAACACTGGAACTTATACATATTAGAAGGATAAAACAAACATCAGAGACCATACCCTACAGGCTTTGCATGACGAAGTCTGTGCATATTGTCTCTCCCTCTGGAACACAGTCTTTTGTGACAGATGGCACAACCACTACCTACAGATTGCTCCAATGGGGGCTCCATAGCTTTGATAAATACTGCAATCAACTCCTAGGATAGGTATGGTTCAGGCAGCAGAGCAAACACAGGGAATAAATCCCTCAAAAACATAACTGTATAATATTCACACATGTAGTATTATCCTAAACAGTCAGATGAAAGTCCAGGGCTCTTACTGAGCTGACAGAAATTCAGGACTACTTAAGAGGAGGTCAGTAGTTTAGGATAAAAGTGTTTGAAATGAGCATCACTCAATTTCTTATCGACTTCATCCAGAAAAACATTTCCACTTTCATCATGGACCAAGTGCTCCTGGTGAAAGTATTCTTGCTTTCCAGTGGGATTTGTTATACTTTGGAGGAGCAATCAACCCTATCACCAAACAAAGCCTTGGTTTCATTTGTAGAAAACATCCTTGCCTTGGAAGGATGATTCACTCCAGTGAGCAGAAGTATTTGAATCTACTAGGCTAATAAAATCAAGTGTCATGGACCAATACTGGAGCTATTTGTGGCAGACTAGCAGAATATTTTCTAATATTCTATAGAAGGTTTGAAATAAAAGCAACTGGAGTGATTTCATAAAGGAACATTTGCTTTAGTTGAGCCAATGCCTCAGGAGACCCTCACTCCTTACTGCTCAAAAAACCAAATATGACTTTGCAATGTCTTTTGTGGCAACACAGGGCTAATAATAAGCCATATCTGCTATGAAAGAAACACAGAATATTTTGGGTTGGAAGGGACCTTCAAGAACATCTAGTTCCAACCCTCCTGCCACGGACAGGGAACCTGCCACTAAATCGGGTTACCCAGAGTCCCATCCAGCCTGGTCTTGGATACCTCCAGTGATGAGGAGATCACAACCTCTCTGGACAACCTGTTCCAGTGCCTCACTACCCTCACAGTAAAGAATCTCTTCCTAATACTAATCTAAACCTACACTCCCTCACCTTAAGGTCATTTCCCTTGTCCTATCACTACGTGCCCCTTGGGAAGAGTCCCTCCCCAGCCTTCTTACAAGCCCCCTTTGTTGTTACCTGCCTCCCACCACTCACACTTTGTGCCATTTGGCACAAGAGCTTTCTGCCAACTGGCATCTACCAGAATGTTCTCACTGACCAAGCACTGCAATGCTATGGACAAATACGCAATTCAAAACACATCAATTCCATAAACTTTAGATACTCGGTTAAATAATAGGAATATTGCATTCTCAAGCTGATGCCAGAGATACACACTCTGTTAAAACTAACATGCCCTTTGCTCTAATTTGCCTAGTCCCTGTAATGTACATACCTAAACATGAACACGTAACTATCAAAATATCTCCCTGATACCTTAGGGAGGGTGGACTCAAGTTCAATGCAGAGTCCTGGGATTACACAAGCTCCCCAGCCTGTACCTGGAGTATAACAGAAAACAGTATCTTTACAGCAATCTCATAAATATAGCTCAGTAAGTCTTCTACCCCAGGAAATAAAACAACCCTACCCCACTAGCAGGCAATATTTCAGTCTTTCAAACCAGCCCTAAGAATATGCCTTGGATTCTTGTCTGTGGAAGAAGATACCAGGATACAAATAATAATAATTTAAACCTTGATTATTGTCCAATTAATACAGTATCTAGAGTCAACCCAGAAGACCTGAAGTTTCTATTCCATTGTGCCATCACTGTTTTCCAGACTACAAACATGAAACATTAAAATGGCTGTTTTCAACTATTTTTCTTCACAATTTAACAAGTTTACTTCCCCTAACCTTCAACCTTCACAGCCTGTAAATACAGAGTACTGTAGAGTGAGTAAGAAGTCCTCGTTGTCAGAGCTTCAATAATAAAAAAGCCCCTTTATCTAAATTTTTTATGATGATTAACTAACTCAAATTTTATACCTTCTCAGATTATAAAAAATCATGATTGACACTCTCCTTTCTGAAAAGCTGCTGTGTAGAAAAGGGAGATAGAGATTGCTATAATGTCAATGTAATTTCTGAATGCATCACACAATCTTTTGTAGTATGTCAAAAGTATAAACAAAAACACTCCATGTGTCACAGTCTACAAAGGGTATCACTTTTGATAGCCTAATAAAGCATGACAGGTCTCTTAATGCTTCCGATAGATCAGTAATTATGTAAATGCCTTCAAATTTGATTATACACTCACACACACCACTAAAGTTTGAGCCAAATTCAAGCTGCTTCATCTGTGAATTCAGCAACATGAAAACCTTTAAACCAAACTTGGTTATGTCAGTTTTCATACTGCTGGACTGGACTAGACCCTCTGCTCACCACAGCAATGTGTGACAAAGAGTGACTTGAAGTTATACTTCAATCCCCTAATCCTCATTTTGAACCTGTAAAATATGAGGATGCCTCAAGACTGAGTTAAGCTTCAACCACCTGCTCCCTCCCATGTGCAGGAAGATTCAGAGCTCTGTCTCATCAGTGGGGGCCTGTGCTGAGGCAGGAAGTCAGGAGCAGGAGGAACAACAGGAAACCAAATGGTGAGATCCATCTTGGAGACCAGCAGTCAAGGGGATTCTGCACACACACACACACTGGAAGGGCAGCACCACCTCTCCTCTGCCCATGCAGAAGCACAAAGGCATCCGGGCAAAAGGTCAGGATTTGTTTTTTGGAAATGGCAGATGTGAATAGTGAAGTATAAGATCCATAATATAAAAATATAAAACAGACTAAAAATAAGAGGGGGAAGGTGGAAGAAAAAATTTAAGATACTCAAAACTGCTAAATTCCACTTAGTTTACACATTCAAATCAACCTCTTTAGGGACACCTGACTTGTAAGGATTTCCTACATTCCTAATAAATTAAAATAACACTACAGGGATGTTATTATTTTTTAACGAGCCCCCTCACTCTCTTAGTTATGTCTGCATTAGGATCAACATAACAGGGTTTTTTACCAGAACAGGGCTGTGGTGGCTGAAATAAGATCTTCTAAAAATAAGATTTATAAAAATGTGACACATCAGCCCCTAGCAATAGCAACAATACCAGATATAGCTTTTGTATAATGCATGAACACAGGATTACTTCCATGAATCAACAGTTTTGCATTAAAGTATAAAATCATCGTCACATACAGACAACTAAAAGTGAAGACTGGTTAGAAAAGAAGAAATTTTACTTTATACTATAAAGTATTTGTACCTCCAGCATAGAAAGAGATCATGAAGGCCAAAAAGCAATCCTATTACTTAATTTAAGTAACTCAAAGCAGGGTGCATGTCAACATAAAAACAATATGGAAAGATGACTGCTGTTTTGTGTTTATTCACTGCTTCTAACTCAGATTGTTGATTTCACACTACTTCTGTTTGAAACTGCTTTTGCAAAAGAAATTTTTTCACACAAAGTCTAATTTTTTCCATTGTAAGTCAAGGAAGACATTTTTAAAAACCAATACTATGCGATGCTCTGCAGATAAAAGAGCATCCTTCTCTTGCAAAGATCCCAGCACAGATTACCAATCTCAGACACCAAAGAGCAAGAAGCTGGGGAACCACTTCCCTGTCTGACCAAACTACTGTCCTCAGCTGAGGTGATCTGACCCCAATGGGGCATCACCAAGTCCTCGGGCACCACGCGTGTAAGATGCTGCACCACACCGAGAGTCAGCAGAAGCAAGCAGCAGCTTTTCTTTACTTGGAAAAGTATTTAGGAAACTGTTCAAAAAAGGAAGAAGCTTCCCAATTTTCTGTTAGCTACAGCAGCCTTTAATCTCTCTAATAACCAAAAACTAAAATCTCAATGCCGTCAAGTATTTAAACGGAAAAAAACTTGCTATTTTTTGGGCTATGACTTGCTCTCTAGCTTATGTTTTCAGTAGCATATATTTTTTAATGAACATTAACAATACTTTCATTAGAGAAGTGTAGTCCTGTACTACTACCCTTAAATATCAAGGCCAAAGGATTTCAACAAAATTTTCGACCTAGGAACATCTCCTGCTTGTATATACAGTAGAACATGGCATATTTTGTGAAATATACTTCAAAGGGAAACTTAACACTCTTCAGCCAAGCTTTCCAGATCAGGACCACCTAACATTAGTTCCCTATTTCCACAGCTGAGCATTTACAGAGAATATCAACTATACTAACACTTCCTTTAAAGGCACCTTTCCCTTTGAAAACCACATATCGAGTTTCCTCTTTGACATTCATTTTCTTTGAAGTTTTAGCCAATTAACTGGTCAATGCAAATGAATCAAGAAGTAAATAAAATCACATTAAAAGACAGCATCTTTAGCAAGACTCCACAGGGTTTCTCTCAGTGTCAGAGCTCTCATGACTGTGACAGCAGTAGGGAGATGCTCTCTACCTTCCAAAAGGTATGTCAGGAGCAGCCCAAACACTGCTTCACCACAGTGATAACTGAACATAGTCTATTGCTTGTCCTTCTTCCTAGTATCCAGGAAGACAAGGTACCTGAGACAGCCTGTGCAGTCAACGGAATCAGTGGTGCTCTGACAATTTTCACTAGCTGAGAACCATGTTCAAAACCTCTGAGTGCAAACCCTCAGGGTACGTGATGCTTCCTTCCCCTGCCCTACGCTTCCCTGTGCGTATCATCACTGCAGAGCTGCTGCTTAGTCCCACACAGCTCTGTAAGGAACAAAAATGGCAACAGCAAGGAATGGGCACAGCCAAGAACTACAGGTATAAAGGGCATATTTCACCCAGGTAAGCCCAAAGATTGTCCTGCACTGGTTGGCAGATGCTTATGAAAGGAACATGATGTGGACAGCATTAAACAACTAAGCTTATTATTGCTGTGTTGTGACTGTGACTACATACACAAAGTATTTAAAAGACAAGCATGGAGCTGTCTGGCAGGATGCTGAGATAGTTCAGTGCAGGGAGTGGTTTGGAAGCACTCAAGTCATGGCACCACAAGACGTTTCCAAAGTCTCTGTCTTGTGCTAAGGCAAAGGGTCTGTTAATCTTCCACACAAGTTAAAGATACTCTTGCCAACAACAAAAATTAGGATCAATATAATTCAAGCAGAAAATGATAGTTGTAATATTCAATGTTCTTTCCATATTTTAATGCTTAAAGAAGTTCAACTTTGCAGTATAGAGACAATACTGAAGATTTATTGTCATTTTGCACAAGTATGTAAAAATGACATGGATCATTAATTAATTAAATTAACAAGCAGTGGTGAAATCCCTAGGATAAGGTTAGTGCAATAGGTTTTTAAACCTATCAGCACCAGTTAAACATAGCACTTTTATGTGAGTTTTTAAATGAAGATGAAGTTTGGAAGTTTTTTTATAGTATAGTCTTCCTGTAGAGCCAATTTTTGCTTCTGAAATGCCCAAGCTGGGCATAACAGGGATTAGAAATGAAAAGTACTCACAAAAGCCTATGGAAATCCTTGAATTCTTGTTTCTTGCTAGTGCAAAGAGCCAAATCCTTACCACATTCAGATTTTAAAGAAAAATAATAACTTACATCCAGTTTATAATGGCTTCAGTAAAAATACAATGAAGCATACAATATTCCCCTTAGGTTTTGCTAAAGTATTTTTCTGTGTGACTATTCACTCCAATATCTACTTACCTCTGTGGTGGTTTATTAATACTGGTACAGAAAATTGAAGTTCTATGTATTTTGATCGTATAATAATAACACAGGTGCTTCACAGACCATTTGGGCACTCATTACTAATGTGCTTTCCAGGTGGCTGCACTATTAACAAAGTAACATTTTTCCAAGGTTTAGAATTATATCTGAAACATTCCTGGAAAACAAAAGCATTAAGAAAGCACAACAGTGGCATAACAGCTCTTTGATTACGGGATCCTGAAGGAGATAATTAGCCAGTTTTCGGTTAACTTAAAAATTAAGTGTTTTAACTATTTGTAAACTGACATTTACCAGCATATTTATTTATGAAGTGACATTATCTAGGATTGTATAAACAGTAAGAATTTACTAGATTATTTTTACAAGCATTTTAATGATTCTTTTTAAAATTATGAGAGCTTTAGTATCAATTTCAGTGGGGTAAGATGAAGCTTGAGAACAGTGAGATGATCACACTTCACAATAGTAAAACTTCTAGAACTAAAATTATTCCTATTATTCATGCATACACACATACATAAACACACTTCTTAGTATTATATAATAAATGTTGATGAACACAGTAATTGACTTTGCATTTTCCTATATTGGGAATAATTACATCCAACCATTTTTATGGCTCACCAATTTACAGGTGGCTTGTACCATCATTGTATTGAGATATTTAGAAATAAAGATACTGTGTGTCATAGTGCTCTTCACTGAGCAGACACACGAAGAAGAAAGACATTATCTTCAGTATATCCATGGTAAAAGAGACATATTCTCAATGATATCATTGCAAAAGCTTTACTTTACAGTACACAGAACCAGCAAAGGCAGCATACATGCAAACCCAGATGCACTGAAGGTCTGACTCCAAACTGCAGGTGGGAGGACTAGTCAACTAACTGAAGAGTTCAGAAAATCAGCAACACTTGGACAAGCAAAACAAGTGTTTATCACCTTCACATTTCACTGTGTTTGAATGTACCACAAAACTAAATGTTTACTCTCCAATATAGAGAAACACTTTCTGGAAAAAAGAATTTCAAAAATTAAACAACAGTCTAAAATCTTCTGTAAAACAGGCAAAACTCCCTGCTGACTTCATCTGCTATTATTGCCACTATTATTAAATTTACCCTTTTTACAGCCTCAGAACTTAAAACATTCTAAACAACAGAAAAAATTCTCTCAACGTTTGCTGACTGCAGGAAACAAGAACAGAATGAAGAACAAACCAATTACATATAATGAACTTCATATAAATCACCTTGGATATGCTGCATCAAAGAGCTGGAAAAATGTAAGAAAAGAGACATATCTTTCCTTAACATGTCCCAGTTTTGTGTTTCTAGAAAGAGCAAACTCCAAAGACAAAGGCCTGGGAGAAAGAACTTTCATCTCAAGCTTCCCAAGACCCCACCAGACACTTATTTCAGGCACTGCCAGTAAGCCTGCAGCATGTGTGGTACATTTAGAAAAAAAACAGGATGGTTACAATTACTTGGTTCTGGACCAGCTGGAATTTCCAGTTGGTTTTCCCAAAGGAAAAGTACTCTTCTTTTAGCAAGGGATCATGCAAGTCTTGGAAACAAGCCAAGATATGAATATCCACAAGGAAAAGAAAGTAAAATCTTAACCATCCACAGAGTGAGTATATTCTAGTGCTGAAGACTGCTTTCTAACACTGAGCAAGTGCCCTCAAGTGATAGCACAACCAGAGATTTTAGAAGGTCCTCAGATATTCTGTCATTGCTCATTACCTCTTCTCTTGATCAAGCTGTGTTTCAGGCATTTGACTTTAACCTAACTCAGTTCTCAGGGCACAGATATATTGGGATTTGAGTCCTAATGAAAAAGAGATAAATTCTGGGTATTGCTAACACTGATAACCCTGCAGCCCCTATGTTCTTGTTATTCCTTTAGAGATACCATGAAGATACTATCCAACCCCACATTCGGACCAAGCAGGGACCAAATATCATTTGCCTTTAGGAAAGGCATTGTAAAACTGGTTAAGATGTTCCTCAATCAGCTGAGTTAGAAATAACCCACTGTTAAGAGACTGAAGGCAATAAGAAAGGAATGGAGGAAGAACTGATATGGCCCTGGATTTTCTCCATTCTTGAGCATTTTCATGACAATAAGAACCACTTTGACACTGTGATCAGAGGACAGAGACAATCTCCAGGAGATGTACCAGCACTTCCCAGCCAAGAATCACCATTCCTTTAACAAGGAAGAGAGGCTATCTGCCTGGTGATTTTCTTTTGGTTAAGGTTTGTTCAACACCAGTATCACCACTCCCTTAGGCCAGACGTAACAATTGCTATCTGCAGCTAAAATGAAGATAAGCACAAATGCTATCTGAAATGTTGCAATATACTTCACTTCAGAGAAATTCATTACAGGGAGTCCATGTCAACAAGATCCTTCAACACTATGCTCAAGTTCGGGAGAGTGAATCCAGCCCAAATTTGAGGTTTTTTGAAATGAAGACTCTTTGGAGAGAGGAAGAAATGTTTCCTACTTGACTGAAGGACTTTTAGAAAAATTCTACAGCTCCAGAGTATGCAAATAGAAAAGAAGGAAAACAACCCCAAACCAACACCCTGTCTCTTCTCTCAGAGTACTGAGCAGTATGTAAGTCCATGTGAAAAACAGTATGATCTCTGAAACTGACCCAAAAATGCCCCACTGTCTTTACATGCAATCTGTAAATCAAGACAAACTCCAAGAGCAATTCAAACCTAGGCACAGACTGATGCTCTATAGAGCCAAGCAGTTGAGAATAAGGTATGTGAAGACCTGCATCTTTGAACTACAGTGCCCAAAATACTCAGTTTAACATGCTGAAACACTCTAAGAAACTTACAACCTTTTGAATCCTTTCCCCTCAAAGGCAAAGAAACACAGAAAGACTATGGATAGAGACAGCAAGCAAACTAAGACAATGAAACACCTTCCCCAGCTTAGTTACTTTGTCAAAGCCATATTTATTTGCAGCACAACCCTTTGATACTTGGAACCATGACTACAGTCTTGTAGACAAGCTGGCACACTTGGCACATGGACTAAAAGATCAAGTACAAGCAGCCCTCTGTTATTGCCTACACAAAGGGAAAAATCGCATTGGATTGTAAAGAGTGCCAGTACGACACAATTTTCTGAAGGTGTTATTCTCTGGAATATGACTGTGATTTCTTAAAAATAAGCTTGCAGCTCATAGAACTGTGAAGACAACATTGAAAATGTGAACTAGCATAAGCCAATATGTTCCCAAATGTACAAACAATACTAAATCGCATCTCTCAGAGTAAAAACTGGCCAGTTCATCACAATTCATGTTGATTTAGAAGATTAATATAAATTTTCAACATTTAATAAGCAAAGCATTATGATAATAGGATCATCAGAAAAAAATCTAGACAGGATTGGTATTTGGCAAATGAATAAGCTTGGACCCAGAATGGTGCCATTCACTCTCATCTCTGCTCTAACTTACAGTCTGCATGCAGAGCAGGTCTCAGGACCAAGAGCCAAAAGAGCTCAAGTCCAAGGCTTGCCAGTTTCTCAGTCTGCCCAAACCAAGGTGGAAATTGACTATTTGTGAAGAATATTATTCATTATGCCTATCACTAACATATAACAAATAAATACAAAGATCCTTATCAAAAACCAATTGTTCAATGTTAAAGCAAAACCTGCATCCTCCTGAGTGATGGAAACAAAATAAAATCAACATTTCTGACATGGAACTCTGATTTCTTCCACACTAAAGTTTCTTGTTCTTGGAATGTAAATGAAATAATGACTGACCTAGCTCTCTCTTAAGATCATCAGCAGCAAAACTTTTACCTAGAGCCAGTCTGCTTTAAGTTCTTACTTCAGTGCAACCACCTTTGATAGCAGCTTCATTGCCAGTTCTGTTCCAAATTTTCACATCCTCCCTTTTTAACTCCATGTGCCCACTTCCAGTTAGAGTTGTCATTCTTCCCTCCCCCCCACTCAAGAAAAATACTAAGAGAAAAAGCAGCAGGCCCTCAGCTTTCCAAATTAATTTTGGGGTACTGCATTTCAATGCCTTCTAAGTAGAATGAATATGTATAGTACATTTTAATTTGCCTTCTGACTGGATAAATTTATCTCTTCCTGACTATCACATCTCCTTTCTCTGGGAAAAAAAAAAATTATACAGGAGCTCACCAGTAGTTTAGAAAGCAGAACTTATTGTAAATACATCAGAGGGCTCTTCTAGTTCTCATCTGTCAACCATTTGCACAAATTCTTGCAATGGAACTTCTCAGGTGTGTAAAGTTAAGAGGGTGTGGGAGCGACAGCAAAACTGCAGCTTGTATGCATTATACTCATGTATCAAAAAGAACAGATCTCTTAGTGAGCAACTGCCAACAGACCAAGATTTTCTGCTAAAATCACTTACTCTTCATTTTTTTCAGAGCACCACTGAAATTTTAGAATGCTATCAGAATGGAGCTTTAATTCAGTATCCTAATTATACACCATAGGATCAAGGTTTTGTATTCAGCAAACAAGTACCAACTTCACATGAGTGTTTACAATTTATGATCATATTTATTCAGGAAAAAAAAAGGTCATACGAACAACATTCCACTGAGGTTTTTTTCTAGCAGGTGACTATATTTTATATTTTGGCATATAGAGGACACAAATTGGTTCTTAAAGTGCATTCAAACGGGAAGTTACTATCCATCATGCCAGGGTCTAGCCTAACAGTATTTTGTGCCTCGTTAAAGGAACATGTAAAAACGTTCTTTAAGGAATCATAAGATGCGTTCTATCAGTAATCCTGTCACAGATGGACACTGTAGCATTCCTCATTAGTACCGCTGCTCCTAAGAACGGTACGGAGTACACCGTGATTTTGTGCAGGTTGGCACACATTGCCACTGCTCGCACAGCTAAAGGAATTTTGCTAGGCACATGGCAACATGCATCATTCCACATGCTAAAAATGCTCCGGGAAACTGTTACTGCACGTGTGCAGCAAACTAAATTCCAAATTTAATGCCCAGGTATCGTTTGTGTCTCAAAACCAATGCTGCCTTCTCGCCGTACGGCACAATAACTGTTCATTACTATGTATATTTCAAACACGAGCTTTTTCTGAGATACGGAAACATAAACCATCATTCTGATCTTTACACACTTCTGCTTTCCATCCCTTTTATTCTTTCTCTTTTTTTTTTTTTTTTTTTTTTTTTTTTTTTTTTCCTTTTCTTTAACAACCGTAACACTTCGCCCAACTAGCGTTCCTGAAAAACCGAGCGGACAATCAGCGGTGCCGTGAAGGCGAGACCTCGCTTGGTAAGTTTCAGACCAGGGCACACCACAGCCAAGTTACCAGACCCAAGCAAAGAGAGCTTTGCAGCGCGCACACGGACACGGCCCCCCCGACAGCCACGGCTGCGGGCTCTGCGCGCCGCGCTGCCACTCTCCCGTGCGGCACCAGAGGTGGGTGCCCACCTCCCCCTTCTCCCGGGATTAATCACCGCTCCGAACGGCCCGGAGGGAGCGCACCGGGGCGGGCGGGGCTGCCCGGGACGCCCTGCTCCCGCGGCCACGCCGGCCCGGTGAG
>VXAC01006238.1:297905-308796 GCA_013399225.1 Rhipidura dahli
TTTTTTTTTTAACACGAGTATCTAAATAAATCTCATCCGAGCTCGAATGCCTGCGTTAATACGAACAAATAAGCATCCCACGGGACTGTTTACTTCGGTAACTGCATCCCATTAAGCAGCACCCGCGCTGTCTAATAAATGAAATAGAATACAAAAGATAACGCCCCTATAATTTAACTTTACAAAATGTCAGAGGGCAGAGTTGCACTTTCAGTCCCCCATGGCGGCTCCTACCTCTTACTCTGCTTCCCTGAGGAAGTTAAACACTTGATGGCTGAGCATATTATCTGACAAGCTCAACCGGTGGAGACTGGAAGAAACATTTTACCAGGTCAAAAATTTTTACTCAGTTACAGCAGGTGAAGTGATGGGGAGGATGTGGTTAGTAACGCCTGCTGCATTTCTCCAGCCCCCTCCCGGCAGTTCTATCCAAGACATCAGGCAGGCAGGTGCCTCAGGCCCCAATCCTGCCTTTGGAGGCTTTCTGTCTTCCCTGAAATAAAATCCTTTCAGGATTATAACAAGTGGAAGAAAAACTAGGTGTTTCTCTCTGGGTACCACAGCTTTAGACAGACAAGCCACAGTGCTGAAATTCAGTGTCATTTTCAGCCTCTGCAAGAGGAAGAGCTTGGATGAATGATGTAGTAGCTGCAGATCCAGCACACCAGCAAGGCAAACTTTCCAGGTGTACAAGTTCACAGTCAGACTTCTCAGAGACCTCACACTGATTAAATGTAGAAACCTAATTCACTAGCCCTTTCGTCTGGCACGTTCAACTGCATGTGCTTATACAGAACTTCAAGCATAGATGGCTTTGAGCACCAAAATAAATTATGTTTAAGGCTCTGAGAGTATGTCCCTCAGAGCATTAATTAGGTCTCAAACCAGTGCTAAGCTGCATTTTTTCAAAAGCAAATCTTTCAAGGAGTAAACGACCATATTAACGAATGTTTCTCTTGGTTACAAACAGTGTTGATAACGTGCACATAGCCACGAGCTCAGCGACGTGTAATGAGGTGGCTGGACTGACTCAACACAAGATAGTGCTGACTTTGAATGCGCTGGTACGCATGTTACGTGTGTGAGTAAAGGCAGCAGTGTTTGCCTACGAATCACTAAGATCAACTGCTGGTTATTTAAGGGTTGAAAGGAATGCTTAAAGTAGTAATGAAAACTGCTAGAGATACAGTTTTGTATATTGTAACTGATTTTGGCTCATTACTCCTGCCAAAATAATGCTGGGGAACCCTAAGCATTAGTTCGAAAGCACATTCTGGGATAAGATTGGGAAAGTGATTTTAACTGAATACTCTCTGCTTCTTCGCAGAGCTCCATTGTTTCAATAAAATCTTACATTCTGGTGTTTATATAGATTTGATGTCGCCCATCTGGAGAAGGACTCAACAGAACACAAACGTTTAGTTTCATCCTGAATCAGGAGAAAGCATAAACATTTTGCAACACTTCCTGAACAAAATTCCAAAGACTGCGGCTGTAAATATGAAAATGTCCATTTCAAAACATTTCTTTTTCATCTTTTCAAAACATGTCAATGCAGCTTAAAATTTTACACCTAAATTGTCAGTGTCACCTTTGTTCTGACATGAACAGGTCTTTTCAAAGCAGCTGCTTTGGCAGCATTTCCTTAAAATGTTGAATGATGTTTATGGATTTGTCTGTACTTTTCCAATACCTTGGGTCTCCACATTTCTATCCCTGCAACTAACAAGACTTTTAGCACAGTTCCAACTTGCTTTGTCCTGGATTTTGTGATCTGCATTTTTAAATTGAAATCAGATCTTTAGTATAGCTGGGATGTGATCCATTAACAATTGCCTGAGTTAGGAGCAATAATTAAATGGAATTGCTAAGCCAGAGGAGGAACCAGTTAAGGCTGTCAGCGTGAGGCCAATGAGATGATGGCAGAACATAGCAGATGTGCCAGCCGTTTTCTATACCTGCCATAAACCTCATTACTTCCACTAATTGTAACATATTCCAGACTACAGCAGCTCTCCATGAAGGAAAAAAGTGTGTAACACCTAACAAGTCCTAGGAAAGGATGAAGGTTTCTAGCATGATGGTGAAAGAAAGGGCGGTTTTAGACATTTAGGAGCTCAGTGAAGAGACAAACATGAACCCAGATTTTGTAATGTTTTGACAGGGAAGATCTGCATGATTTCACCACTAGGTACATCTCCCATTCAGTCACTCTGGCCTTCTTTTTGCCTGGATTCCTTTCCAGCCAGTAGCACTTTCTCTAAGGTCTGACCACCTACAGGTGAGCAGATGCCTTGGGGTGATTTTATGATGCTGTATCCCCTATCACCTGCTCCATTCCAGACATGAATCCTGTGCCTTCCTGTGTCTTTAAACTGGGTCCAGGAGGGGGGAAAGAGAAGCTGAGAGAATTCTTCAGAGCGGTTTTGTGTTCAAGGACACATACACTTCCCTGCCTTCTTACAGCTGTGGAGCTGAGGAAGCACCTTCCTGCTTTTCCCCAGTTTTTGGCTCTGTTTCTCAAGACAGAGATGGAGAGTTAAAATTCTTCGCTTTTTACCTAGCCTGCTAGCTGAGGCAGGAAAGTTTTTTTTCCCTGGGACTTTGGCTTCTTCTTCTGGACTGTTCAGGAACACCAGAGCATCACTGGGAGGTCTTACACCATGGCCTGGGGTGGGGGCCCCACACTGAACCCCAGCCTTGGAGAGGGCAGAGCCACACCTACAAAGAACTCTGAATCTACCCAGGTCTTCTCCACAGTGAGAGGTTGTATTATTTAACATTATTAAGTCTCTTTTTCGGTGCCTGAGTGCACCCTGCTTGTTAAATAAATAGGGTTTTTTTTCCACTTTCATCTGAGGAATTTCTTTCCAAACCTGGTGGAGGAGTGGCTGCTGAAATCTGCTTTCTATTAGAGGATACATTCATTTCGGATGTTTTCCTCCAAATTTGTCTCAAACTGGGACACATGGCTATGTCAGTGGTGAGTGAGCCATGTCTGCACCTGCATGCTGTCATCAGCCCAGACAGTTGTACCTGGTGCTCTTGCCCTGCTCGTGTGATGGAGCTGAAGAGAAGTTGGCTACTTGGCATCCTGACAGAGCCAGGTAAGTTAAGATAAAAATAAATGAAGTGAGGGACCTCTGTCACAGCAGGAATGTACATTAGGATACCTCTGTCTGTTCTCTAAGGCAGATTTGTTAATATAAAGGGGAAAAAAATGCCTCTCTCATAGCCAGGAACAGGCCATTTCTTCAGCTGATGTTCTTGTGGGTGCTACAGGCTGGACAGAGATAGGGTATGAGATGCAGAGACTGTGGACAGACTGCAGTCCTGGCTTGAGGGCCATGTGAGGGACCATTCTGTGTTTCAACAAGTGTGATGACTGTCTTTTCATGAAGGAAGTGTAAGAACTTATTTTAGTAATGGGGATCTAGGTAGTAGAGACAGGGATCCTTTCAAAGAGTTATAGTGATTATTTTTTTAAGCTTCAAAATCTTAGATGTGTATGTTGAGGCCAGACTTTGTCAGTGATATGGATGGATCTGATCACAAATATAATTTTCTTTTCTTAAAAATTCCCTGTGATTTTCATTGAACTGATCAGCAAAGACTGCTGATGTGCTGATAACAGTGATCAAAGCCTGGCTCAACACTTCATTTATCTGTAGATCTGTAGATCACTATGAGGAGCTACTATGGTGGCCATGATTCTTCGTGTAAGGAATTAGGCAGCTTGATTTCTCCTTTACAGTGATAGGACAATCCTGTCAAATTGTTTGGTTTTGGGGATGGCTTCAGAATTTTTTCCGGTGCCATTGCACATTCCTGCAAGCTTCATCCACTGTGGCTGATTTGTGGACCTGGTTCTCTTAGCTGGTGTGATGCTAGAGGGGAACTCCTAAGTGCTAAAAGCTGGAGAACAGTAGACACCATGTGATTCTCCTGCCCTGGGAGTGGCTCAGGCTGAGCAGCAGTGGCTCAACTTGGGTGGCTTCAGCAATGTCACATGAGGAGCACTGCCTGCTGACCAGCCTCACAGGAAAGGACCACCATTATTGTCATCATCTGAATGAAATTTATCTGACCAGTAGGGCACCATGGTGAGGAAGTCTCCATTCCTAGAGAATGGCTTGAACCCAATCTGCTCTCTTATATTCAGCTGGTATCCAGATACACCTTAAAATCAGGTACTCTGGGGAATTCCTCATTATGGAAACCTCCTGTGGGCAGCAACATTCCATAGATTCTAGACCTGAGTCACCTGCACGTGAAAGTAGCAGAAATGTCTTCTACAAATGAGACTGCAGAAATGGGAGGGTTGGATTATTTCTGGAAGAGGATCACCCTAATCTATAGCATAAAAGACTGTTTTAAATAAAGAAACCAGTTACCACATGCATGGAGTTAATTACATCCCAGATTTCCCAGGCTTAATCCATAAGTATCACCACACTGCACTTTGATGAGTAAGTGAAAATAGACCTAGATTTTTAACAAAATGGCCCCTAAAAGTTATTTTTTTCTACTGACAAACAATGTTACATATATTTTCACAGAACATGAAATCTGTTGAAACATAGGGAAGAAATCTGTTTTCTGCTTAAAATTTGTTGTTAATAAACACTTAATTAGCTTCATACTGGAGGTTTTAGTAATAGAAAATTAATACCTTTAGCAGTGAAATTTATTCCTGAAAATAAGTTGAAACAGCTTCTTCTTAATAAAATGTAAAAATACTATATCCTGATTCTTCAAATAAGTTCTCCAAAAGTTTGTGCTCCTTTTTTTTTCTTTCACCAGTGCTGTAAAGGTCTGTGTTATAATAATTTGACTCTTTTTTCTTTGAGATAAGATTTTGCTAATTTGAACCGCTTTGCTGATATCCATACTCTTACTGGTTTATAGTCTATCAAGGGATCTAGAAAGTTAAAGCAAGATAAAATTAAATCATGTTTTCAAGTAGAGAAGTGATATTCATTAAAAAGCAAGATAAAATGACTGAATATGTTTAACTGGACTGCTTTTACAATCTTTTTTCAGAGCCATGTTGATTTTGAATTTCCTGAATAGGGACTGAGCAGATAGACTTTATACCATAGGTTATTAGAAGAACACATAAATATAATAATATTTAAATATTGAGTAAAGTAGTTGTTTACATATGTTTACTGAGCAAGCAAAATCAGAATGTGAATCTAAGAGATAAACAGAGAGCATATTTGAAAATTTTACTAGTGGACTGTACTTGCCAAAATGCCCCTATAGATGGTATATATGGGTCCCTATAGCTGGGAATGTACAGGTGAGAAAGGACATGTGGAGAGGAAGGGTGGCAAACAAGAACCACAGAAGTCTGTGACTCTGCACAGTCCTGGAAGTCCAGCACTCAGTGAAAGACTCTGCACTTGGTAAAATCTGCTTACATAATGCTCATGATATATAACTGAGACTATATATATATGACAGAGACTGTAACACTTGCACCAGTGCTGTAGCAAATCAGGACAAAGGGAATGCACCAACTGAACACAGATGAAATGGACGTGTTGGCTCAGGTAGGAAGCAGGGACTTAGGTTTAAAGTGAGGAAGAAAAAGGAAGTTGTCATTTTCTGAACACAGAAAGCCAACAGAATGATGTTTTAAGCAGGGAAATCTCATGGGGAATTTAAGCCAGTCCTGCAAGCTGGCTTTATTTTCAGCTCTGGGTCAGATCTCAGATGATGGGATCTTGCTGTATAGCACAAACACTTCTGACAGCTTAAATATTCTAGAGAAAAAAGTTAATGACTAGAAAGAAATCTAGCTATCATACTACAACCAGAGTTACCTTTATATGTTTCTTTTAATTCCAGTCTCAGAATAAAAAGCTGAAATGCCCATATTTCAAAATAATTCATAATTTATTTTGATTTTTATCCTTAAAATTGTCCAGCATTGGAGAGAACTTCAAAGAAACTGATAAATTTGGACTATACAGTCCCTTTGGCAAGAGCAAGTTCCAAATAAAGTTGTGTGGGCATGCAGTTACTGTAGGACCCAAAGAGATAACTGGAGCTATCTTTTGGAACCACTGGAGTCTCTGCAGGAGCTGGTGCTTTGGTGTGCTGGGGTTTAAGGAGAAATTCTCAATGGCAAACATAGATTATGCCCTTTCCAACACCCCCGTCCCCCAGGACAATCTCACAGGTCTGTAAAGAAATAAAGCATTAATCAAAGAAATTTAATATGTGAAGATCAAACGAATGAACAGAGGGAGAGGTCTTGTCCATACAGACTCACACAACACCTGGTTCTTGCTTGATGAGAACTAACAAATATCTGGGTGTCAAAGGAATGGAGTAACTAAATCCCCTTAAACTGCCTTTGAATGAAGTGCCAAGAAATGATCTGGTCAATTACCAGTGATGGTGGTGCTTATAAACATGGAATGTGCTGATAAACATGGAATATTTGTAAAGTCAGTTTCTCTGAGAGCAAAAGACAGAACAAAGAGTTCCTGTGATAGTACAGGCTTCATGCTTTCAAGTTGGTTTTTTTTTAAATTTCCCTAAAAGAACAACATTGCAACCTGAACTGGTGAAAAAAAAAAAAAAAAAAAAAGAAAAAAAAGGGATAAAAATAATTTTTAGAAAACTATAGAAACTAGTTTGAAGTGTCTTTAATTTTCCATATGAAATATTGATATGAATATAAAGTATAATCTGGTTTCCTGTAGGTTTATGGAAGGAAATAAAGAAATCTATGCAAAGTACATGGGTTCATTTTATTCTTGTGACCACAACGGTTAGTCTACCTTTGACTAATTAAAAAAGAAAATAAAGAGTTAAATGAACAGATATAATCTAATGTGTGATCAGAAAGCAAAGCAATGAAAAAGAGCGAAAATCTGCTCTCATTCCTGATCAAGAAATGTATAAAATAGAATATTACCTCAGAATTATAGAACAGAATATTTGTTTGCTAGTAATCAGATAATTAACCATGGACCCATGAAGGGGATGTATGTCAATCTTAATGTGCATGTATTTTACTGGGAGAAGGGAAACAAGAATGGAATATTGAAGTGAAGTAAGGAGACACCTGGCTCAGTCACCTGGTAGTTTTTATCTAGAAAAGGAAAGCATAAAATCAAAGAAGTAGTCCTGTTCTATTATTTTTTTCTGAAAATGTACTATTTTTAAAGCTTGGAAGTCAGAGAGGAAGGAATAAATGCTTCCCAGAGAGTTAGAGAAGGCTACTTGAGAAAATTGATTTTGAGCTGGATGGTACAGCTAGTCCAAAAATAACATGAGATGATCAGCTTCTAACAGAAAGAAAACCTCACTTGACTTTAGAAATGCATGCATATGCATGCAGATTGTATGCAAACACTGAATATATGGCTTCAAATGTATACTTAATGTCCCTGTAAGATGCATATACATGTTTTAAAAAAAATCTAAATACTGACTACTGCTATTGGTGTCAAAGGCCATGCTGCAAATAGTTACTGTATTGTAATGGGGGTCATAATATATTTGAACTACTCAAATATTAGACACAGTCTATTTCTAAGACTCTTCAGAGTAAAATTTCTCAAGATATTACTAGCAGATTGACAGATGGATTATAAAGTAGAGGGATCAGAAAAAAGTTTGAAGAGAACCAAAGGTACACAGTATCTTTACTAGGTGGCTTACTTTATCGAGAGCTGTAGTTTCTTCATAATCCCATGTTCCATTAAAACCACTGAATTTTCATTTGGAAGTCTAGTCAAAACTCCTTCTCCTCAAATGTTGTGTTTTGAATAAGTAAAACAAAATTAAATATCCCATATTAATAACTCCTTTAAAAAAAAATTCTTGACTATCTTTTCAAATCCATTATTTTCTCCCAGGATCTCTAAGTAAGACTTCTATGTTTTCCCGGAAGGGTAGAATCCCTTAAGGTCTTTTACTACAGTACAAGATTCCTTCTGAAAAAATACCATGGTGAATCAGAGGAATCAAACTACAAACTATGACAAAATATGTCTATGAATACTGATCCTGCATGAAAATGAATTGAATAGTTTAAAGTGCAATGCTACTAATTTGTTTCTGCCTGAAAATTCAAAACAAATGTCTGTCTATGACCAAGAAATATGGACATATCATACATCCAGACTATGTTCTGAAAACATTTTCAGAATATTTTCTCCATTAAATATTTTCTGATTTCAGTTGCTTGAACATGAATCAGTTAAAATACATTTTAAAGTTACAGAATATTCACTGAATGGAAAAACCTTTATTTTTACCATTTTAAGAAAATCTATTAAAATTTTAGTAATTACTCTAAGAAAAAACTTACATTGTAATAAAAAAAACCCCCACACTAATGATTCAGAAAATTCCTATCTTCTATGGCCAGAAAGTATTGCTACATAACAAATGCAAAGCAAAGGTACAATGACCTTTAGTTCTCTCCCCAGGATCAAATATAAATTCATCTCATGTTAATATTTCACACGGCTACGAAAGAGAGAAATGTGTTATTTTTCTGTATGAAGATACTGGAATGCCACCCTGTAAGACAGTTTATGGCAAGGGGGAAGATGTGAAGAAGCTGTCTCCCATCCCAGGAACACTTGTATGCCAGAGGGGTGGTAATACACACATTCCTCCCGGGCTCATCAGAACAGCATCCGCTCCTGCTGCTCTGTAGTCACACCTGACTGGCCCAGGTAAGCCACGGGAGAGAACTTCAGGACTCTCATGGCTGCTGCCCCTCTTAACATCACTCTTAAGTTTCCCCTTAAACTGGCCTGTGTCTCCTCCTGGTTTGTAGGGTTCCCTTCAGGCTCAGATGTTATTTTTCATTCAGTCTAGAAAAGCGCAACGCAAACACTGAGCAAGATGGCTGTGCAGTACTCGGCAGTGATTAAAGATCAGAGAATTGTCAAGGGACACAGTATTTAAAAGGATGTGCTCTGGCCAAGCAAGCTGAGTAGACTGGAGCTGAACAGAGGTGTTTGGAAAACAAGATCTGTGTGGGATTATACAGCTAAGCAAGAGCCATCTGGAGGAAAATGACGTAACAAGAACTGTCTACGAATAATTAAAGGCATGTCATAAAGTAGGCCATATTTTTTGATTAATCAAAGAAGACTGAGGAACTCATTTAACAGGCAGAGGGGAAAATTTAGGTCACACATTAGGAAAGACTGTATAACATTTGAACAAATAAGAGTTCATATACAAACCAGAGTGTGCTATCACTAGCTGGAAGTGAAAAACTGTTCAAGAAGTCTTAATTTCTTTGGGGTTGTTTAGAAATAATTAAATAAACTCTGTGCATTATAAGAGAAAGCACCAGGTGACCCCTAGAGGTCATCTCAAGACCCAGCAACTCTGCAGTTGCAATCGCCTATGGCTTTTGTCAAAAGGCAACAAAAACATGAAACTGATTAATACCTTTGTACTGTACACAATAACACTCTATTTTAACCACCCTCTGGGTACTTCAGACATCTGCATACTATGTATGCAAACCATTCATTTTCATAAATGGTTTGCTTCAAATACTGTTAGATTAAGGATGTTAGTGTAACCTTATAAACGGAAAGTGGTGATTTATGGGCTTGAGCAAATAAAAAGCAGACTGAAAAGCCAGACTATGAAAGAATACATTTGGTTTTGTCAGTAACAACGTTTTCAAGGCAGCTGTAGAAATCAAATCTAAAGTGTTATAACACTGAATTGTGCCTGACAGTGATTACTTAGACCCCAGTTAAAATTTGCATTGTGGTGAGACAATCACTGTCAGCATGGTGCAAAGTCCAGTGCCTGGCAAATGACATTGGATGTTGCATGTTTTCATCCATTAAAAAAGATTTCCAAAAAATTACTTTTTTCTCTCTTCCATTTCATAATCCTTTATTTGGAGATCCTCCAAATTTCTTTCTTATTTCCAATGAGCTTTTGTGCCCAATGAGACTACCCTTTTTTCTTTCTAAATGCTGTTTGTTCCTCCCAAATATGTATCAGTGGCAATTTCAGCAAACAGATTTTTGTCAAGGTAAAATCTTGTAGATGCTTCAACTCATTATTTTAAAACAGCACTCATAATTACCTATTCAAATTATTTCTTGAATTTGGCACAGTATTCTGCAAAGGCCAGGAGGGCTGTTAATTAGCTGTTAATTAGTCAGAATCTGTGATAGTTTTTATGCATATGGTTCCAGCATTATATCATATGTATGCACAGTACATACATCATTAGGAAAGTAGAAAGGGTCTCAATGACAGAAGTCTGTCAGTAAATGAAATGTGACATAATTCTCTATCCATTCATCAATGATGGGGCAAATGGATGTAGTGGAGGGTGGATTGGTTAGAAAAATTCAATTGACTGCCTCGAAGGAGACATAAGCAAGGCAGCCCAGCCAGGTCATTTCAGATTTTTGTTATCAAAATTCTGCCAGTTGATAAAGTATCAGAGTTTAGCTGGCTGTATGACTTACAGCTGGCTTTATCACCTGTTTCATGACAGTTTTTAATGTAAACATTTTAAGTATATATCTATATTAAAAAATTAAAGTTTTAATACAGTATCTGTATTAATGACACCAATGCATAGCAAACTGCAAATTCCAAGCACAGAAAAATGTAATTCTTTGGTAATCCATGATTCTGTAAAGTTTAGCTTAAAAGATTTTAGGTTCAACAGCCTGAACTCTACCCACAGCTTTGGGGTTCAATACAGCCTCACCTAGAGCAGTCAAAGGGGTTTGAGTTGCTTTTTCTACAAGCTTCTCTCATCCATTCTATTGCTTTCCTGTTGTTTCAGGCAGAATGAAGCAAAACACCAGTAAGCTCGAGCCTGTTCTTGAATGGATACTGCTTTTTTTTTTTTTCCTTTTTTTTT
>VXAC01006238.1:308826-559412 GCA_013399225.1 Rhipidura dahli
TTTTCCCCCTTTGGTAGTGCATAATTTTGATAGTTATTTTTGCATTAGAATATGGGAAGATTCACTGGTTACAATTTTCATCTTCACCTATGAATCTATAAAAGCGGTGGCAGGTGGTGATAATTAAAGGAGAGCTTTCAGGGTATATTAGCTTTAGGATAATCAGCATTTTCAAGTTGTTTTCCAATTGGTGCAAGGAATCAAGCAGTTTACTATTGATACAGGCAGTTTTGTTGTTCATAAATAAACTTAATGTGTATAACATGTTGTAACATTTAAATAATGGATATATCAACAGATATTTACTCAAAGAACCACATTCTAACAAATAAACTGTATTTTAGAAGCCAATATTTTAGAGGCCAAATGACTAAGGTAAATTATGATATAAAATCAATTTTAATAATACACTTTCTTCTGCTAAAATAACCTAACAAAAGGCAATCTTAAAGAAACATATTGGTGAGCACAAACTGAAAATTTTGATGACATTTGTAATACTTTCAAATTTGGAACTATTTTTTTTATCATTTTTCTCTAGAGAACTTGCAATTTTTTCCACATGCACAATACTACAAAGCTCAGCAAATGGAGAGTAGTGGAATTACAGAGCAGAATAAAATTATTCCTTGCCCATATGGAATCTAATATAGTGATTAAAGCATGTGAGCCATGCCACTGGAGCAACCTACCATGACTATAAAATTATTCAAAAGCAAAACACTTAAGTCTGAGCCTAGAGAGGAACAGAGTCTTCTGGATAAAAATAGAGTAGGAAATATGCTAATGGCTCTGTAAAGATGCTCAATCAGGTTTTGGTAGACAATTAAGATGAAAATAACTTGTTCCTACAAAACTACTTATTTTCCTCTTAGCTTTTCTTTAGAAGCTACTGTTCTCTTGGGATATTGTAGAAATTAATTCAGCTGTACTATTTTTGTATACCATTTTATAAAAACACAAACTGTTGCGTTATCTGTAATTACTTTTTGTTATCCAAAGTTGCATAGTCAGCAGCTGCATAAGTCAACATCTCTAAATTTTCTCTTCCTTGTGTTAGCAGCAGCTGATACAGTGGTTATTGGAATGAGATATAATATATATTATTGGGTGAAACCTTAGGTTAACTTCTGCCACTGATTTGTTCAAACCTAACTATAACAGCTCAATTCCCGAATTAGAGTTCTCATATGGAAAACTAAATTTTGCTGATGTTTTAAAAATATAAAATAAAGCATATTCCCTTACCTCTTTTAGATGAATGGAAGCACAACAGTCATTCAAACTTGAAAAACTGATGTGCTACTCTGTATTTTTTGTATTCCATGACAAAAATTAAGTTTCTTTTCCACCTTTTCCTGTATTCTTTGGTAACTGTATTACAGGACTGTCTAGTGGCAGACTTCACACATTTCTCTAGTTAGGCCTATTTCCAAACATGCAAAAACTCCCCAAATTTGTAACTAAATAAAATAGCCTTCTGTATTTAACTGACTTAGCACTATATTTTCAGCTACCTATCTATATTGTATTGAGTAAAAAAAGAAATAAAGAATAGGATGACGGCATGAGGATAAGATTCTGTCTTAATGGAAACTGTGTGGTCAGCAAGGAATACTTTAAATTAGGTCTTAAACAGTAAGAGCAGCAGCAAGGGCTGGTAACATTGCCTGACTCTAAGCTCTGAGCAAAGACTTGCCAAGAGCAAGAAGTCCAGGCTGGGGCTGGGGTGGTCTTCATGAACCAGAAGATTGACTTTCCAGAAAGGAAATAATCCTGAAAGAGAAATTGGATGATTCATTTTCATGGAAATACTTTGGATAAACAAAGGCAATGACAGGAAGTACCTGATGTTCTTTTTCTCCATGCAAGATGGCTGAGGATAAAATTCTTCAGATCAGTTAAGTAATTGCTGTGATGGTTCTCCAGTGAAGGTCAGGTTTGAGATAAGAAAGGAAGAAAATCTTTCACTGAGAATGAGCTACTAGTAAGACATTTGCCTGAAAAAGAAGTTCCTGATCCTGATGGAAAGACTGGATCAGTAAGACATTTTGTGTAGTATTAGTGATTTTATTTAATTAAGACATTTGTGTAGTAGTAGTAGTAGTATTGTAAGACATTTTGTGTGTGTGAAACAAGGAGGAGCTCCCCAGCTCATCTAAATGAGTCTTAACTGAGCATCATTTTCTTACAGCCCAGTCAGCTGTTCACTTCTGCCTGTCTGTGCTGAAAATATCACTTGGCTGGCAAGTATCTGAACATAGTCAGTCCTGGAAATGGTGACTCAATCCCAGGCCCCCATCACATCCTAGCATTGATTTAATGACACAGAAATCCCACCAAACCCATGAGCATCGAGGTAGTTAGAAAACAGCTAATGCCAACTTCATAAACAACAGACTTTGTGTCTGATTTTTACAGGATCTTTTCATTTGAATATCAGGGGGAAGGGAGTTGAGACTGTCCAAGCTGATAGCTACACCCTACAGCAGCACAATTAATGAGATTTCACAGTTCAGAATAAAAATTTCCCTTTTTTTGGAATATATATATTTGAGCCCTTTGCATCCTCTCCCATATAGAGCAGACATCCCTTGCTGTACTCTGACAAAAATTAGAAACTGATCTTTGTATCAGACATTTTCTGGGTAATATTTACCTTCCTGATAAGCCTCTAAAAATGTCTGCAAATTCATACGTGTTCAGAACCTACCATACAGGATGAATATGCTGAAGTGCTTTATAATTTTAGAGATTATTGCAGGTTACCATCTACTAGAATGGTAGTTAAACAGCTTTTACATTTATCATTTGGACTGTGCAGCTGTCAGATCTTAGTAATTGTAGTCCTCTTTATTGTGATGGATCTCGTGTAAGAAAAGCCCATAATACTGAACAAAATGGTTCTGGTTGTTTAATGAATGGTGCTTTTCCTTGTGAGTAAATAGCAAAGTAGTACACAAACCACAGGCCATATTATATAAACATGATACCTAGCTACTTGCAGGTGTAAGGGGAAAAATACTTCTGAAGTTTCCCAGAAAACACATAAATCTTTCTGATTGACTCTTATTTTGGATCATTTACTTCACTTTATTCAGTGAATTAATGAGATTCTGTAATTCTCATACTTTCTTTTCACTTGATACATCACTACTCTTTTATCATTATTGATTTTGTCCTGTTATTCCTCTTTCTATTCTTGCCAATTCTCCACATTTATTTTCCGCATCTTGCATTCTCTGATCTGCACTTAAAACTCTTTAAACGCCCCCTGTTTTAATTAAATAAAATCAGTTTATAGTGATGTTAAAGTATATACAGAGTGAGTAAATTCCAGATAATTGAATGAAATATAATCTCAATTCCAAATCAGAATTTATAAAAGTTCCTAGTGAGACATCAAGCAGTTTGATGGTAATAATGTTTTACCAGTTCTACTAACTTACTAAGATTTTATTGTTTATATTTATCTAGAAGCATTTTGGTAAAGGGATAAAGACAGAGGCAGATATTCCACCATGTTAATCAAAGGATTTGAGATTCAACTTCAGTACTAATAAATCACAAAAGTGCTGCTAAAAAAGAGCAGAGCATCTGAATTAAAAAGTTAGAGAAAGATCAGCAGCAGTGAGACCCTACTTTAGAGTTTTTCTGGGAATAAGCACTGAAATAAACAAGACTGATCCTGTGTGTTGTTGCAGGACAGAAGATTAAGGTGGTGAAAAATGACCAGCCGTAAAGGGCAAATTTCATACATATGACATATTGCTGGGAACTCTTTCTTAGTCTGAAATGAGTTTTTATTACATCTTCCAAACTATTAGAAGGCTTAACCTCTTGAGAAATTTTCATTAGTTGTACAAAAAAAAAAAAGTCATCAGACAGCTTCCTTTTTCCAGTCAGGGATTCCACTCAAGAAACTCTCGGTAGCTGCTGGCTTTGATCTTTGTCCCATTATTTCTGTTTCATGCTTCCTCTCAAAGAGTTTTATAATATCCACTTTATGACAAAAATAATTTAACTGCCAAATGAGAACTCCCCTGATAAATCTAGAGTTTCTGGATGTTTTTAAAAAACATGATAGAATACTGTAAAAACTGCACTAAAACACACCCTTTTAACATCTAAAATGAGCAAGGCAAAATGCATTAAAAAATAAAGAATTTAAAGAGGCATCTGGGAAAAAAGAGCTATCATGGTAAATATGAGCAAGAGTTACAGTAAGATCACCTTAGGTAGAGTCTCTCAAGATTTGGTATAAATTGGAAATGTGAAAAGAAGCTTGGAAAGTGAGAAAGTCTAGCAGCCAAGATGTTTCTACATCCAAGATACAGTCATTTTCTGTCCTAAATTTCATGGTAGAAACCCTAAAAAGGCAATAGTCATGAAAGTCTAAACACCAGAAATTTGAGATCCATAAAAGAATGTCCCAGATGGAAGCTAGACTTTTAAATGAAGACGTATAAGGGGAAAATATTATATATTTACATTTTTAGATCAAAAATCTTGTAACAGGGAATCTTAGGATTTTTTCTTTCCTAAGGAACATCAGCATAATAATATGTCATCATAGGTAAGGGCTGCTCATCTTTACAAACCTAATTTCTGTCTGTTAGTACAGTGCCACTGGCCAAACAAGGTATTTTAGGTTGATTTACTGCATCTCTGTTTACTAGTTTCTCCTGGTGTTTGGTCCTGTGCTTAGCTGAGATATCCCTGTAATTTGTTTACTTCCCTAACACCAACAAGATACTGCATCAATGACTTTAAGTTTCTATTTAACATCAACATTTTAGGCTGTCTTGCCCAAAATTGATTCAAAGAAGTTAGAGGTGGAGGAGATCTTTATTAGTGTCCCATTAAATCTCTGCAAGTTCAAGGACAGTCTCTATATTTTCCAGGGTTTTTTTTTTTGCCCCAGACTAGATTAAAAGGTGCCAAATGAGAAAGTTTTGGCTATTTTCACAACAGTCTTTTAATTTTTCACTATTTTCACAACAGTCTTTCACTGTACCTCAATGACACTTTATGTTACTGAACTCTCAAGTTTGTCTTTTTTCTTTTCTTTTACTTATGATCTTTGCTGCCATTCTTTCTTTTGTGAACAAATTTATTCGTCTTTCATATTTGTCATTTGCCCACTATTATGTTACTGTTTGTGCGTGAAATATTACACAAATATCCAAAAAAGACTATGCCCTTAATCAAACCAGATCTATTGAATGCTCTATATTTGTATTTAGTTTCTCAAGACCAAGGTTCATTTGCTCCACTGTACTTCCTGTTATTTCCATGACAATGTTATTCTCATAAAAAAAAGCTTGATATTATTTTTGCAGCCCATTCCTACAGATACAGTTCAAAATAAGACACCAGCCTTCCTAGATTTATATAATTTCTAGTAAATGTTTTGATTTAGTTTAAATAAAGCATTTCTAAAGCTTAGTGAAACCCCCGTTTTATCAGATTGTCCAATAAACATGGCAGCATAAGAAACAAAAACTACAACACCTACCAACAGTAGAGCCACTGAGAAAGTGACAGAAGACACACTGGAAAGTGATTACAAACAGATACTTCCAATGCAAACAGGAAGGAAGTAAGGGTAATTCCTAATAAATATGCACAAGGATCATATGAATTGCTGATAGGGAAAGCATACATTTAAATAAAATCACATTGCATGCTATTTGTTGAGGGTTTCCTGAACACAGAAGGCTGTGGAACCTTTTGTGGCTTTTCAAAGTACCATATTCATTTATGTGTCCCCTTTACCATCCCATTGCCATTTCCTCTTCCCCGTTTTCCTTCCCCCTCCCTGCGAGCCCAGAGAATCCGTTTGCCCGCGGTGAATCTCTACACCAAGGGCAAAACAGAAAATTTATGTCCTTGACAAATGGACTGTTTTCAGTGTTCTGGGAAAAATAATGGGAGGGAAGAGGATTGGCACAAATTAGCTAGCTCGGATGATAATAATAATGAAGTTTAACAGACAGTCCAAAAGTGACAGTTATTTTTGACATATGTGGACAGCTGAGGAAAGGCAAATGAGGAACCAAGTGCAGACCCAGCAATTTGTTACTTTGTGGTGCCTAATTACCACCCACAGCTGATACCCTGACAGAACAGGGCGGAGTCCTGCTGCAGCTTCTGGCAGAGGCAGAAGTTGTTTGATACAAACAAATGAAGAGATGAATTCTGACAATTCTTGGAGCTTTATTTTTTGAGAAGTTTTTCTACTTCTGCCATATCTTTGTATAATCAAAGTAAGTCACTTCAGTACCAATGCTTTTTACAGAAGGAAAAGAATATATTCAGCTGTCTGTCATATTGAAGAAAACACTTGGGATTTCCCCTAAATTGAAGATGACACGGAAAATACAAAGTGCTGGAAGGGGTTACGAAAGAAGTCATAATCTAGACTTGTGAGTGAATTGTAAGAGAAAACATCCTAGGTTTTGTTAGGACAACTCTTGACTGAAAACTTAATTCCTTTCTTGAGAGACTTAATATGATACTGAGCAAAATAAAAGCACAAGGACATATTCCTTGAGCCTTTGTTCAAGTAACAGGAAAGACTAAAGAAAAAAAAAAAGGTGTCATTGGAGCAGAACTCCTTGCAATACCCCACTATCTGTACTGTACGTGTGGCCACTGCAGGAGGGTCAGAGAGCTACAAAATCCACCATTGAGCACAGACTTCCAGGGTACCTCAAAACCAACCAAAGAACATTGAGCAGGAACATCCTGCAGCAAAAACCTGTACATTTCTGACTAGAGAGAAGAGCTGTTCAGATGCAGAAGACATTGCTGAGAAGAGTTTTACTACCCAAGCATGCAAACTGCTCAATTTTGACTTTAAAATTAGATTACATCTCTTTACGCTAGTGCGTGGACAGCATAGTAATGCAGTGCTTTTAAGTGCCTAGGAAAAAATGTAGTATATTTATGAAACTGTATACCAGATTAAAAAAAGGGGCTTTTTTGTCTTTTTTGAAAGAAATAATCTCTTTTAATGTGAAATGGTTTTTTTATGGTAAAATAAGTATACCATTGAATATAAATGGTGCAGTGACACATAAAATCTTAGGTTCTAATGTATATTCTCAGTAGTATCTGAATACTCTAGCATTTGCAAACATATTTTTCTAGCCTCTTTTCTTTGAGTCCTTTCATCTGGCACAAATGGCTTCTAGTCATTGGGATCCTATGAAAGAAACAGGGTAACATGGAAGTAAAAATAACTAAGACCTGCAGATATTTCGGTGTTAGTTATACTTTAAAAAATAAACTCTAGTTTCAGTATTCTTAGCTGGTAGTTAGAAGAATGGCTGTATTTGAATGACGAATTTATACAAGACAAATTCTGCCCTCAGTTACTCGGGTTCCTTCCCACTGACTCCCTCAGACTCTGGAATTTATTTAAGCAGGATGTAAATTAGTTCATGGAGTACCACCAGGCCAATTCATTCTGGGGTATTTATATAACGTCTTTTAATAAGTAAATTATTTGGGCTTAGACACTGATAATTTCTTTAGATTTCAGTGACATTACCACTTGAGAATCTCAGTGCCCAATAACCAAGAAAGGCGGAAAGTAACTTTGGAAAGCTATTCAAAGCAGAAAAAATACAGGTCAAAAAAAGTAACCTTATTTTTAATTTCATGGAAACATCTGATTTGATAATTAGCAATCATATTATTCTCAAATTGCTACATCTTGTAATATTTGCAATTAGATGTGAGCATTATATAATATAGTTATGTGTATTATATTATAATTTCTATATGAACATGTGAAGGTTTGCCTATCAGTAAATTATAAAAAATATCAAGCAAACTGTAATATGCAGTAACAACTACACTAGTTAAATGAGAAAGTATTTGCCACATTAAATTGTTATTGCATGATAATTACCAGAAATTAATGTAACTCAATTAAGATGTTATTCTTTCACTATAAATCACTCCAAGAATGGCTACAGCACATTTCCAATCAGCACCTGCTAAAAATTCTTCTGAATGTATTATTAGACCTGAGGCAGTAAGGCAGGTATGCCTCAAGGACTCATGTCCAAAGGGTAGGTGGGGTATTTAGATGTAGGCAGAAGCTGTGTCCAGGTCTGATACAGAATGAAAACTCCCTGCATTCAACACAAAAAAAACCCCACAAAGCCAAGGAATTTGTCTTTGCCAGTGACCTTTAGCCAAGTCCTGGATATGTCAGAATAAATTATTAAAGGCAAATGCTCCCAGCTGAATAGATAACTTGGTCTTTTTTTTTTTTCTCATTTCAGTAATGTATAGAATTCATATAAAATTTACTGTGATAATTCTACCAGTGTATGTAATTCAATATACTTTAATGGCATTAAAGAAAACAGGAAAACACCTTGACTCTTCCAGCCTCTATCCATGGGGAAACAACATAATATAATACTTTCAGCAGAATGAACTCCTAAGCTGTGTTCATGTGTTCTCTCTGTCATGTACCAATTAGCACTGTTCTATCTTTTCCCCAAAAGGCTCAGATGGTTTGCTGGATTTTGTTCCTTTTGAGTGACAATAAAAAGCAGCAGTAACTCCTAAGTTCAAATACACATGCCAACAATGAGCTACTGTTAGGACAAGATCTGTAACCTTCAGATTGTACTCTTTCACTTCTCTTTTTCTTCCGCTGACTGAGTTAAATACTGAGGCAAACTGTCATTCAGAACTCTCAAACCTTAAAACTAAGATCTGATTAGAAGTAGTCTGTGCAAACACAGACAGAGTTGCAGCATTGTTCTATTTATTTTTCACACATCTTTTGGGTTTTGTGAAATAAAATTCGAGTTATGGAAATGAAGAGTCATTCAGAAAAACACTAATGTAGCCATTGACTATAAATACCCTAAAAATCAATCTGAAAATAATTAATGCATCCAGTGGCCCAAAATCAACAAGCTATGTGAAATGCAAATTTAAAGAATGCCAGGAGTTATTTCTGGTGCATCCACTAGCCTGCCACAACAATTGCATTATGTGAACTACTATATGTAAAGTTCTGTACTGTTACTTCATCAATAATAACTGAAGTATAATTAAAAACACCTTCTAGT
The DNA here is from genome assembly GCA_013399225.1 of Rhipidura dahli. Lineage (NCBI taxonomy): Eukaryota > Metazoa > Chordata > Aves > Passeriformes > Rhipiduridae > Rhipidura > Rhipidura dahli. Next base: position 317,931 of record VXAC01006238.1, read on the forward strand.
AACCAATGCCCTTTAAGAACCAACTACATCCCATAAAAGGGAAGCAGTCAAAGCACCGGGATGCATACTAAATATAAAATATATCAAGAAAACCAGACAATTTCCTACAGTGGAAAGCATTATCTGTTTGTCTCCACACTCCACTTAGCAGTCACCTTTTCCTATGATCCGTCTTTTAGAGCTCCAGTTTCAGCAGGGGCACAGTATCTCTCTCTGGATTTATGCCCCTGAATGGCATCCCAAAGCAAGCCAGTGGGAACCACAGGTGCTTGGGAACTTGCTCAGCACGTTGCAGAACTGGAATCACTGAAGAGTTCCCAGGCAAGCACTCTGACAGAGTGAAGTGTGGGTCACCATCCCTACAGAGCACTGCTGCACTGCCCACAGTGATACATGGCACCTGTCATTGACGTCAGCCTGAGCTTCTTTGGGTTTTGTGGTAGATGGATTTTGAATTTCTGCCACATTCTCTCTTCACTATAGGAATTGTTGATTCTAACATAACTGTCAAAGGAAAAGAGAAATATTTTGTGGGAAAACAGTGATTTAAATGCCTAAGGGATCAACCTCCCACTGATGTTCATAGACAAGGCAATGGTCCCTTGACTCTGAATGGTTCCTTTTGCACCAAATTCTCATCAATTGGTTTAATGATTTACTCCTTTTAAAAGGATGGTCAGTGAGTTTAAATCATTATGTTTTAATGACACTTGTTCATACTTGGATTGGACATTCCAAATCAAAACCCCTCTAAAATAGCTTGAATTGAGCAGGAACATTATACAGTATAAGATCAATGGCTTTAGACTGGTAACATTTTTTAACAAAAGAAAATCTCCAAGATACTATTTGCTTTACTTGAAACTAACACACATGCCATTAGAAAAACAACAACAAAAAAGAAATAACTTGACAGCTGCTCTGTGGCTCACTGATAATTACTTTCCTTGCCTTTTAATGAAGATTTAGTGGCACTATTATGCCCAAGTTTCTCAATTTAAATTTTGGCCTGCAGATGCCAAATCCTTAATCCCCATAGGTGAGGAGGTGTCCATATTGTCTAGCAGTAATTCTTCTGGGTAACTACACTGTGTTAATGGGTTCTCAAGAGAATCTTTTTTTCCTAGATAGGAGTCAGTGATCAACATTAAAATATTACTTATGGTCTTGCCCACAACAGCAGAAAGGAAAAAAATCAAGAATTTTAAATTGGGAACTTGAGAAGCTCTTCTGAGGCACATTTTATTACCCATATATTCTGAAAAATTCTCTTTTCAAGTTTTCCTTGAACTTCAGGGGATTATGGATGAACCATGAGGAGAACACTAATGTTGCTTTAGCTTTCTCAAAGAATGAAAGCATAAAAGTTCTGTCACTAGGGGAGGAGAGGAAGGGAAAGACATGATTAAGCCCTGCAGTTCTGGCACATTAAGGGGAGGAAAGGACTGTCCTGAAGCAGGAAAACAATAACCTAAAAAATAAAAAGAAAAGAAAAGTTATTAAAGCACTCAGAGGAATTCTTTTTTATTTGATTTTTAGTTCAGTTAGCAATCAGATTTTTCTCCATTTAATGCTGATTTTTAAGAACTGTGGTTTTTATAACAGTATTATTTCAGTGGGTTCTTTTCTAATTCCAAAAAGAGTTCCAGGGCATATACTGGGCAGAATGTCACTGAAAAGGACTTCAGTGGTTTCAGCACTTACTCAAGGCCTTGGCATGGCAGCCTTTTAAATTAAATATACACTACCATGCCTTCTTGCAGAAATTTCAGCAATAATGAATGCCTTTGGAAACAAACACTCAGGTGCTAGCATGACAAGAGTTACTTAAGAAACTGCACAGAGCACCCTAACAGCGACCAATTTACAAAAAAATTGGATGTGGTGCAAAGGATAAACAGACCTTTTTTCTGCAGGACACCTTTTCTAATTAAAAGTAAACAAACTTCCATTTCATAAAGTAGACCAATTTCTTCAACAGCTTTACTTATTATCAGCCTCATTTTATGCTTGCAATAGAAAATTCTGTAGAAAGGGGTTCAGATGTCATCTCCATGGAGACTAATTCCATAATGAGCTGATGGGCTTCAGGAAGATATTGTTGCTTTTCCTTCCTGTTGCTGTGTGCTTTGGATCATGCTTATACTGAATTACGAAAAATCACAACAGTGACACTTACTATAGAAAATTTTCATATTATTTGATTAACTACTGGAATAGAGAACTGTACTGTTCACAATTCTCAATTTCTGCTAATCAGGTAGTGTAGTGTGAGGAAGGAGGAACTATTTTAAAGTGCTCTAGAGTGAAACATTACTTTCTACTTAGGTCATGATTTGAATTGATGGTATTATGTTAGTGCTTTGGCTGACAGTCTTTGATAGCCAGTTCCTCCAGATTTAAGAGAGGCTTTAGAAGTTGTTGTGAAAGTGCTTTTGATGGCTTCTCCTGGAAGATTATACTGAATTGTGAAGTTTTAACAAAAACTGAGTCTAATGTGCAGCAGGGTGGTTTAACCCCAGTTGGGATTAACTCTAATCCAGCCAAAATCAGCACATGCACAGAAATTAAGTGTATAGATAGGATTATGTGAAATTTATAGAGGTCTGGGTTCGCTTTTTTTTTCTTTCTCTGAACATTTAAAATGAGTCTTTCAGCAAACAGAGTCTTTTCTACCAAAATGCAGATCTCTATACATTGACGATTTTAATTTAAAAAGTGATCATCTTTACTCTCTTTAAAATTATGCCCTACATTGTTCTATTTCATCCTGAGATAGGTTGGTATCACTATTTCAACCATCTCTTAAAGCAGTTCTCACCACGACTATGACAAACAGCATTGCTCCACGTCTGCTTTGCTTACAGAACTCTGTTCTCTTCCATTCTTTGATCTCTTCAACCTATGACCCACCCCATTAATTTATTTTAATGTAGACACATTCAAAACTTGGCAGCTGGTAATTCCAGAACATGACAAGGCCTTTGATGGTGAGTCAGATGCATGCAGAAGTCCTGTGCTTCTGGACAGGCATGATACAAGATCCTGATGTTTCATGCCTTTAAGATGAGGTGCATTTTAACTCTGTTTCATTTATGTCCTAGCACATTACTCTTACTGTAATTAACCCTGTTTCCAGGGGGTAAGCCCCTTGCCAAAGTTCTCAGGTGAAGAACCAAAACGCAAAGTCAAAATAACCTTTATCAGTGCACATTTCCGTATGTGCTGCATGAGAAGCTGGACCAGGTTTTCACCTGGCAGTCACTACAGAATCCTGATGTGTGCTCAGTAGTTTGTGTCTGACTTGCAATACATCAAACATTTTCCTGAGACCATGAAAGCCATCAGAGTGCAGCCTAGAGAAATACCTGCTTTCACTTGCCTTCAGCCTGTTTTCTACCCAGTGAGAATCCCACCATCAGATAGCCTATGGGAAAGATAAGTAGCAATGTTGTAGGAAGTCTCTAATCTAGGAGGTACAAAGTGCTTTAAAATAACTAAGTCTCCCATTGCTGCTTGCTGTATAGGATTTGAAAAGTTCTGTGCTACCTCTACATTTAGTAAGTAATAACAGGACAAGACTTCAATGTCCTTCAGTCCTCCAGCTGCTTAGGTGTTTTTCTAATGCTGTACCACCTTCAGACTATTACTGAAACAAGAAAACAGAGCAGTAAAACCAGTGACATTTTTTCCCCACTACACATTTTAATCCTTTATCTATAAATCAAAGAAGACTTCTCCCATCTTTTCTGATTGGTTTGACCATTTCATCTCCTATAACTGCTTCTGATTCCCATTTTTCCACTTGGCAATGTAACACATTGAGAAATAAATATTAATGCCCTTGAACTTACCATGGCCATGTACTAGTACAAAATAAAAAAAGTCCAAGAAATACACCAGAAGAAAATTAACATAAGATCACAGATTTGGTGCCATACTAAACTTTTAGAGATAATAAGATTTTCTTATACATTAAATGAAATTTAAAGTGCATACAATTGAGGCTAAATTATTTTAAACTTTCTTTTAAAAACCATATAAATGCTACAAGCTATTATTACATAATGATTAGAAATTCTATTTCAATATACTTTCACTTGTAAGCAACACTTAAATTTGTACCAGTGTTCATGATATGTTATCATGATCACTAATTGGTACAGATATTGCTGCTTCACTTTGCTTTGGAGTTGGGGTTATAAAAGTTCAAGCAAAGCAATCTAGAGACTTGGCTGCTATGTAGGTAGTCCTTCCCCTACTTCATCACCATCTTGTGAAAATGGAGGTTGTTTCTGCAGTGTTAAATCAGAGTTAAGAGGCAGGACAACGTTTTATACTTCAGGACTTTCTTTTAACAGCCTTGTGTGCCCCTATTAGTCCTCCCCTCTGAATCATTCCTGCATATCTTGAGAGCCAGGCCACTAAAGGAACACTGTGGTATTTCCAATGACTCAGCTGTTTTTTCTCTGCCAACTTGTGCACCTATTTTGAACTTATTAACATTCTGGTCAGAATCCCTTTCCCTCAAACCCAAAAAAGATAAGGTGAGTGGAACCTGAAAGTACATGAAGATGTAACACCCATTCCTTCTTCAGGTGTCCTGTCAAGATACTGCCAGTCAGAGTAGATTTAAATCACTGTTTAATGGGTATTGAAATACTGTCCTGCCAAACTAAGCAGCTGACCCAGAAGCCAAATCTCATTAATACTATTTTTTATAGTATGAATAGAGATACTTCAAGAACAGGAATATGTCAGAGACTTCCAAATAATATGTCCACTCCTGCTGTCATCAGTTTAGTCCAAATTCTTGGAGAAGGAAGAATTGATACTACCCTATACCTCTTTTCTATATGACTAATTTATCTATATAATGACTGAGAAGTAATAATGTCTTTCTGCAGTAAAAAATAAAAGATAAAACATAACTATAAGAAATAGAAATCTAGGTTTAGAGATTTCTTATTCATATTTTAAATTAACTGTTGATTAACATGAAATGTGTATTTATACTCACCTTTATGAATTGGCAGGCTTAGAAATATAAATCATAAATAAATTCATAAGGCTAATCATCAGATCCTGCCTTACCAGAAGGATTCTAGGGGAGTTTAACTTTTTGAAAAAGAGCAGTGTCCATTATAGCTAGCAAATTCCTCTAACTTTGCAGATGCCATAAAACTTACAATAGCTGTTGAAAAATGGATAAATAAAATAAAAAAGAATCCACCTTGTTTTCAAAGGAATCCAGGCTATATCCTTGCCAAACTAAGTTCCCATGACAGAACTTAGTTTTTACTGGTGAATACAAATTAACAACATCTTTCATACATTTTTAAACTATATCATGTGCAAAAGTAAATTTGCTGTCTAGGGATATAATGTACTGCAGCTGCTCAGTGATACTCTGACAGAAATTTTCCTAGACCATTTAAATAGACTAAATACAAAAAAAACCACATTTTACGGGTGCTCACATGGAATCAAGATGTTGGTCAGGATCTGGTTTAAACATCTTGCTCTCATGATAACTTCCTGGAATTGATCATTCTACATCTCAAAGAGAAAGGCTTTTCAAGGACCACTTAGACCCTTTATCCCTTGTATAATAAGAAAATCTGCTTGATAAATTTTCTTTTCCTGTTTATGAACTGCATCTGGCATCATTGGCAGGACACTGCTGGAGGAGCGAAGAAACTTTATGTACTTTTTATCTTGTTCGTAGAGAATTAATTAGTAAAACTGTAAGTTGTATCTCAATCACATGTTGTTTAAGAGGAAAGAGCATTTCTCCAGTGTAATGTATTTTCCCCCCAGTTCAAAAGAATCTGATAATGGCATCTTATCTTTGGCAGTTTTCAGCTGAATAAAAGGTTAAATATATCTCGTTGAACTAGATCTCTGTGAGCTGATTCATGCATACATGTTCCCTGCTCACTCGATCCTCTAAGCCATTGTCCTTGCCTACAAAAAGGATATTGACTTATTGGTCACTCTCAATTTTTATGCCATTTGCTAAACCCTTGGTCTCAGGATGCTGAGGAACTTTAAAGTGCATCTTTCCATTTTTGGGTTGTTTTTTTTTTTTGAATAATTGCATACTTTAATTCTGGCTGGTGCTATCTTCAAAGAACGGACAGCCTGTCTTGGAAGAGTTAAAATGAAGTTCCTAGTCTTATTACTTTTAAATCCTTTGCCTGCTTAGGAAGGTGTGTGGTAGTATTTGAAAGGCTATTGTTAGGCTATATTGTAGGGAAAACACACTAGAATTAAAATTTAAAAAAAAAAGAAAGAAAAACAAGAAACATTTGAAAATCTTGCTCTTCTTCCTGGAAAATACTCTTCAGGAAGGGAATCAAAAATGTTTCTCTTTTTTAGCACCAAGTACAGCGTAACATGAGGTGAAAAACTGGTATCTGTAGGTAACGTCTTGTTATCTCTGAAGGATGAGAAAGGGAATGAAAAAGAAAAACTGTGTTGCTTTAATAAAACCCAGCTATGCCTTCAAGTTAGCAGCTGCACAATAGCAGGAAGGAAGACTTACATTAGAAGAGAAGAACAAGGCAGAAGAACTAGAAAAATGCCAGAAAAAGTCAAGAAAAGGAAGATTGGACAGAATAAGTTTTATTATTACTGGAACAGATACTGGATATGAAACAGTAGAGCTGAGCTCACTGAAGGACAGTGATTGACAATGCATAAATGTATTGGCCTATCGAACCCTGTCCTAAAACCTACTGAGAACACAAGACCACTGAAAGTTTTCTACTTACATAGGGCAGACAGACCCTCCATCAGCTATGGTCCATGTCTGTACAAATATTCATTCATCCTACACATTGCCTTTTGGTGTGTTGCTCTAGTTTTCCAGTCTACTATGCTGTTATACCTCAAGGCTACAGCTTTATTACTCTAGAAGTGCATTTCACTGAAAAATGTCATTCAACTGCATATCCCCTTTAATTATGAAGTTTACTAAGAAAATAAAGCAGGTGCCTTAGTGTGAAATTATTTCCTACCCAGTATTATCCACTCAAAACCTAAAATCCACTTTGCAAATAAAGCAATGTTTTCTTGGTCATGACCCCAAAGCCCAAGAGGACATCTGCAGTACCAGAGTAGCAGCCTATTGAGAGCATTCTGACAGATTCTAGATCTGGTCCCCATCCATCACAAAATGAGTATCACTCTCTAATTTGGATACAAGTAACATCCTTCAGCATACAAACTGCAATATTTTTTGTGAAATAGGGAAGCATGAACCAGGGTGGAACTTTCAGAATAAAGTCTGGAATTATAGCACCACTAATATCTGTTTCAGGCAACAGTTTCATTATTCAGTGTTCGGAGAAGAGGGAAATCTCAAAATGTCATGCTACAATGGAACTTTTCAGATATTTAATAATGTTAATGGATCAGTCATACGTAATCAACTGGTACTTGAAGTACCCAGTGGTGAGAGGGCAAATATTAGCTATATATGACTCGGAAAATCACAGAATGGACAAGGTTGGAAGGGATGGGTCATTTGATCCAACCTTCCTGCTCAGACAGGGTCATTTTGGATCACATTGCGCAGGATTGTGTCCAGATGGCTCTTGAGTATCTCCAGCAAGGGAGACTCCACAACCACTCTGGGAAATCTGTTTCAGTGTCCAGTCACCTGGACCATAAAGTTCTTCGTCAGGTGGAACTTCCTGTCCATCAGAAGTTGTCTTTGACATCCTTGTCCAGATTTAATTCCATATGGGCTGTGGCTTTCCTTGTCTCATTTCTACCTACTCTGACAGCTTCTCTATATTCATTCCAAGTAGCCTGACTCTCCTTCCATTTCCTGTGTATTTCCTGCTTATGCTTGAGGAATGACAGGAGTTCTTTATTCATCCACACAGGTCTTTTGGCCCTTTGCCCAATTTCTTGCTCATTGTGATGCATCATTCTTGAGCCTGGAGGAAATGATCCTTGAATATCAGCCAACTCTCTTGCACCCCTCTTCCCTGCAGGGCCTGTTCCGACAAGATTCTTCGAAGAATATCCCTGAAGAGGCTAAATTTAGCTCTCCAGAGGTCCATGCTTAAAATTTCACTGCCTGGCTCCCTCCTCACCCAATACTGAACTCCACAATCTCCTGACCACTACAGCCAAGGCTGCCCCAACCTCCACATCTCCAACAAGGCTATGAGTTTGTTAGTTTGAGCTCAAGCAGCACAACATTCCTCGTGGAAGCCTCCACTATTTAGGACAGGATGCTTTCCAGGAACCTCCTGGACTGTTTGTGCTTTTCTCTGTAGCTTCTCCAGCAGATATCAGGCTAATTAAAGGTCCCCTCAAGAACCAGGGCCTGAGACACTGAGGCTGCTTCAAGCTGCCTCTAGAAAGCCTCATCCACTTCCTCGTCCTGGTCAGACAGCCTGTAGCAGACACCCACATCAGTGTCACCTTCACTAGTCTGCCCTTTTATCCTGACCCATAAGCTCCTGACTTGCCCATCATCCACCCCAAGAGTGTGATACATTCCAAGTGTTGCCTTTCAAAGAGGACAACTCCATCATGGCGCCTTCCTGGCCCATGTCTCCCGAACAGCGAGAAGCCCTGCACTGCAACGCTGCAGTCATGCGAGCTAGCCCACTGTGTCTCCACAATCACAGCAAGGTCAAAGCCCTGTGAATGCTCATGGATCTGCAGCTCAGCCTGTTCATTCCTCATACTGCATGCATTGGTGTACAGGCACTTTACACAAGTATTTGATGGTCTCAGTATCTCAGTGAGGGTGGGGGTGTGAAATGACTTGCCACAGTCCGGTCTTGTGGTTATGTCTTTGGCTGCTTATACTTGCTTGATTTTATAATTTAGAGTAATTATTAAAACCTGTAATTAATCTTTTTTTATGCTAAGTTTTATGGCCAGTGCAGGCTTATTTTGACTTATCAGAGTATATGTCTTAATAAAACACCTTCAGTGATTGATTTACCAACATTAAAATGTCTTATACAACTGGGAAAGAAGTAGCTTTCCAGATGGCAGTGGCTAAACACTTCTTACAAGATACAAAGTGCACTCCTCTAACAGCTCAAACTACAGCTTCATCATACAGGTCATCAGACCTATGTTCTGTGTCCAGTCTACTATGTTTTGAAGTGTCAAAAAGATAGTCTTGTCCCACCAGCTGAAGCCACTTCAGAAAAATATCCTGTAGATGTAATGCCTGGTCCCACCTCCATCTCTTCTTGACGCATGAAGATACGAATGATCTTCCATGCTTTTTAAAGTCATCAGTCATCATGACTGCTCATCTATTCATGGCAACCTATACATATGTATTGCACTGTTAGTGACCGATGCTCGCACCTGCTCTTTAACATCATTTCGAAATGACATTTTGAAATCTCTTTTGAAATAATTTGAAAATATTGCTAGCTGGGGGCAAAAGAATGAAGGAATTGGTGGAGTTTGATTGTAAGTTCAGGAATTTTGTTGGGTAGATATCTCAACAATCACCATTAAAAGGTTCCTTAATGTGCCAATATCTGTTCAGAATATTATGGAATTGTTCTTTAATTGTCTTAAAGGCACTCCTGAAGAGACACCAGCTTTTGAACAACCCAACTCCTGATGAAAGGTGGAGAAACATCTGCAGAAGTTGAAACTTGGCAAAAAAAGGAATCTTGCTGGATATTCCCTAAATAAACTTTTTCTGATCTTAACTGTGAGTTCATGTACATGCAAAATTGTTTTTTATAACATGAACTTGATCTTTCTTTAATAATTGAAAAAGTACTGTCCCATATTAGGACCTTATCACCAGGTACCCATTTATGATTGTCGCCTTATTAAAAGATTAAAAAATATGCAAACAGACTTTTGTGACCAGAAAATATACCCTTTTTTCAATAATTTTTGGGTGTCACATAGTAAGTGGAAAGTGAAAAAACTACCTTTAATAATTAAAATAACTTGAAATGTATTTTGCCTGATCCCCTAAAAAATGAAAAAAAAGATGATCCAGCTATCTAGGTACACAGTACCTGCCAGTATTGCTTAGAGAAAAAAAAAGATTTTTAAAATAATAATCTCTTTGGGGTGAGAATAGCAATTAATTATATTGAAGTTTTGAGATTTCCCCCTTTTGATCCTATTCATTATTCATTGTCATGCGAATTGTTTTTTTCTAATTTTCCCAATAGTAATTATCATTCAGTTTATTCAGTAATATTTTCTTTTTTCTAATTCATTTTCACATTTAACTCAGGTTTCTCTTAACTTCTTCCAACTGTCTGTGCATTTCATGAAACCTTTTTCGGTCATTTTGTTCATTCTTTCGTGTTCCCATTCCCCCACCAGAGAAGTGTATCAGTTCCCATTACAAACTTCTCCACAGCCCTGCCAGCACTCTTCAAACCATTTTGCAAGCATCAGCTCCACATACATGCAAATAGTTTTGCCTTTGAGTACATACAGTCTTTAACCAACACCACTGACATTTTGTAACAAATATAGAAGCTAGAATGGCAGCCGTGAAATACATTTCACATATTCCACTCCAGAGTCATCAAACAGCAGTATTAACAATTCGGTATTAACAGCTTGTGTCAGCTTTGAAGGATTTCAGATTCAAAAAGAAAGAGAAGGCTCTGTATGATGCTCCTAATTCCTCAGCTTATCTAGCTGCAAAAAAAATATGAATGTGTTTGCATGACTCAAAGGAGTTCACTCTTTCTAGCTATTCAAAAAAGCAATATCCTCATCAGTGCAGAAATACTATCATCAAATATTCCCACACTACACAACTAACAATGCTGAGATTTAAAAAGGACCTAATACTAAACTGTACCACAATTATTAGGCATGAATTGGGCATAACAGTCAGCATAACATGAACCTTGCTCTTGGCTCTGTGCAGTACTCCCTGGTCCAATACTGTACATCTGCTTTTGCCCTGTTAATCTTTTAATACAATTTCTCCTCAAAGCTGGGGACACGGTACCTGATGGTTATCTTACAGAGTGGATGTACAATCCCTGAAATATATCATTCTGCGCAGCCTGCAGTGTCCCTCCTTCTCCCTCACAACTGCTGGAACAGATCATAGCTTCCCCATGATCTTAGTCCACTGAGATCAGACTGGCTGGGCAGGAGGAGTGAGAGAGAGAAAAACAACCCACCCATGGCCCTTGAATCCTTGGTGACCCTCTGTCCCCAGATTTAACAGAACTGTGGTAACTCAAGGCTACCATGATCCATTTCTGCTACTACCTTTATCAAGACAGCATCAAATTAGTTCAGTACTAATCCAATGATGTTCTTCTAAGATATTAATACTTATCTAGTGAGCTGTGCTCCATGAGACATTCTCCACACTTACACATCATATCAGAATATCTTGCAACAAGTCCTAAGCATTTAAAAAAAAGGGAACGGATACAGGAATAATACTTTAATATTAAGCAACACTCTTTTATAAGAAGAAATAGAGTCAATGCCTAAACAATGGAATAGATGGATGTTTTACTAAGGATGTTTTGTTTGACTTCATGTTGATTCCCACTGCCACTTTTCCTCTCTACTTTGAATTTTTTTGCTTATCTTTATATCTATTTTTACTTTCCACTCTTTTATTTCTCAGATGTTCAGTGTACCACTGTTATTACAGGTTCTGGAACAACAGCAAAAATAAAGCTATCTGGGCTATGCTCCTGTTAAGAGCACTCTCCCTTTGGCAAACAAACAGCAATAAAGGAAGGCTTATCAGAGTCACAACACTGTTAACCATGCAATCAAGTACCTCTAAAAGTCTGAGGTGGCTTATCTCACCCTAGAGAAAAAAACATATGCCCCACTGGATACCTGGCAGTATTTATCCTCATTTCCCTGCTTCTGGGTTGTTTGAGTTTGGAAATTCCAGACCCCTGAAAGAAAGATTCCTTCCATCAAAACAAACAAAAAAGCTCTCATGGTCATGTCTTCCTTTCTGATGAACATTTTTTAGTAAGCTTGGAGTTTTATTGAACTTCATTCCTTTTCTTGCCCCTACAATTAGACAATGGTGATTTATGATTTCTTTCCTTGCTGGTCCAGTCTCTATGGAACAATGCCTTTCAAACTAATTTTCAAAACTTCACTGTTTTCTATTAGTGCAAGGAAGACTAAAATGTAATCTTGCAATGTGAATCCATCAAAATTATTGCCACCTCAAATAAAAGCAAATGACAGATCAATCAGAGTACTTGTAAAATAATTTCAGATACATCTTTGGGAGTCATCTGGGAAAAAAGGCATTACGCTATCTAAAAATACAAATTTTTATCCTGAGGCAGACTACCTACTGAAAAGAAAGACTTTTACTTTGACAATGATTTTGAATTTTTACCATAGCTGAATTGACTAATTTTGAGTCTTATTTGAAGAGAAACAGAGGGAAAAACAGGAAGTAATAACATTAACAGTCCAACTGTGTAGAAGAATTCCTAAGATGAGAAAAGGAAATGTGCACCATCTGGAAGAGAAGTTTCTAAACATAGGCTATTAGGTTATATGGTTCATGATTAAAATCTGGCAAAAGCCTTCTTTTCTCTGGCAGAACAGACAGTATCTTGACTCTTGAATAATATTCATGATACTGCTTCAGAGCAGAGAACATTAGTTTCTAGGGATATGAAGTTCTGGATCCCCTGGGAAGAGGTCAATCTCTTGTTTGAGTTGAGTACATCTTCCACAGATGAAGGGAAGGAAGAAGAAAAAGATCTTGCCTATTTACCATGGATGCTATCAGTTGGGGAAAGCAGTTTGGCACAGCTCCATATGTAGGGCTAGCAAGTATCAGTAATAGTTTTATTTCTTTGGTTGAAAGGACACAACTTTTTCCATCAGTCCCCACAGTTATTTAAATTTTTAGTTTATCAATATCCCTAGTCCAAACTGAAGCAATTAAAATGGCTCGAAATACATGTAAATTTAGAACTAATTTTTTAGCTGTGTTCTGTAGGCAGCTGTTCCCTATTAGTGAAATTATGCATGATAATCTTGAAAAATCTGGGTATCACAAGGGATTTGGGAGTGATGACACCTGAGAAATCATTTTGCCAGGCACTACACCAGAATTTCTTCTATGCAAGGAAAAAAGGAGACTAAAATGAGAACCAGGTAAAACCCCTCAGAATAACGTATGAAACAAGAAAATCTTTCATAATTGCTTATCTTTACACTTTTACCAGAGAAGAAACCTTCTCAACTATGATCATACAGCACAATTCAGCACAGAGTACATCAGTGGCTTGCAGCATCGCAGTCACACCAGAGAGGGGATATGCCTTGTCCAACATACACAACTTCTTTGCAGAAAAAATTAAAGCAAGCAGAGTGCAATAATACAGCTATATTGCTTCTTACTAGGTAAGCTGCCACTGTCTCCTAGAAATACCCTAGAGGTTAGGGCTGCACAGAGCTGTCTACCTCAGGGACTGCAGCTCCCTCTAAGATTATGTTCTGCGTTTATCTATTACCTTGAATATTCAAGAAACAGAGTATTTTATTGAACTTTGAAACACTGGCATACTTTTCTATCTAATTTTTCTATTTTTATAGATGTTTCTGCAATAATAGTGTCAATTATTCTCTTCTAGTCTTCTGAATTCTCAATTCACAATTTAGAAGTATCCAAGATAAGATAGTCTTGCTATGTTCTACATTCTCACCCTCAGATTCTAAATAAGTTACTCAGAATGGTAATATTTTCAGTTAAATGAATAGCTTGTCTTTCTTAATCAGTCTCCATATACACAATAGAAAATGAGCATAATGTGGATTAAAAAAGGTGCATGTATTTATTCACCTTAGAGACATTTGGACAATACATCTTTTAATATTTAATTATTTTCTTAGATCTCTCAGAGGCTGTGGGATATTCAGGGTCACTTGCCTTTACAAGGAGAACAAGCAGGCCAGAATACCCTCAGGTCAAGAACTATCAAAAATGAAGGATCATTTTCTAAAACTGATGTTAAAAAAGATAAACCACAACTAATGCAACACCGTGGTAGTCTAAAGTCTCTAGCATGAAGGCTGCACACAGGAATTTTCAGACCATGTATCTGATTAAGAAGCAGGGGAATTAGTTCCATGAATTATAAGAGAAGGTTGGATAGATTAGAGCGCATAACTGTTACGTAAAATTTGTTGAAAATAATTTAGGAAGATTTCATGAGCAGATTGGTGTCTGATGGTCTGTTAAAAATGTCAGCAATGTTTTCTTCGGGCAGAGTGCAGAAGCTTTTTCCCTTTTGAGAAGAAATGGAGGTTTCTGATTTACTGCAGACCAGCTGGGTGCAGGAGGCACCTTCCCCTAGAAGACTGCAGAAAGCCATTTTTCACTGTAGGTCTTGGGCAGCTGATTTAGCAAGGAAGGGAAGAGAATGAAGGTAAAATGAGCTTAAATAGCTAGGAAAGTAGCTTCTAGTATCTGAATGCAGAAATACACATACTGCAGCTGTGGCATTACAGAGGCAATTAAATGGGTGTTCCATAATCTTAGCTTGACTCACAAGCCGAATGGGACGTATCATTTTAAAATTCTGCCTTCATGTACTACATACATGAATAAGTGCTGCATAATAATGTTCTATCTCCAGATTAGTGGAGACAACATGACTAAGCGTGCTATTTTAATCACCTTTGCAATGATGATTACTGTAAGACGCTTCTGAGAATCTTTAATCTAAGACTAGTCATTCATCTCCATTTCTTTCTTGCCACAATCCACCCAGATGCTGTCTATCATGACCTTTCTGCTCTTATTTCACCGCGTTGTTTGCCAGAAGATTATTTTTGATCCCTATGCTACTTCATAACAAATATGCCTTATTGCTGTCTTTATATAGTCTCAAAAATAGTGGTTATCTCAATATCTATGATAATCTGTTTAAAGTAGTACAGTGAAAGAGATTGCACAGGAAATACTTTTATATCATTTAATTCTGCTTCTTCTATCTGCTCTACCTTTGTTTTTACAAAGGGAGAAAAGAAGCAGACACAGGATGTTTTTGTGGAAGAACAGGAATATTGGATAAAACTGCTCTATTCACTTAAGGACTGTCAGCAGGATACCATCACTGCAAAGCAACTCACTGCGGAAATAACCTTTACATCCCTTTTGTGCTACCAAATTTGTATATTGATAAATAACAGTGATCCTTAGCTATTCTCTCAGGATATGAAGCTCATACAGGAAAAAAAAAAAGCAAAACCTGCATTCACCTGGTGCTAGTTTTTGCTACATTTTTATTATTCATATAATAAAATAATGCTGATCCCAAACTGGTGATCTCAGAGGGCCTCAGGTAAGCCAGCAACATCTTTTTATGAGAATTATGTTAAAGGGGCTTACCCAAAATTCAAATGGAGGGCTCTGTGTTATCTTCTGTTCTTTACAGAAAGTGTAGAAGTGATGGACCAAAAGTTCCTATATATCTGAGAGCTCCCATTCTGCTATGCTCCAACAGATGGCAGGGCTTCCAGGAATTTCTAGGGTTTTTCCTGCTGGGATCCTATGTAAGGTATGGTTGTCCCTCTGCGTGAAAAAAAGGCAGAAGAACAAGCCATCATAAAACATAAGGGATAGCCTTGTGTTTATTTTGCTAAATGAATTTACATAATTAAAGAGAAAGTTATAATTACCATTTTTGACTGCTAGATAGTATTGCTGATTTTTTAAGCACATCTCTATAAAGGGCAAAATATAAAAGTTCATCTTGTTCTAAAGATAGCATTTGTTATCAGAGCATTACCTGTTCTAAGTGGTGGGTTAGCTCTGGAAAAACCACACACATTTAATTGTGTCTATTAGATATGGAAGATAATAATTTATTTACTGGGAACAGCTTCACACTTTTGTGTAAGGTTGTCAGAAGGAGCATCTGCTAACTACTTAATAAAAACCAGGCAATTAAGATATACAGATAGGAGAGAAATAATAGTCTGTGGAAACTCTGGCCATGCTCTGTCATCAGATGCCTCTTTGTAGTTCCAGGATAAGTCTTCCAACAGCTAACAGTTACACTGAAACAAGAAGACCGAAAGCAGTACTTGCTATATGTTTGGAAGCACTGTGCTAATTTCTACCTGAGACTATAGAGGTGAACAAAAATGAAGGTTAAGTTACCAACTTCAACCAATCTGACTGATATTATTTAAGACACCACATTACTGTCTTGCTGGTAGCAGTAGCCCTAAAAATGCTACTTGAAAAGAATCTACGATCACTGGCAATTAAGATGTATAAATGAATGTTTCTGATGTAGCAAACTCATAGAATCCTGGATGGTGTTGAATGAACTCAGTGGCACACTTAGAGCTTGCTGTAAAATACATGTAACTTCCTCCGTTCAGACTAGCATATGCTTGGTTTTAGTTAGCACAGAGCTGGAAGAGCCATAGTGGAAATGACAGACAATTTGCAATTCTTACATGGTTCAAGTCTACAGAGAATTTAAGCGTATTTTGAATTTTGAATTAGTCCCACTGAAGCATTTCTTAATAAATTTAGTTAGTTATGGTTAAAGTACATGACATTAAATGTCATTATAACCCAAATGATATCTGCAGTATGAGTCTATACTAATGAACATATTCTCATTCATAACTTTCTTTTAAAATTATACTAACCACTACAGTACTGTGGAGTATGTAATCAATAGATTTTGTTCATTTCTGTCTCTTCCACAAATTATTAGAGGTAAAGGACAGGTCAATCCAATTGTAACAAAGTATTTCATTCCATTATGGGGTGTGTGTATTAGGTGATTGGGCCAAAAGTGACCAGCTTAATTCATCATGAGGTATCAGCAAAACTGAACAGCTGCCTTGGGGTATTACTGCCTCAGAGCTTTAATTTTTGATCACTACATATAAATAATCACCTCAGAAATACACTTCAGATTTAGTTACAGAATTTAGAGTAACAGAAATACATGTACCTCCTAAACCTGTCCTAGATTCAAGTATGAGTTTAAGGGCTAGTTCCTTTAAATGGTGTCAGAGTAGAAAACCTGGGAATGCAAAAATGAGTATACAGTTGCATCCAGATATTTTGGGCTAGTATTCAGTGCTGATTATAGGAACTCAGACACTAAGGAATAAATGCCTTTCCTTAACTACAACACAAAATACCCCAGAACTGCAAATGACCTTTCCTTCCCTCCCTCCCTCCCCGCCCCAGTTTGCAAGATCTAAATACTCCCATGACAAAGTCACTTCGAAAAAAGTATGTCCAAGCACATTTGAAATGGCCAGTTCATGAGGTATATAGCTACCTGAGTGGAATTTCCAGAAATACTTACTTGGAAAAATGCTGACTCTACTGTGGCTGTGTTTAGACTCATTTTGAGGCTAGTTTTTGTGTGCCTATTCAGGCAAACGAGTCAAGCGGAAGAACAGTTCACAAAAGAAGAACACAGGAAATTTTGAACTTAGAAATGTGACTAGTCATAAAAATTTGTAAGTTTCTTTTAACCAGTCCTGGAACACAAAAATGCTATATGACTCATACATCTAATCAAAGCTCTTTAAAACAGCTTAGATGCTGAATTTCAAGAATTTGTGAACAATACATACACTAAAACTTACTCAGAGAAATTTTCTGGTGAATACATTTGAGAAAATTATAACATGTTCATGACAAAATCACATGCAGAAACAGAGCTGAAACCAATTAAATCAATTATTTCCCAGAAATTATCTGAAACTTCTAGTTCCACCAATATCGGATACCAAGCTTGTGAAATAAGAGTAAAAATGCTTTTAAGCAAAGACAGTATCAGTCCCTTCCAACTCAGCATATTCTGTGATTCTGAGACAGTAGCCAATATTTACACCCTTACTCAAGATTATATTATTTATATATGATTTCAGCTATGACAGAATACAATCAGTCATTTTCACTTAGTTGCTTAATTTTATTAAAATTGTTTCTGAAGAGCTCAGTATTGTTACAACAGCTCAGTATTGTTACAACTGCTGGAAGCATGCTAGATGACTTACAGTTACAAACAGAAGAAAATTAACTTTATGCCAATGAGTTTATCGTAAGAATGTTTTTGCTTTAGCTTTCTGGCAATTTCTTATCAAAAAAACCCAAAGAGATTGATTATTTGCATATAATCAATAAGTACTATATATTTGGATAAACACCAGGTCACAGACTTCTATGCAAACAGATAATGAAACAGCAAAAGAAAAACTTCATTTGTTCAATTTGATACTGTGCATAAATATTACTTCCAAGCCTTAAAACTGTTAATTTAGCATGAAGCATTAAATCATAACATAAATCCAAGTGGATATGCTCCATCAGCCCAACAGTATGGCTTTAGACCTACAGTCAATGAAGTGATCTGCAGAGCTCACTTAACCTCCACTAAAACAATTTCCTGCTTCTGGGTAGTTGCTACAAACACAAAAAGAAACCCAAGTGAGAAAAGCAACCTTCAAGCTGGAGGTATGCTAATATTTCCCTAATCAATAACAAATTACTGATGTGATGGTGCTTTGAGAAGGAGCTGCAATTCCCCCAGAAGAAATCTATTTAAGAGGTGCTCCACAGGCAGGAGGAAAGTTTTTTGGAAAGTCAGGACTTCAGTTTGAACTTTGGGGATAATGGCCCACAGTAGGGCTTTTGAACGGTTTCTATCTCTAACCAAGAAACTGCAAGGAGAAGATCACTCTCCCTCAAGTCTACAAATCACAAGCAGTTGCAAAGTGGAACAGCTGAATTAGTAACTAAATAAAATAAAACAGATTTATTTGAGTAATTTTTACTTCACTGCCTGCAATTTTAAAATGCACATTTGTATTTCAAGTAGATGACTTTGAGAATGGCCTGAGAGACATAGTAATGCTGGAAGAATAGGAGACATGGTATCAAGTATCTCATACAGATGGAACCTTTTTGAATGAAAAGGTAAAGAGAGACAGGGCAGTGCAATACACTGCAAAGATGATGATTTATTAATGCACTAAATTATTAAAATGGATGTTAGTTGTTGTGAAATGTGTAAACCAATTATTTCTGTAAATTCAGGGATGTTCTGTAATTCATTCTCATGATTCAGCAATGGACATAAACAATAACAGGAAAAGCTGCCAATAGGTTACTTCTCATTCCCTCCTCCTTCTCCAAGAGAAGACAGAAGGATAAAATGAAGGACAATGAGTCTATGGAAATAAAGAAATGGTTTCAGAGAAAAACTAGTGTTTGTTCACTAGCAGCAAAACTGTGATTCCCTCTTGATTCTTTGTTACAGTCTCTATATCTTAATTTCTTCAGCAGTGTTTTTTTTCTTTTCTTGTTTGCTACTGATCCCCTTTTTTCAGCGCTGTTTTGATACGCTGAGGATACAAACTCTACGGAAGGACAAAGGGGTTCACATCCTATTTTTGCTTACTCTTTTCCCCTTTCTTATCTTCCCAGGCTTTTGCAGTTCAGACTATCTTCATGATTCCTTGCATAAAAGGAGGAAGACGTTGAATCAGTCTTCTGTTCTTCTGAAAATTCAGTTGATGTGCAGTTGCTGTGCAGCTGAGCTCTCTTCTGGCTTCTTTCTGTTGTTGTATGACCATATGTAATGTCTTCTCACTTGAAAAAAAAACAAGAAAGAAAGGTATGAGGAGGTTAGCAGTGATGCTGTGTACTCCATTTCTCATCCAGTTTTAGACATCCAATATGTCAAAGGTAAGCTGGCAGTGAAGCAGCACTAATTCAGATCCTCTGGGGACCTCAGCTTTAATATTGATAAATCACCTTTATGGAAATGCACCTACTTAGAGGGCCAAATCAGAGTACAGTAGTAGATAATGCAAACTGCATGTTTGGTCCTAATCCAGAAGGTCCTATTTGCACTGGTTAGCATCAGTTACAGAAGATTTGGAAGACCTCGGCCTCACAAGCTTATGCTATCAGTATCAGTAAACTTAGTTAACAAAAGTCAAACTGAATAAACCAGCACAAGCAGAAAATCTTGGTAATGTGAGGGGGCCACCTAAGCATTTACAGACTGAAAACTGAATAGGCAGCTATTCCAGTGCCATCATCTAAACATGTCGATCAATTCATTACTAGTAGACAGACTACAAAGTAGGCTACTTGCTTTCTAGTAAATTAATTCAATGTTTGCTATTTCTTCTTTGGAATACTCACATTCTGCAAAGCATTTATCTTTTACAGTAACAATGAGATACTATCTTTACTTTGGGGGCTAGCACAGTTCTTACGTCAGAAGTGAATATTAAAATCCATCAGTTTCTTAAAGTGAAATGTAAAACTAAGAAATGGTTTGTAAAGAACACTGTGATTGATATATGCAGGTAGTTGGTAGAGATATTAATGAAACAATGGATCAAGTCCTGGATGCTAAAATTATACATTAGGACATCAATTCCCACAAAAAACCACACAACCATAAAAGCTGTGACATTAAAAAGCAAAATACCTTGTCTGGTGGCTTCACTTTTTGATAGGTCTCTGTTTCACTTATAGTAAGCTCTCTTGCGGGTCCAGAGAGGTGCCTTCCCTTCCAGAGGTGCTCTTTCTCTTCATCACCATTTTGAATGTTTTCTGTAATATCTGCCCTCCCCTCATGATACAGGAGATTGTTCTTTGGTGCTGTTCAATAACATGGTAGACTCTGCAAATGCAAAAAACTTCACAATCTATTCCAAATCATTTAGGAAGAAGCAGATGTATCAGCCTACCACAGAGATTCTTTTTCTTTCCGAACTTAAAAAGACATGGCTTAGTGTTTGGTCCCATCATTCCTTGCTGCTGTGACCAACATCTGAATGATGCCTGGAATGCTTGGAATAATCAAGATGAGAAGATCCTCCAAGGTGTAAGAGCCAGTGCATCTCCTGCTTGGTTGTGGGTTTCAGAAGAAACAGCTTATATAGTAATTACTGACATGTAAATAGGACTATTGGTCAAAAGGAACCAACACCACTTAGAGATACTGATAATACAGGTTGCAGAAGCCATCTAAGTAATCAGATTTAATTCATTAATTCTCAAGAGGTAGGCATTTGCCTCCTCCTGGCTCAGGAACAACCTTTGCTGCAAACCATCCAGATGCAAGAAGAGTCGTATTCTCCTGGAACTACTCCTATAGCGCAGGAGAGGGAACTGCGTCAGCGTCCAAACAAAAGCTGAAATCTGGGACTACAGCTGTGTATTTTCCTGGTGTTTTTCTCTAAGCTCTTCTGGGAGAACAGTCCTTTTTGTGCAGTAGGGAAAAAAAGAATTATAGTTCTCATAAAAACAAATACAGGCTGCTGCAAATCTAATTCAACCATTGAACCCAAGAGTAAAAGATCAGTGATCTGGATTTGATTAGGTGCTCTGTGTATATATATATATATATNACTGTTGCCAGGGCATCTTTTATGGTACACACAAAACCGGATTCCTTGGCTAGATTGCTCAGAAGTAGCCTTTATCTCATAATAAAATTGCAGTAAGACTGCATGAAAGAAGATTAGGTATAAGCTGGTCTTCTCCTTCCATCTCAGGCACCAGGTTCTGCCAATGCTCCAATGGAAGGGCTTGCATCAATTTATAAAGCAAGGCAAGAGAAGCAAACCAGCAACCAACTGAACAAGACTAAATCCCAACTTTCCTTTGAATCAATAAGCAATGCCCATTAGCAAGCCTGAAGCCTGCAGAGAAAAGCTGCTCCTTCCAGCAAGGGTAGTTCTGCTTATGGCTAAACTGCTCAGTGGAATGGAGCCAGGGAGTGAACCCAGGCACCACACCGCTGATCATACATGGTAATTAACTGATAGCCTTCACCCTGGGGTGGCAAATTAGCGCTCTCTGTGGCACAGTTCTCAGGCTCCTCCAGGGACCATTCTCACTAGCTAGTTCAGATATCATCACCTGTTCTTTTGGAGGTAAGAATGAGATTTTTGCTGAAGAGATACCAGTCAGCTCACTTAATTTCAGAACCCACCAACAGTCCCTACCATGTTCAGCTTGCAATCTAACTCAACCTCTCTATCACCACTCTCAAAAAATTCTTCTTTAAATAGTTTCTAACTTTACCAGAATCTACCTTATCCTATCTAAGTCAATCAGCAGAGAATGGCCTTGATGTCTTTTTAAAACCTATACACTGTTTCATCATACACAGGACTTAACTGCTTTTCTTAAATCCTTAAAAAGCTCATATGCTCTGCTAGTTTGTCAGTGTTCTTACTGCAGTTGAAAACAGAAAAGAAGAAAATTCAAGTTTTGAAGTTGTAAATACTACATGATAACCAAGTGTCAATCAGAGGATTTCCACAAACCAGTTAGCAGCATGAAAGTTGCAGAAATATCAAACAGTGCTACATTTCTTGGAGTCTGTATTAATTCTAACATTTAGGAGTTTCTCCACAACTGTGGGATATATGACCTTTTCCTGAGTGGAAGCATTTTCCTTCAGAAACAAGATAAGTTGCTTTCAAATCTTTTTAGGTGAAACTTCTTGCCTTCTCAGTTACCCCCAAAATCCAAACTTCACCTCAGAAAGTATACAGACTCTGGCTCCTCTAGCTGTTGCCTGCTTCTGTTAATGGATAAGAATATTTCTTTGCTCAATTTATATGATATATTTGATGTAGTAGGAACAAGAAGCTGCTGGATCACTTCAAGAATGATCAGAAGCATTCTGAAATTCTTCCTGCTCCCCCCACCAAATCAGCCTGGAGGATCACCACACCACTCAGCTTTGGTGACTCATAAAAGTCAGAAGTTTTCTGGCATATTACTCAACATGCAGTCACTGTTATGATGTGAACATTGCTCTCATCTCCAACCACTGCAGAAGAGATCACTACCCAGACGTAAAGAAGAAATTTTCCAACGGAACAGAGCTCAGTAACATGGAATTTGGATATTAGCACAATTTTATTCCCCACCATACAGTCACCATTGAACAGTAGAGGTTAAAAGCACAATTTCAGAATAAACCAACAGTTTAGCATGTGATAATTAGTCATGGGAGGCACCTATTTCCTTCCACTGACCTTGGAGAATGCCTACAAAGTAGCAAGGATAATTAATTAATATGCTTATATCAAAGAATAAAATTACCAAATAATCTACCTACACTTCTGTGAACTTAAATATTACAATAAATAACAAATATATTTCTTTGTTAATAATAAGTACAACATTTCATCCAACATAACTTATTTTCTTGTATTTGCAACTGAAAAGAACTTAATGGCAAGCGTGTGGTATTTTGTGGAAAGTGTCAGCTTTCTGCCAGCCTGCACAGTCTGATCAACTCAATTTTCAGAAACCTATGAAAGTTTGAAATTAACTTAGAGAAACACAGAGAAACCAAGCCAAACAATAACGATATCACCATGCTGCATATTCAACTCAGTTAAAAGAGCTAGATTGTCATACACAAAGGAATGACAAGCCAAAGTCAGATATCCTAGAAGTGATTCTTGAGTAGAAACACTTAAAATGTTCCTGTATCCTATATCCTAAAGAGTTTCTCCAAAGGTAAGATGCTACAGCTATGCAGTAGTGATCCTCAGTAAAAGGGTCTCCTTTTATACTCAGATTTTTGACATAAAGGATAAAGAAAAACAGAAGGTTGCATGGAGATGTTATATTTCCTTCCAGTACCTGAACGGGACCTACAGGAAAGCCAGAGCATGACTCCTTATCAGGAAAAAGAAGTAATGGGTACAAATTGAAAGAGAGGGAATTTAGGTTAGATACTAGGAAGAAGTTCTTTACTGTGGGGTTGGTGAGACCCTAGAGCAGGTTACCCAGGGAGGTTGTGGATATCCCAACCCTGCCCATGTTCAAGGAAGGTTAGATAAGCCCTTGAGCAGCTTGGTCTAGTGGGAGGTGTCCCTGCCCATGGCAGTAGAGGATGGGACTAGATGGTCTTTAAGGTCCATTGCAGCCCCTTAACCTTTTGTGATTGTATAAGTAAGTAGCCTACTACATCCAAATCTCTGAACGTGCCAAAAGATCTAAACAATCTCAAATTCCAATTAAAAAGTACTGGTATATTGTAAAGTACATAAAAAGCAATTCTGGACTATTTTAACAACTGCAGGAGGAAAAGGAGTCACTGGGCTCATGCCACTGTCATGTTGCATTCAGCTACCTCTATGCTTCTGGTGAGGCCCAGAGCATGTCCGCTCTGGTGTCCATGGCATCGTGGAGGCCCCCAGACAGCATCACAGGAAAGCCCTGCACAACAACCATGGGTCATGTCTGACCCCAGCCCTCACACCATGCCTGATCCAGACACCTACCATGGGCCAATATCCCAGTGCAGCCTGTTCCCTTCCCCAGGGAGATACCCGGTCTCTGGGGCTGCCCTGGTCCCCCCAGATGCCCTGTTCCTGGCTGGGGTGGTGGGACAGGGTTGACCTGCCAGGCCCTGCCCTGCTGTCCTGGGGAGCCCCATCTTGTGGGACCATGTTGCTTTTGCAACCTTCTTGTTCTTCCTGCGTCTATTCTCAAAATGCATTCCTTTCCAGCCCCAATGGTAAAACATCGCTGCAAAGCAACTATCAAACAGACGATGGAGCTCTGTGACGTGTGTTACACATCTGCTCCGTTCAGCCTGGAAGCACTACAGGTTTCAGTAACAGCACTCGAGACTTCCCCCGGTGTTTAACAGAGAAGTTGAGTCATTGCTGGCTCGGGCACTGCCAGTGAGAGGGAAGAGGCCGTGGGCAGGAGGCTGCTCTGCGCCCGCACTGCCCCACCTGCCAGGCACAGCTGATGGCTGAAGCGCTGTGGCTCAGCCAGCGCAGCACCAGGTTCCCCCTGAGCCATCCCTGCCCCACCAGGAGACAAAGATTCCCAGAGGAAGCAAGTCACAGACTGGGATGTACAAAAGCACCAAGGGAACAGCTGGCCTGATGAGTGGCCTCAGCCTGGGCTGATGGACCCGCGTAGCACAGCTACACCACGCCTGTGGTACCACGCATTTCAACAGCTATTCCCTCAGGTAAAATTTGAGATGGAACAATTCATTTGTAAAGGATAAACCACCTTCCATGAGGTAAGCCAGGAGGTATGAGACCTCTGAAATCCCACCTTCATGCTGCAGTGCAGGCAAACAGAGCCACCCTGTTGATGCAGGACAGCTGGAAGACTGTGTAGATAACATGGTGATTTGTCTGAGGAGTTTGCAAAGTTAAAGTAGTAATGTCTACTGAGTGAACAATGGAAAAAGTAGCAGGCTTTAATTTACATCTGATGTCAAAATTAGAAAGCAATCAAAAAACCTGGGTATTGTAGGTTGTGAGAGCACTGAAAAGCAGAGCAAAATTGTTGGAAACAAGATAATAATGGAAGATACATAACAGCAAATGCCTAGATTATTCTCACCTATACTTTGTATCAACCCTTAGAGCAATTTTTCAAAATTATGTATAGTAATAAAGTAAAACACAGTAATAAGGGCAGGCTGCCAAATAGTACTTACAACACAAATCAGAGGAGTATGCTGGAGTACACATTAAAATTTAAACCTTTCATCTGCTGCTTGTATGACAGTATTGTGAGAAAGACAGAAATGGAAAACTTTTGTCCCTAATTAAAACTCCCCATTGAGATGCAAGTTGTTAGAATTTCATATAAAGTGTTGTTACAGCAAGACAGTAATGAAGATGGGTTTTGGTATAACTAAGACAAAAAGAACAGGGAGTTAAAGATAGACATTTATCATTGCAGATAACAGGATATTTTTAAGCTGGTTTAATGCATGTATATACTTTACGATACCAAGGTAAAAATCACGCTGAGGGCACAAATTCTCCTGCCTTTTCCAGAACATTAGGATACAATGCAATGAGCAGAAAAACAGAGGAAGAAGCAAGAAAGAACCTTCATGTTTTTCAAGCACCTCTTCAGTGGTGGTAGGTATATGCCAAAAGGATAGCTGGGTCCTTCTGAATGTGTGCTGTAGTGCCTGGACACATTTTCTGAACACTGTTTAGTTTACTAATACAGACACAGCTATGGAATTCATTGCTCTAAAGTCACGACTAATTTGGTAATGTACCACAAGCCAGAGAGGTTATATCTGTTTGCTTATTATTGCAGCAAGTACAAATCCACCAGGAATAACGCACACGTACACAGAATTAAAAAGGTAGTATCCTGGGTCGTCCACATGGAAATGAATGCAATAATGGCTTTGCAAAACGTGTGTGAAATCAGAATTCTAATCAAAACCATTCTTCAAAGTTTTCTGTCTCTAGTAGTTTCCAAAATTGTCTTGGTGTATCAAGAACCACCAGGACAATCTGTAATCTGCCAGGCCAGTCTGTGACATTTTATGTGTTCTCCTGAGAAAAAAACATACCATAAAAGGTTACTCTAGAAATAAAACTCACAATGACAAATAGTATTTAAGACATAAGAGAAATATTCTTTTGAAATACCGAGATAAAAGAAATACACTTTCAGGCTTCTGAGTTCAAGGTCAATTCTGGCAATGCAAGTTATGAACCATATGAAAAAGCTTTTCATGACCAAATGACTGACCCCTGTGTTTTTTATTTTGAGCAGTAAGACAAGTTTGAAATGTCCAAATGTTGGCAGAAGGTTATTTTGTTTTCATGTAACTATGTAAATTTTGTAGCTCACGAATAATGGAATTCTCAAAGTATGTACTCTTCCTTTGTTTAAGGCAGGGCTTGTGGGCAGAACTGAAGCACAGGAGTGTTGTAGCAGCACTAGTATTGTTGCTACTGTACTACTTAGAAACAAAAGTTAAAAATAATGCTCCTTGCTAATTCTTCACACTCACAAATGCCTTACTATTGGTTACAATGATAGTTCCTGGTTATGTCAAGCAACAGTAGTCAAAAGAATTGAAAAGAAAACTTTAGAATTGAAAAGAAAACAAACTGGTTGTTAACCCCTAAGATTCTGGGTTTTAGTCCTAAAGACTGAGTAGTTTTTCTGTAGTTCAGAGGCATGTCTGCTCTAACTTCACTAAGAAACTCTGTCAGAAATAAATTTTGCAAATACCACATTTCTGCACCCAGTACTGGCTACTGAGTGTTTAACTACATTTGAGCACAAAGAGAATTCCTAGATACATTTCTGTATTGCAATATCTAGTTCTAGTTGGTCTTATGTTTTTCTAGAATAACAGAGGTCATAAGGGTATTTCAACATATGAATCACATTCACATTTGATCTATTTACCTGGAATTTTTAGGCAAGCTTCCTAGAGCTTAGAAGGCATTTCATCACACCTTTGCAATACTTCTGATATGGACTGTTAACTATGGCAAGATGAAAGAATGAGTATGAGCTTTAGAAAAAGTGTACCACTTTTTTTTTTAATTACAGAAAGACACAGCTTTCTATGTCTGTCAGTCAAATAACTGTTTTTTAAAACATGCCATAGCACTTTTCAGACTGGTTCACTCTTTTTCATGAATGTTTTTTGGATTTGAAATCTTTTGAGATCCTTATATACAGAGAAATACCTTTATTCTAGTCTTGTTCAATGACTGAAGTAGATCTCCATTCTACACCTACCATGAAAAGAAGAAGACTATTCTGGCAAAGTGGCACACCAATCTAGTTCCCTGCAGAGGTTGTGTGGCATGGTGTTAGATGAAAATAGCTGATGAGCAGATGCTCTGCACCTTTACATTTAATCAAAAATGCACAGCCTGATTTTACAAGCTTTCTTAACAGTGAGCTAAAGAAAAAGAAAACAGATATCAGATAAATTGTAATTATCAGTAGTACATGACATAAGCTCTCATTTCTGGCCTGATGGGAGTCTGTGCTGCGCTGTGGCCCTCTGTGGGTCTGGCAATAATTTCTAGTGTCTCAGCAGGGCTGCTGTCAATAGGCTTATATTTGCTGCATATGAGCCCACCTGTCCACCAGAAATAAGACTGCACATAGCAAATGAGTTTAAAAAACATTATCCAAATTGGTTTTCTGGTGTGCAGACTGGGAATTTATCTTATCTGTTTTGCTTTATTTTCTATATTATTCTCTGTAATATTCCAAAACTCATTCATTAGCCTATTAGGAAAATGCAAACACAGCTGAAACAAACTGAGTCCTGTAGTTGGTTTGCAGAACTATTTGGAGTAGTTACCTAGCATTAATAACATGTTGCATGTTTGCAAAAATAGCCAACTGTGTAACACCAGAAATGCCAAAAAAAAAAAAGATAAAAAACTTTTCAGACTTTCTTTTTTTAGAGAAAATCTTACATTTTTTTTGTAGGACCAGCAACCCACTCTAAATCTTTGCAAAAGGGCAGGATTTATAGTAATTAAAAACACCTTTTACTAGACCAGATTGACACATCTGGGAGATACAGGTGTTTAGGCAATAAGGCCTTCAGGTCTCAAATAGCAATTGCAGCCTTTAAAGAANGCCAAACAAAAAAAAAAAAAAAGATAAAAAACTTTTCAGACTTTCTTTTTTAGAGAAAATCTTACATTTTTTTATTTTTGTAGGACCAGCAACCCACTCTAAACCTTTGCAAAAGGGCAGGATTTATAGTAATTAAAAACACCTTTTACTAGACCAGATTGACACATCTGGGAGATACAGGTGTTTAGGCAATAAGGCCTTCAGGTCTCAAATAGCAATTGCAGCCTTTAAAGAAGAATACAAGTTGAGGACATACAAGCTGCATGCCTGAAGTTGCATATATCAGCCCATCTGAGAGATAAAGGTGATAAGTATAAATTGATTTTAATAAAAATATGAGTGGCTGCACCTGGCCGTAGCAGAACTCTGTGTTTAAATCAACATCCTCTTAAGTAATGGCCCATACAAAAAGAAAGTTTTCCTGGTTGCTCATGTCCCATTCATGTTGTCACATTCTACCTTAGATGACAAAAAAAATTTAAATGTAATAAATTTACTAATTAAAATTCTACTTAGATTGATGATACTTCACAGAAAAAATGTAATTAAAAGTTCACTGTGGTTACAGTGAAAGTTTAAAAATTCATGGTATTTTTGAGAGATGCAATAAAACACCCAGCAGTTCTAGCAGTTTAGATAAATACTAAGGGTAAGATAAATACTAACTACTTAGCAATGGAATTACACATTATTAAAGTCTCATATCTTGGTCTTATTTGACCACGGGTACTTTATCTTTAAAGAAATATAATATTAGTGCCAAAATCCAAAATATAACTAAATGTTTGGATTCTGACATACTCAGGATAGTTAAGAAAACCATCAATTCAAAAAAAAGAAAGAGCACAGAATTGCTGCGCACTGACATTCTCGATCCCTGTTAGAAGAGCACCAGACCCACCTAGTGGAATTTTCCTTTATTACAATGACTCTAAAATGCCATCTTGTAAGCAATATTGCAATATATGCCGCTTGGTGGGAAAGCTGATATGTGTTATCGTCACTGAACCACGCAAGTTAGGGCTGGGGAGATTCCTGCTCAGTTTCTTCTTGTCATGCTGGTTTTCACCTACCTTAAATTTAGGAAAAAATTATGTTTACACTGCTCATTTAGAGAGACAGTATTTTCTAATTTTTCATATGTCATGAACACTTTTTTTTTCCCTCTAACTAAATTAAATGTGTATTTTTTGTATAATGTTATTTTTTAAGCAATTGCATACATTACTCTGACAACTATCTGGTTTTAAATTTCAGACCTATAAAGTTCTGTCATGTTCCTTCTGTAGTCCATAGCAGTATTAGAAACAGAATTAAATTATGTTACTGATCTCTTTTAAACTCTCTGGTGAACTTTTTCTTTCTTATTTCAACTCCCTGAAGCACATAATAGTATCATACATACTAGTATCTTTCTGGGTATATGTGCAAAACAGTACTTAGATCATGCACAGAAATATCAAGGACACTTAAAAATATGTTTTGATAACATGCCTTTTTATAACTGCAAGACCACTGTATTTTAAATTAATCCCAGGAATATGGGCAGGAGTTGGTGATTCTGCACGTAGGAGTCCTCTGTTTTCAGCACATAGGAAAGCATAATCAGATTTCATTGATTCTTTGCCATATACATACTTATTGTCTAAGAGAACACTAGAAAAATGTTTACAGTTTTCTAGGTCTCAAATGTAAAGCTGATTTATTAGTTGAGCCAGCAAGACAAGCAGAGCTATGCTTTCTCAAGTGCTCAGTTTGATGGTTGAATTTAGAATTAATATTTATTATCTTGCTATGAAGTTTACAAATTATCATCATATATAAAATTTGTCCTTAGGAAGTGCATATCAGTTCAAATGTTTAGACATAGCTGGCAAGAGCACAGCCCTTATAAAATCAGGTGCAAAATCAGCTATTTGAATGGGATTTATCTTGCCTGAATAAAAAACACAGGTCCTGGACAAATCACAGGAATTAAAAAAGGAATTAAAAAAGAAAATCTGTTTTATATGGGATTATTCTGGACTTTTTTGGAAAACTGACATGGTAGAATAATGAGGTTATTTACTTTACATATTCTTATTATTCATAACTAAGAGTGTGGATTTAAAAAGATATGGTAGAAGTTGTTCTCTTTTGTGACACAAATGCCCTAGAAGTACGAGAGACATAGTTGCAGGACTGAAAAAAGCCAGACATATGATACATGATGTTCCTAAGGAGTAGGCAGCATTTAGCAGTCTGGTACATCCAGTGGCTGTTAATGATAAAATGTGTTGGTATACGATGGTGTGCTACAATTACCTTCTCAGAACACACCGAGACTTGCCAGTAGGTTTCTCCAAGTAAGAAACAGGCTTCTATAGGAAACAGGTTTCATCTCAGGAGTTTTGATACTGGGACTATTTTTTAATTATTATTTTTTCCCGAATATCACAATTTTAAGTCAATATTTTCTACTGTATTTTCTCAAGTACAAAGCCAAGCAGAGATTCAGAGCTATATTCACCTTATGACATATCAAATGTCCACAATAGAGATCTCAGTACTCATGCAAAGGTCTCTTTAATTAACAGGGGAAAACAGGCACCTTTGAGGCATGACTCATTTGATATAATTTAAGCATTTGCTTTAGGACTAGATGAATCACCTCAGAGAAATGGCTGTATATCTTCAATGATTACAGCGAGAAGCTAGACATGTATCTCTTAGGACTGAGTTGAAAAAAAGGATTTCACTGATACAATCAGAAACTGAAATTTTGTCCTTTCATAGATCCTTTTGCTAAAGCAGAATACAATTTAGCATGTTCAATACAGGTTAAAGAAAACACTAATGATTTCATTCTGATTGCAATTTCAAGTGATCACCTAGGTACACAAAATAAACTTTCAAGATTTTTAAAAATATGTAGGTATTTTAAAATTATATAGCATTTCAAATGCAATTTAATTTAAAAAATATTTTTAATGAATTTCAAAATTTTCTTTTCATAACTTTGATATAGTTATGAAAAAGAATGGCTGTTTCTTAAGTCAATTAATTTTAGTAAAGATAAAAAAACCTGGAAAACTACCAGTTTATCCATGATTGCATACTGTAGGACCAATCATCACAAGGAACTTAAAAATTAACATATGCACAGGAAAAAAAAGGGTTTTCTAATATTGTAATGTCTTCCTCTACTTCCACCCATTTAATGAGTGGAATATGTAAAATAAGTAATTAATGTAATGGGCAGATGCAAGATGCAGTTATGAATTTTGCCCAACAGTGCCCTTTATTTGGAATAATAAAGTTGTGCTGTAAACCCTTTTGAACCTGAAGCATTTTGGAAATGGCTGGTTAGAAGATGCGCTGGAAACTACCAATAATGTAACAGGGCTTTTCTGCTTATCCATCAGGAGAAAAACTGGGTGAGTTATTCTGAGAATATTTTTAGCCTTCTGAGAATACTGTTAGCCTTGGTTTTTATTGCTCGTGCTGTAATACCGTATGAAGACTGGCTGAAGAGAAGTCTTAAAAATAAAAGTCAGGCGAGGGAGGCCATAAGCAAATTAAACAACACAAGAAGCACATCAGGATAACTATACTTTAAATTATAAAACCCTGTTAAATGATTGTGAAATGCTTTTTTTTATGCTGTTTTGTTACAGCTTTACACATCAGCTGAACACCTCATGGTATCCTACAGCCAGAGACACTTGAGTGCACCTATTTAAAACATTCCCAAGAGCCTCATGGCAAGGACTGCACTAAGCAAGCATGCTGGGTTACTAAAATATCAGTAAGTTTTATGAGGAGGTACAGAAGAATTCCAAGTTTTCAGCTGCTGGCAAGACAGCTTTGGTGAAAGCACTGAAGGTGTAAGACCTCCACGTTTGTCCCAGAACGTACATAAGAAACCACTGACCAGTATTTGTTCTTTCTGTACCAAGACTACTTACTTTTGACATGTCAGGATTAGGAAACAGGATTAGGGACTCAGGTGGGAAACTCACAGTGACAGCAAAGAAAGTTCTGAAATGTTTTAATGGGAGACTGCCCTTGGGATAAAAAAGAAGAAGCAGAAAACAAAATGAACAACAAAAATAGTTGATTTCCCATAGTATTTTTCAAAGCCAAGTGTCAGCAAGCTTCTCAAATAAATGAAACATGCTACTACCTATTATTATTTTACTAGTTGCATGTAAGAACTGACTGTGGGTATTGTCACTAACACTCATCTCTCTTACAATTCAATAAAAGTCTTGTTATACAGAGACAGCTCTTTTGACAGATACTTGGGAAAAATTTGGGGATTTTTTACCTTATTTTTGTTTGTTTGCCTGTTTTATAATATTTTTTTTTTACTTGCAAGACACCAGGAGGACATGACGAAGACTAAATCCAAGTACAAGATTTCACATATTCAGAATTATGTGTGTTGTGATTCTGATGACAGATTTCTGAAGTTATCAGTAAACACGTTTCTAACCCTCCTATTCATTTAAACTTACCTTGACGTTTTCCCATCAGAAGATTTGTATTTCAGAACCTCTGAGTCTATTTAGTGTTTTGATAATTGTTACAAGCACAGTCAAACAAAATAAGTGTGTTTCAGGACTAAATAAAATTCTTAATTTTCCTATCAATTGGTCTGTGTTTAATTATCAGCAGTATCTTCCTTAACTCCTTGTAGAAAAATGCAGTTGCTAATTCCATACTTACACGGAAAAAAATCCTTAGGTTAACACAAACAAATGGGATGGTAAAATGCTGATGCTTATGGAAATATAATAAATTGTCAGCAATAAAGACAAAATCTCAGCCATTTTGCTTAACAGCACCTCCTGCAAAACAGTGAGGGGATTTTATCCTTGACACATTGGAATAATCTCTGTTAAATCCCTGGGGAAATGCAGAGAAGATAGCAGCCAGATTGCTTCTCTTCTTTATCTGAATTCCAGCGACCATCAGAAATCTCATGGTGAAAAGCTGAAGTACTCTATATTAAAATCCACAGGAAAATATTTTGCTGAGAACCTCATCGTAAATGAATCATCTCTAAAGAATCTTTTGTAAACTCTTAAACTCTTTCTCACATCAAGGCATTCTTGACACAAATCTCCTTACCTGAAACACTATCCAATGTTTTATTTCTTCTATAATATATGACATTGGGTCATATTTCATACTTTCTGTAAATCATCATTTTGATACCACA
This sequence comes from Rhipidura dahli, assembly GCA_013399225.1. NCBI lineage: Eukaryota > Metazoa > Chordata > Aves > Passeriformes > Rhipiduridae > Rhipidura > Rhipidura dahli. The sequence continues at coordinate 351,563 of VXAC01006238.1, forward strand.
GTTTTGTTTATTATTAACACCATAAAATACTGAAAGAAACTATAATTTTTGATCATATTTTAGAGAGTGTTCTAGGAGCTTGCTATCAAACCTTGAGGTTGATTCTCTGATGCAAAGGATCAGCAAGCTGATTTGACTAAAGGAAAACAAAGAAAACCTAATTGTGAAAGCAATTTTGAACATTTGAAACTCTCTATGTACCTGTGTAGTCATTTGCTTCCATTTTAAATAGACATAAAATAAGGAGTTTCATCTTTTTGTTTTATATGACACTTAGGTACTCTGTGTTTGTTTCAAAATGCATTTCTAGTCATTCTTGCTAAGCCCATTAGCATTTAATGGCACTTGTTTCTGACTCTTGACATCTCATCCTTGCATATAACTCCCTCATTTACTACTAACTCTCCTCAGTTCTCAGTTTCCTCTTTCCCACGCTTCAGTTCTAGCAAATTTCAAAAGCCAACCACTCCATATGCTTACAGGCATATTAAACTTCTGTCAATTTTTTTTCTCTCACATTGTCACATCTTATGCTTCTGACAACCAGGGAGCCACAAATTAACAAAAAAAGTGTTCACAGATCAGAGCAGATAACCTAAAATAATGAACTTTCTTTTGGTGGATGTCATATACTAGTCCTGCTCTATACTTTGCTATTAAAAGCAGGCAAGAAGAATTATTTCTGCTTGCAAATTGTTGCTCAGCTTCAACTAAAGAAGTAGCATAGATCTATCACTTCTCTTTAATAATGTAAATTTATGAACTAGCCTGGTGTTTTGCCATCAATCCTCCTCAGCTATGGCTTTGATGCTTATCTATTGCTTATATAAATCTTATATAAATTTAACTTATAAAGCAGGAAGCACATACTACCTTGCATTTGGTTATGTTCACTGAAAACACAGTAGAACCATATTGCGTGTGGGAACACAAATGTTTTAAATACTTAGCTCTGCATAATTCTCCTTCTTGTGCTCTCTGTGTGCACGAGTGCATATGCATTTCTTTGTGGCTTACTGGAGGGGAATGTACTTTAAAGTACGACATTATGACTGTGTTTTCTGCTTTCAAGTAGATCATGCATGTAGAATAGGAGATGATGAAAAATCTTTTTGATGACAGAGACTGAAAGACAGTCATTATAAGCTCATCGGCAACTACTCAATAGAATTATTGTGGAATCCATTACTTTAAAGGGTAGCAAGAAGTCCAGACCCTGAGAAAATCAGGATGGTCAGGTGCTTGACTGATGCCTGAAGAGTGGTAAAAAATGCCATTTAGAAAACTGATATATGTCCTTTACTGATGAGTGTGTTCCTAAAGCCTGATTAGCTCAGACAGGTTCTGATCTACCTTTCAACACTTGAAGAACAACTAAGGCTGAACTATATTTTTTCCAGTAGCTTCTGATCTGAATCAGGTACTTAGATCGAGTAGATTCTAATAGATTTGAAACCAATTTTCTGTTTTGAACCCCATAAAGCTAGAATGATCTCTAATTTTCTATCAACAGACTCACAGATTTGCAACAGCTATGTTGCAATTCATTATCTGAATAACATTTTGAATACCATTGCACAAAGAAAGAAGTTAAACTGCATTTTCTAAAATTATTTTTCAAATTATAGTTGTGCATTCAAATCCATACACATACTGCTTTTGGAAGAATACTGCATTTTCAAGATCTCTATGTGGTACAAAGAACATTCTTTAAAAAAAGCAATGAGTAAGAAAGTACAAACTGAGGTAGGAATATATACTAGGAGTTAAATGTACATAACCTTGCAATGTCTTGATCATTGTGAAAGGGATCACAAATAGCTGCCAATAACTATTTCAAGGATGTAAACATTTGGGCTGCCAGTGTGTTATTTACATCTATAGAAAATTTATGACTGGAGATAATGGTATGTAATTTTGAAATGATACAGACTGAGTATGACAGGTTTCTTCACACCAACAGCTATTAGAATTGTGCACTGCCCTTTATGGAATGTGACTGAAACCTTATTCCTTTGAAATTGAAAAACAGTGAAGGAAAAAATTTAAAAATCCTTGAAGATGACTTTAAGGACTCAAGCCCTGTTGGCTGCAGGCTGGAATAGAACCTTTTACAGTTGAGTAATACTTCCTTTCCCCTCAGCTTTATTGTTTCAAAAATTTTTGACCTTACTTCTATTAATAATCTCGGTATAATACTTCTCAGTCTTCTTTGAAATCCAGGACTGTATCTGTATGATACGAACACAGTGGATTGCAGAGATACCCAAAGTAGCTCTGAACAATGTGAGACAGGACAATCAAGCAAAAGACCCAGGGTAAGGCTGCTGTCCTAATTCTGGCACATTAATCACACTCATAGCTCTATATTGCACAGCACTGCATTAGCTCTCACACCTGAGAATGTTAACAAAATCTGCTATAGAAGGAAAATATTTCTGATCTTCAACATCTCTATAGTTAAAACGACTGCCATACAGTCCCCTTTATCTCTGACTATTGAAATTAGTTGCAAACAGAAGACAAATCATGCAAGCCAAGATCTGATACACTCAGGAATTTTAACTGGACATTTCAGCTCCTCACAATATCCTATAGAGCAATGTAGAAACAGAAAAAAAAAAAAATTTAAGAAGATTTAAAAGAAGAATTATTTCTCCTTCGCACACTACTGAACACGGTATTCTTTTTAAAAAGTACCAAAATATTACTGCAGTCCTTGAAAACATTATGTAATAAATTCTGCAGCTTTATTTCTTTGCAAAAAGGGGATAAAAGGGGATACATCTTTATGATTTTTATCATTGCAAAATTACTTCAAAGTAGAGGCTGAAGTATTAGTTTACAACATTAACACAATTATGTTCTTGTTTGCTTTTATCTATCATCACCTCCAAGTATTTTATATTGACCTTCAAACAACACAATCTGTTTTAAAGAGCCTTAAGCTAAAACTACGAGAGGAAGGTTTTGTAGGCAGAAAATTTTAAACAAACAATTTATTCCAGCCCAAGTACCACAAATACTGTCTACAAAATAAAAATAAAATATCCATAATGAAATTATTTAGAGCAGCTATCTTTTACTACAATCCAATTCTTGTTGTAATGAAGGGTGCCATCCTAAGCCTGCACATTTCAGAGGTCAAATTCAAAACAGGATGTGTATAAAATTTCTAAATTAATATCAGCTTGATCTGAAAAAGGACATTATTTTAAAATAGAAATCCAATTTTATTCCTGGCTCATCAACACCTAAAAGGTTAACCTGGTATAATATAATTCTTTTTTCAAGCCTCTTCTGAGCTACTGAAGGCAGAACAAGTTGTTGCCTAGGACAACAAAATATTTAGTGACTGTATTTCATCTGTTTTTGTAGAGAACTTGTGGGCTGGCAGAAGAGGTTATTTTCCAATGGTTTGAAAGGAAATAAGAAGTCTATTGTACTCCCTGGAAAGGAGATCACATTCTGAAACTTGAAATATGAACCTTCTGATAGAACACTGAGATTTTAGACAGAAAATCAAATGATAAGGCAATTTATTTGTTCCCTGAATGGAGAAAGATTTTGTTAGGATACTTCAGAGAAAGTACTCTCTCTGGCAATAGGTAGAGCAGGTTGCTTTATAATGCAAGATAATTTTTTTATTAAATCAATCATTTGTGCTACTCAGTGTGTTACAGGACAAGAAAATGATCCTGCAGATGAAACACAATAGGTGCTAAAATTGCTCAGCTTTGATTATTAGTGCTAAAAATGGCTGCCAATCACTACCTGATTATAATTTGTTTTGAAGAGAGTGTGGGGAAGAGAAGGAAAGAAATAAAAGAGAAAAAGGGGGGGGGGGGGGGAAAGCTCTGATTTTAAANGGAGAGTTGGAAAATGCTCTGATTTTAAAAATTCTAAAGCAAATGTTTGCCTCAGAAAAGAAGGAAAAGCAATTGCTATCTGTAAATTTCAATGGCTACATTTAAAAATCAAACATGGTTGTTTGAATATCACTTTTCAATCTAAAAACAGTATTTTTTTTTTGTTATTGCCATAATATAAGGAAATAACAGAATCAAGGAAATTACTTCAAAGTAATTATATCATGTCTTCTATTTAAATAACCTGTAGTGGAAAATGACATCAGATGGATTACAAGAGAATCATTATACAACCAAAAAAATAAATGTCATGATATTATCCACAGTGAAAATGTTTCCTCTTTCTTTCTTTACCATACTGCATTGTAAACTGAGTAAAGCACTGCATTTGAACTAAAAGAAGTGTTTTTCCTCCCACTTCTCCTGAGTCTGGGCACTGCCATGATCCAAAGTGGGAGTGGGAAGAGGTAAACAGTAGATGTTTAAAGGAACTGCCATGGTTTATGTCATCTTGTGATCTTTTGCAAGTAACAGTATAGAGGAAAGAGAATGATGTATTTAAAAAGTATTTTCTTTAGCACGAGGAACAGATGGAATTTTGCACATCAAACCACTCCAAGGCTGTAAGATCCCTACCTTTGCAAAATGTTAAATGCAGAAACTGTACGGAAGAGCTAAACATGTTATGAAGTTAAAATACTGGTACATGGGTTTGTTGATGATACAGAGCTTCCAATGAGGTTTCTAGAGACAGCCACTGCAATACTACAACATAACAACAGTTTCTAAATTATAAGTGGCATCCACAGTAATTTAGGAACTGAATTAGTAATGGAAATGATATCAGCATTCAAAACAGAAAGACTCTGACGGCAGAAAAAATAATTTTCAAATGCAAGATCCAAAGGAACAAATTTAATACATAATTGCAATTGTTAAGTATTTAATTATTGCAAAATAAACAGATATGCATTAACGAAACCATTTTGAGACCTCTGTGGCTGTCCTGGATAAAGGAAATCTACACAATTACTCTATATAGGGGAAAAATGCTGTTTGTATAATATCCCATGGCTTTTTTTTTGTGCATTTAATGAACCAACTGATCCAGTTTCAAAGAGAAATAGAGTAATTTAGAGAGTTATCCTTTGTATTTGCAACCATAGTGGCTAACACTTATTAATGGAATCCCATTTACGGCATCTACTAATGCAGAAGCAACTGAACAAATCCATATACATCTTACCTCATGAAGAAATAATGCATCATGATAAAAGCATTCAGTTCCATACTCGTCTTCAGAGTTTTTGATATGAAACATACAAACAACTCCTCTGTTGTCAGAAGAATGCTTAATATTTGGTCCTATATATACATATCTAAATTAGGATAGCTGTGCAAAGTAAGCCGAAGAATTTGAATGTTTATTGAAAGTTTCATATTTTCTCAAACAAACCAAGGTTGTCCATTACCCATTTCAAAATTGTAGTTATTTAATATAAAACCCACCACAAATGTAGTAGAAAATGTTTTCCTGAATGTCTTAATGGATCATATACAGAGACTACTACTTTACTAATGAGTGAGAAGACCCAAAGTTCAGTCTGCCTGGCAGAGAATTTTAAAGACGCTCATGAAAATTTCAAAGGCTAGAAATGTCTGTTCCTTAGTAGAAGAGGAACATTTATTTTTGCAGGTTGTCAGAGACATTCTCAAGCATTTTATGCTACCTAGAAACTTTGAAATACAGGACTTTTGGTATTGCACCAGTACTTCAATATGGTTGTCTCTAAAGAAGTATTGGTTCACATAAATTAACTTCAAGAACTTGATCAAGCACCCAAGTAATATGCTCCCAAATGTCTGGAAAGGGTGAACAAAGAAAAAGTCATACAGAAAACTTTATACACTCCACAACCATAGAAGATATTTTTAATAACAAAATACCTAACAACTTGAGATCCCACGGCCTATTGCTCGTGCAGCCTCATGGTCTTAGAAAGCTCTTCTGACCTTCAAAATTGTTGGTGCCATTTAGCAAGCAATCACAGGAAGAGCTACGGGCATCTTTATCAATCAGCAGTGTCTCTGGGAGATCAGAAAGGACTGTGGCTCTAAACACTCTTAGTTTTTTTCAGTGATATGAAGTCTAGCAGGGGGTTCTGAAGCAGACAGGAAAAGGAACAGGAGCTGTAATTCTGCAGTTGCAGTGTCTGAGAGTATATTTCATTCCTCTCCCAAAACTGTCTCTGCAGAGTGGCACACTTGGGAAATTAAGTAACAACAAGAGAAGAAGAGTCACAGAGTAATTTTTCAAACAGAATCTGAAGGACAGCCCTCCTAAGAAAAAGACATCTTTTCATGCCAGATAGCATGGGAAATTAAGCTGTCAAATGAGCACTGCACAAAATCCATCCATTTGGTGTGTACTATGCAATCAAACTGTGGAGCTCCTACTGCTTTGCTGGAGTAGATGGAAAGGCTGCTGAGCAAGACACTAATCTGATCAAGGCATCTGAATGCAGTATGTATGGTAGGTTTCAGTCCTTTAAGCACAGACTATAGGATGTATGGACATTGGAGGTGTATTAATCAGCTAAGGCCTTATGACAATTCCGAGAACTAAGTTCAACACAGTGGCTTCCATAACTTAGACCTACAGGCTCAAGCTAGATATGTATAAAGAAATTCCGACTTTGAAATTAGCCATGTATCATTGCCACTCTGACTGCACTGGAGCTGTAAAGAGAAGAACAGAAAGATACAGAACAAAGATTTCTGGATGTCTGAAATTACTAAATAATGTAAGACTCTTCAGTTTGCAAGTGAGACCACTGAACAGAGAAATGACAGAAGTGTGTAAAATGAACCACAGCACAGAAAAGATAAATAGAGAAGGAATTCAAGGATGAATTTGATGAACTGCTAGCAGCAATGTGTAAGTTTTTTCATTAAAACTTTTTAACTGAGGACTGGAGAGTGACAAAATTGATACCAATTTTTGAAAAGAGTTTCATGGAAGATCCATGGAAGATCCCTATGCCTGCCCCAGGTGAAATAGCAGGAAATTAAAAATGCATACTAGTAATGGACAACTGACTAAAGACAACAAAGAAGAGTTATTGTGACTGCATGTAAGGATGCCTCATATCTCAGAAGCCTATTTGTGTTCCTTGAAGCAGTCAAAATCATGTAGAGAAGGTTAATGATTTGCTTGATCTGCTTGTTTGCCTGAATTTCTAAAGTCTTTTGATGGAGCCACTCTAAAAACACTTTTATGAAAAAAACCCCGAAACCCACAAAACAGCAATCATGAAATTAAGCCATAAGAAGATGCTCTTTCAAGGAGAAATAGCTGTTTTAACCAGGAAACTTCAGGAGAAATTGCAGTGGAAGAAGAATTCTAGTGAATTCCTCAAGAGATCTGTGAATGGACCTTGGCAGCTCAATATATTTATTCATTCTGTAGGGAAGTAGACTAGCAGTAAGATCACAAAACTTGATGATAATAGAAACCTATTCAAGGTCAAAAATTCAGGAACCAGTTGGACCCAATTCCAGAAGCCCTTGAGCTCAAAACTGTTATTTTATGAATGCTATGCAGATAATTTGTAGTATGCTTGTTCACAATATACTTTCTATGTAGCCTTCCCTGGTCATCTGTTCATGGTGATTTTTATAGACGCAACAGTGGGTTATGTAGACCCATTGATCTGCTTCACTGTGGTCATTGTTAGGCTTTTTCATTCCTACAGTAAAAACATCATGGGCTTCAATAATCATGTAGCCACTTTAGGTAAAACTGAAGAATCACTTTTACACACAGTGTATAATTCACTGAAATTGTGGGACTCATCAGCGACCTCGTGAAAGATCCAAAGTATTAAGCTGTAAACTAATAGAAGGCAGTGGTAGCTAGTTTCTCTCTCTGGTATCGTTGCTCTGATCCTGAACAGCAATCATTAAATCCTAAGGGAAACAAGGAATGAAATTTGGCAGAGAGTTTCAAGAACACTTCCCAAAAAGTTCAGGATCTGGACAGTGATTGAACTGTATCATAAGGATTAATTTTACAGAAGACAAAGACTGAATCATCCATGTGAAAAAAGTATGTATGAGAAAAGAAGCTCACAGTGCAAGATGAACTAATTGAGAAGAAATGTAAACCAGGCCACTTCCATGTAACCCTCCTCCCAGGAGTTCAACTATCTGTGATTCCAGACCTACTTTCAGTATGGCACAGCTGTGCAACTGTTCTCAGTTTCCTTCTGAGAAAATTGCTAGGGCGTGAGAGGGAGCTGTGAGAGAGTGCACAGGCTGGAAACATTAGAAATGAGAAAGGTGACGTTGCAGACATAAGTAAGATTGTTGAGACAGGGAAAACTGGCACCTCAAGGATTCAAGGAACAACACTCACATGAAGAGGTATAAAATCCTAATGAGGGAAAAGAAAGGGAAATCAGAAGACAGCAGCTCAGCAGTACCACAGATCAGCCTGTTCCAGTGAGTCCCAGAGGCCAGCCCTTCCCCTACCTGAGTGATGACTACTTGCCCATTACACTGAGTGACTCATTTGGTGGGGGTTGATTTAATGCCTGGTTCATTAGTCCTACAATGAATTGTGCTACACGACAAATAAGCTGCTTGGTGCTTTTAAGGTGTTAATATCTTGCCTGAAGAATCTCTATGGTAAAAGTTCCCTGAAGAGAGTGAGTCCCAGAGAGGGAGGGTTACGTAAGTAATCCAGAATAACTGACAAGAATAATATGATTAGTCATATAGAAAAGCATTTATTCTTCAAAACACAGGTGCACAGGTGGGTTAGGGGAATAGAGAACATACTGGACTTTTTTTTCAGCCAATGATATATATTTCAGAAAAGTTTCTCATAGCTACAATATTGAATAAATTATATCTGAATCTGGATACAGAATCTGATCTCTCTAATGAGCCAAGAAACCTGGGAGACAAAAGCAGAACTGTTAGGAAAGCCTAATCTGGGAGAAGGCATTCTGAATATTTACAATTCCAAGATCAGAAAATTAGAACAATTAGAACAATGCTTATCTGAAAGCGCATCACAGAAAAAAATGGATCTGGTAAGATTCTAAATTATCTAAATGAAAAATCAATTAGAGAAACAAAATACAAATTTCAAAGTCTGACTTTGTTGAAGAAGGACTGAGAATGCTGGTGGAAGGCTGCAAGAAACACAAGTGAATAACTTTTAAAATTACTCTGATTAAAATGCTTTTCGAAATTGCTGCCTGATTGCGTTTGAAGAAGCACATGCTCTACATACACATAGAAGTTTGAAAGAAACTAGCATGTAAGTCAGAGAAGGCATTACCTTGCCAGAATAATTTGCAATAGATTTTAGGAAGCTGAATATTAAATTTCTTTCCTAATGCCAGAGAGCTGGCTGGAGGACCAGAAAAGCTGAGAGAAGATGCCCTTTACCACCAGTGCCTCAGACATCCTCCCTCTCTCATATGCTTGGTGTTCTCCTTGCAATAGTTTTAAATGTGATTATCTAGATAGTAATTTACAAGAATAATGAAACTGCGTTGGAAATAAAGTAAGAACTGTTCTTTTTAGGAAGACAAGAAGATTCAAAGTTCTGATCTTACAGTGTTCTATGGGAATAAAGGGTAAATCATGAAGGTTAACTTTAATCATAGAATTATTTAAATTGAAAAGGCCTTTGAGTACATTGTGTTCAACCATAAACCTTACGCTGTCAGGCTCCCCTAAACCATAATCTCTAAGTGGCACACCTACGTGTCTTTGAAATATCCCCAAAGATGGCAACTCAACCCTGATGACTTTGCTGGGCAGCCTGTTCCAATACTTGACAACTCTTTCCATTCAGTGAAGAAATTTTTCCAAATACTCAATAAGAACCTTGAGGCCATTTCCTCTTATCCTATTGTTTGTTACTTGTGAGAAGAGACTGACCTCCACCTTGCCAGAGCCTCCTTTCAGGTAGGTGTAGAGTGAAAGGGTCTGCCCTGAGCTTCCTTTTCTCCAGGCTGAACAAGCCCAGCTCCCTCAGCTGCCCTTCACAGGACATGTGCTCCAGACCCTTCCCCAACTTTGCTGCCCTTTCGGGATACACTCCCATGCCTCAAACTCCTTCTTGCAGTGAGGGTCCAAATAGAAGAAGATATTATCTCTACCATCAAACCTGTTTGTACCCCTCCAGGAACCCATGGTTGATTTCCCAATAGCTAAATGAGAAGAAGCACCAAATATGAAAAAAGGGAATCCTTGAACCAAACTAGGTATGGCTTTTATGTCAAATTCAGTGGGTGTTTAAAACGCTGAAATGAAGAAGTTATCATTTCTGTAGCCCTTGATATATTTTTGTTGCATATGAGGCATAACTTCAATTTGCACTTCTTGTTCCATCTACAGCTTAAGCACCAAGAGACACCAAACCAAGGGTACTTAGAATTATTTTCAGAATTCTGAATCTGTTTTTTCTCTTACTTTTCAAGTACCTGGATTTTGACCTACTCAAGTGAAGAGTCCTGTTCCTAACTTAGTGGCTTTGACCTTTATGCATTCTTTTACAAGAAACTTTCTGTGATAAGCTTTTCTTTGCCATCATCTGAAGAAGTGAGACCTTTGAAATCAATTTCAGACAGCAGGCCTGCTGGTCAGAGCTAAGTATCTTGTTCTGACAGACTGCACAATGCTTCAGACCAATTTCTTGTCTGTTTCTGAAAGATTCCCATCAATTGAAAGAAAATAGTAATAGTAAATACCTTTCTAAGCAACAGATTTTCTCAGTGAACATAGTATCATTATATAGAGCTCCTACTGTTTGGGGGGGAATCAAATACATCTAGACTAAAATAGAAATTCTTATAATGCAAAACTGTTTTATTAACTCTGCTCTTGAACAAAGTAATTAAAACATATCAGGTGGGAAAAATATTTATCTCCATAGATTCCTGTATCTACAGAAGTAGTTATACAACTGTTAAACAGTTGCTTCTTGCAACTCATGGCAAAAGGGTGTGTTTTCCCAAGAAGTACAGACCTTTAAATGGAACAAAATGTTAAGCTTTAAAATTAGAGGGACATAGTGGGCTGGTTTATACTAGTTTTACAGAAGTGGATTCCTGTTAACTTCAGTGCAGGTACTCCTCATTTCATCAGTTTAAGCAAGTTTGGAATCAAACCACAAACCTTTAATGACGTTTTAATGATCCACTTGGGGGAGCTAAAGGGCAATTTGTTTCCAAATTGATTATGGCAAAATGGGATGCAAAATTACAGAAAACAATAAGAGCAGAGTCTTCTACTACTTTTTTTCAACTCAGTGCTAGGTGATGATCTATATTAGCATCTGAGGCAAAGGGTCTCCTGTTCTTAGTAAAATTCCAGCCACTAAGAGGAAAAAGAATCCCAGTTACAACTAGCTTAGCTTTAGACAGCTGTAATGCATCAGTCATACCCTGACTCCAATTATGCACCTACAAGATACAGTGAATGCAAGAGACATAACACATCAGGCAGAGTTTGACCTTATACTGCATTTTTGTGCCAGTCAACATCAACTCTGACAGCAGCAAAAGAAATTCTAACACACAATGGTTTTGTATGTCAATTAATAGGAAATAACTCCTTTTATATTTTTCTTTCTTTTCTTTAGATGCTGATCTCAGGCTACACCTGTCTGTGCCTCGTGCAGCAGATGCTGTGTTCAAACACAGCTTTGCACCATAGTTATGAACTTCATTCCTCCAGCCTAGGACACAGTGGGAACTGTTTCCTAGCATATAACTACCCCAGCTGCTTTGTCTTATGCTTGACTGACTATGGTTACTGATAGCCCTTTGACTGTTCTGGGACTCAGGCACTAACCAGAGGCAGAAATGTAGTATCTCCTAGGCTGGAAGGAAGTGCAGAGCCTTTTGTCTGTGAAGAATCAATAACACATGATGTCAGGCTTCTCTCCATAGAGAGGTTGCCCTAAAGTTCATACAAACTGACATTGCAGTTGATTGCAGAAGTCACAGCAAAGCTACAATTGTTCATCTTTTTATAAGAGAAAACAACTCAGTTTCAGACACATAACTCACACAAAAATTCCACTGGCAGAGCTGCGCTGTCAATGTCTCTACTGTAACATTACAAACTTCACTGTAACATTACAAACTTCCTCTCATTCTAAACTACCCTGCAGTGCAGTCCACATTGAAATTTATGGTTGCCCATATGTGGACATCTAATTAAACTGAGTCATGTAAATGAAGTTTCAAGCAGAAATAACAATTAAATTAAAAATTGTGTTCTTTTAGCATAACTTACTAACTATAAGGTTTCTTTATTTTATGTCTAATTCAGCTGGAGCATGTAGAAAAAGTAAATTACAAGTATCTCTACGGGAAGTACTGTCTCTAGGCACTTTAAAAGCAAAGATGAGTGCTTTGTAGCTATAAACTCCCCAAAAATATTTTTAAATGTCATTCCGCCTCCTGAAGGCAACCACAATCATGCTGATTGAATAACATGCTAAAAACAATGGCAAAGTAAATGGAAGCAAAGGGTACAGTCAGCCCAGCAACAGGCATGAAAGGTATAGTCATTAACAGCACTTGAGGACTGCATTTGTAGAGCAAATTGCTTTTCTGCCTTCTCCTTGATGTATAGGGACAAGAACTACATAATGTGTTTGGGAGAAACTACTGCTATAAATTCATCAACTTACATTAATTAATTCAATCTCCCATATTTTTTTCACAAGGTCCATCGATGTATAGCCATTAATTAGAAAGGATTTGGTATAGTCACCCAGTTCAATGGAATCCAGCCATTCAGCTACAGAGGAGGGGTTGTAGCCATCGTGACCGATCTGCTTCATCTGAAAAACAAGAATGAGCAAAAATTACCAGTGATACTCATCAAACACCTTTCAGAACAGGAGCTGCATGTATTATTTTCTTTAGGACAGTTGTCTTATTCTCTGATCAACACTCTTTTAATGGTTAGTACAACATGAAACAATTTTGTAAGCAAAAGCAGTAATAAAACTTAGTTTTCAATGCATCTTTTTCTTACAGCTGCTTGCCTTTTACACCAGAGTATACCAAGACTGTAGCTGGAGTTCAACTTTTTCCAGACATCAGAGAATTCATAAGTGGGGGGAAACAAGAAGGTAAAAGAGACATTAATATCCTTACTGACCAAGAAAGTCAGATTTTCACCTAAGATTTCATAGAGGGGGAAGAAATTAGAATGAGAAATGGTTCTTTTGGTATCATACTGCAAATGAAACATGTGGTCTTGGTTATACTATTACTAATTTATCTTTTCTATCAGGCTATATGTTATTTTATAATGGCTGAACCTGCACTATATTTTTCTGCCCCCAGGGAAGGTTTAAAAAAAGGCTCTTTCCTCTACCTGCTCACATTTTTCATGGAACTCCTGGGAATTTACCATGGTTTAGATTGCTCACTGTCTGTTAAGTTGCCTGACATTGGACAATTGAACCAGATATTATCAGAATGGAATTGACAGAATAATGTACACAGAAGTGCACCACTTGCATGTATATAGAAACACAGCCACCTAATCTCATAAATCTTGTTTTCATAAAAAGCTAAAAAATACCACTGGCATCTAATTTTTCTGAATTTTTTAAGCTGCCGGGAAGTAAAAGCTGCAATTTCTTTCACAATTGTCTCTCAGTGACACAAGTGAAGACTTTCAAGCTAGCCATTAAAGATAAAAATGTATAAAGCCTATTCCTGTGCAGTTTGTTATGCCACACTGTTTCTATGAATTTTAAAGTAATTACAATAGTAGCAGAAATAGAAGTAGAATTAAGTAGAAAAAATTATGAAAAAGCCTCAATTTTCAACAGTATTCTGCACATACCATCTATCTATGGAAGTGTAACTATTGAGAACTTGAAAATACACTGAACTGGTTAATTGTTAGCTTTAGAGGGTTAGAAATCATGGGTTTTGCATAGGCTCTCCTGACTGTGCAAGGGTGACTGCAAATGGTAAAAGCCAGTCTCCCATTTTTGCCTGCTAATATACATTCCTACTTTCTGAGAAACAATGGAAGTGTGACAGAAACATAATGCTTTGAGCTTAAGTTTGAAGTGAGTGACAAAGTAATTTAAAAAGGAGAGAATTCTGATCTTAATATCTTGCCTGAACCAATTTATTTCTCCCAGTTTATCTGAAATACAATTTAAAGTCAAAGCATAGCAAAGAAAATTAAAGTCTGAATTTGAAAGCCGCAGCAGTGTTTGTCGATCTGTCCGCTCCAATGCAGAAAGCCAGCATGTCATGGTCTTGATCTTGGCTTCCTGCAGTGTCAGAGAGGAGTGATGCAGGCACACTGCAAAGTGAATGTGAGAGTTTACTCATAGCATTTGCTGCAGATATTGGGTATAAAATATTAATGGAAATATTTAAATGATGTAATGAAACAATTAAATTATAAAAGAAAGACAAGAGGAATCACATAATTAGCAGTGAATATATAGCCTTTCAGGTCACTGCTGTAACAAAGGAATCACACTGGAAAGAAAGAGCTCAGTTTTGTTGTTGAACTTGACATTTTGGAATTTACTTTCATCCTAATTTAGGATGAAATTATTCTATGTCAAAAGCATGGCAATGTCTTCTTTCATTGTCATTCAGACTTACATTAAATATTAGATTGACAGTAGTCTGTCCAGCAGACTGCAAAAACATTGAAGGATCCTGGGAGCCCTGGCTCCTAGGAAACTTATTTCAGAACCTGATTTTAAACAAGGTATGCTTCAATAGCAGACACATGTGAAGTAAGAACCTGATAACTGGAAGAAGAAAAATGTAGTATAGAGAAGACAAAAAGACATATAGAGCCCACAGGGAACACAAGAGTTTTGGAAAATGTAAGGTATTTTTATTTCCTTTCTCTAACAATGAAAACTGAAGCACCGTGAAAACAATTTTCAGTGTATCCAGATGGGGCACGTTATGCAAATTATTTCTGCTGTTTATTACTATTTAATCTTTACATTTAATAGATTCTGATTTTAAATTGAGGGTTTTTTTGGCCCACTGATTTGAGAAAACCCATGCAGTCTGGTCTGTACTTTTGGTAAGCCACCAGCCTCTATGAAAATAAACAGAACATGGCAAGTTTCTAAATTCTCAATTCCCACTGGAGATCTCCATCAAAAAGGTTGTTAAAATTGATATTCCTCTACCACACCGGAGCTGCAAAGGGCTGCAGGCAAGTAAACACAGGTGAACAGTGCAGTAAACAAGAGGCTGAGAACAACTGAAATGGATGTGACAATTTCAGTCTTTGGATTTGGTGCCAATAGACAAAATTGTAACTGGGTCACTCAATAGCCTACATGAAAATACACTAGCCTGTTGTTGGGCAGCAGTTGATTCTGCAAGCATTTTCCCTCTTCCTGTCTGTGTTTTGTCTGCTTTTATTCAAGGCCACGTTCTGGGTAGCGCAGCTGGCTTCGCCTTGGATCAGACTTGCGTGATGAAGAGCAGTGACAAGTCTGGCCAGGGCCACCCCACCTTCTGCAGGAGCTGCATGTAAGCTCAGGTGCATGTCCTGACACTTGCCTGGGCTGTGCTGTGGGTATGACTGCACCCAGCCATGCTCCTTTGCTCGTCCTCAGCCACTGACCCTCCGGAGTGACCTTGTCCCGTCCTCATCCCTGTGAATGTCCTGTGGAATTGCCTTGGGATGTGGATGTTCACAGTCACTGCCCTACTCACTTTGTCCCAGTACTCCTTGCCCACGGCCTCCCTGAGCTCCCAGCCCAACTGCCCTGGCAGGACAGTTGCTACTATCTCAGAAAATTAATCCCAGAACTAGAATATTTACAATTAGTTTCAGCACAAAAGCAGTACTTTGTTTTTTTCATGAACTGAGAACCACTCTCTCATCTAAAACAGGCTTTCTAAAATGTGTCTAAAATGAAAATTATTAACATTTCAGTATCTGTCCTCTTGTATGGAAAGTCTCTTTCTGTCTTTTAATAATATCAACTTTATTAACTGTCATTCATAGTTACGTGTTTTCCTTTCATATACTTACTGACAGACATATTGGTTATCTAGATGTGACAGTATCATTAATAGTATCTGCTTTTCATATAAAATATTATTGAGATTTTAAATAAAAACACTTTGAAATATCTGTCTGAAAGTGCTGCCCCTTTACTTCCTCAGAGATCCAGTTCAGTTGCATCTTACCCCAGTCTTCATTAACAGGTCATGACTCTTAGACTGTATCTTTTCTTCTGTACTGCACTGTTATCTTGGACTCCTCACACAGATCATTTACACCCTGTAGGCTTCCTTGCTGATTGATATTTCTTGAAAGAAAAATTCCCTCCCACCTACTGAGTGTATTTCCATGCATAATATTTCAGTCATTTTGCACCAGCTACAACACAGGCACCAGTGGTGTCAAACATCCAAGCAAGGTGTGCACTGCTTGACTCAGATCAGTGTAAAATCTCTGAGCTGCAAGTCATGACAATGTTTCAAATATTAACAGCTTGTAAACAGGGGCACTATTGTTCTTCCTCAGATACTACTGCTAGTTCATTCCACTGTTTAGAGAACTATACTAATGTTAGTTCTTTCATTGCAGAAGATCTTCATGTGCTGACTCTGGAAAAGGCTAGGAATTGAAGCCCATAGGATTTAGAGAAAAGTAAATGTTTAAGAAAATAGGACTGAAAAGAAGTATGGAAGAAGATACAAACCATATGAGATTTCTCTCCTAGGTCCTATTGATACATCACCAGTATCACTTCCTTTGAAATGAACAGAAAGCAGAAGCCAGAAAGAGCTGTTTCTCATAATAAAATAACAATGTCAAGTAGTATACTAATGGGTTGAGAAATCCCTCACAAGAGACCATCTATACAACAGACTTTAAAAAATGTATATCACTGCTGTATCTACACAACATTTTACATTAGGATAACAGGTACTTGAGTCTTTTGTCTCTGAAAGGTGGTCAAATAAAAACAAATAGAGCTTCAAAATAAACACATATGCACCAGAAACATCAAGGTAAATTCAGTAGCATGGACTATTACCAGTTTGCTCTGCTCTTCTCAGACAGATGGGGAATTAATACTGTGTTCTCCAAAGGTAATATCACTATCTGGTGGAGCTTAACAGTGTGTGTATCAAAATCAAGCTTTTTATGTTCTGTAAAAAGAGGATGAGATTACTTGACTTTCACAGCTTTTTAAATGATGGCTGTGATTACAGTGAATTTATGCTTGTGTTCATTTGGAAGACAGACCTTTTTAGCAAGCATATAATGCTTTCTTTTACACTGCTGTCCCATTCAAGAGCTTTAAGCAGCAGTTTTGGGAACTTATATGTAACCATCAACCATGTAGCTAAGAAATTTTAGGTGATTGTATTGGGGGATATATCAGTTCTTTTCTGTTGCCTATCTTTGTGAGTTGTCTGTTATATATTATGTACTTTATAAATGTGGTCAGTTGAAGTCATGTTGTTGGAAGAGGAGATCATTCCTCCTCTGGACTGTTGAAAGAAAAGGTTCAAAAGAATGACACTTCTGAAGCCCAGGGAGCCTGGCTGGCACAGAGGCACCACATGGAGTTGGTGCCTGCAGTGCCTGGGCAGAAACTGAGCCTGCAGTCAGGGGCAGAGGGAGGGGCAGCTGTCACAGTCGATGGACACAAATCACAAAGGACCTGAGAAGACTTTGCATATGCTGCTGTTGAGAAAGGCACTGAGGGAAAAGAGGGTCTGCCTGCAGAGACACAGCAGGTGAGGAAGAACTGTATATAAACCCTTTGGTTTTCTATTCTGTCTACCCTGTCATATATTTTAAACGTTAACTATTCAAGCTTGTGTTCTGTTAATGTTTCACTTTTCTTTCCACTAATCAAAAGCCTTCTGTCTTCTTGTGGAGCTTGCTAGAAAAAGACAGTACAGGCACACTCACTTCACAGCACTGCCTGATTCAGGATCTTTCCTCAGTGGTAGGTCCAGAATACCCCTAACTGAGTTCAGTGTTTTCTACCTGTCAGAATTTCAATAGGCTTCCTTTCTATGCTTTATTTTTCAGTTAGAAACTGACTTCCAAATTTAAAGGAAAACAGATGTACACATAGAAGGTTTTGCAATTTTTTTTTCTTTTTTTCTGGAGAAATGTAAACCATTCCACATCTAGAAGAATGAAGAAACTTCCTGTTCTTCATCAGATACAATATGTGAGACAAGGAAATAACAGTTGTCATTCAGTGATAATGTATGCAACAGCTCAGGACATATCCACTGCGTAAAATATAATCTTAAGAAGATCAAAATCTGAAGTTTGTGGACTAAGTGGACAAAGTTTGTGGGATAATCTAAGTTTGTGGACTATGACCTCTGATGTCATGAAAAAGTTTTTGTCAGCTCCTTCAGGTTGTCATCCTAGTCTGGTTACAAAAAAAGGGAATAGCATTTCCTCTCAAATAGCGTATTTGCTTGCCTGCTGACTATTCTCAGAGCAGCCAGTAGATCTTGTGGAGTCAACCACAAGTAAGAAAGTATAAAAGAAGCAGAAAGATAAGTAAGACATACTGAATGGCAATGGTGGCAGGACCAGCAGCATGCTACCATTATCTTCATGATACAGATAAATGTCAGTGTGTCATGTCTAGAGTAGCTCTCTGGTAGGCTCAGATAGGAAGAAAAATGTTTGTGATACTGCTTTCATCTGGCAGTTTTGAAGCACATGCCTTGACAGGACATTTGGTCTGTGGGACCAGTATGAAGCTAGTCTGAAGTCAACACCTTGAACTAAAGCTTGCATGTGTCTAACTGCTTTTACTGAGCCATTCCCATTGTGCTGCATTACTTAAATAAGGTAGACTACCTATTTGTATTTCAGACTTGAAAAATGCATGTGTTATGCTGGATTCTAATGCTTTTTTTTCTGTCCTTACGGTTAAAGGTCTTGCAAGTGGTGCAGTGAGCATGTGAGTGACCTCCCTTCAAACTAGGAAGGTAATTCCCAGAGACATTAGAAGCAGGGAAAGCAGCAGAGTAGAAAGCACTTCCTTTTGAATCCTGTTTATCATCTTCACTTCCAGCAGACCACCAGAAACAAGGAGTCACAGTCAGAAAGGGTCATAAACATTTTGCAGCATCTCCTAGTTTGGAAACTGTGTTAGGAATGGAAGTCCTAAATGGGAGGTAATTAAACACCAGGATTAAAATGAGCTTGCTGAGCTCTGAGGTATCTAAGCCAATAGCAATACAGCAACAGCAAACACATGATGTGATCTTTCTCTGTTACATACACAGCATAGCTAATGAGCACATGCACAGTCGTCCTGTTCTCCTAAATGCCAGACTTAATGTGCCTGCACAAGAGTGCCACATATGAGTAATAAATCTTTGGAAGCAGAGCTTTATCACTCTTTTAACACCACTCACAGACAGGATGTGCTCATAGCCTGCTCAAATCCTACTTCTTGTCTACTGCAAAGCACCCGAGAAAAGAGGCTGGCTGCCTGCACACCACTGCTATTCCCAACCCTGCTTTGTGCTGAGACCTCTCTGTGCAGGAAGGAACAAGCTGCTTTAAGAATAGCTCTGAAGCCAGAAGAAAGCTGCTCTCAGCTAACATCTTTCTTCCATCTGTCAAATGAGAGCATGTGTTCCCATTATATGCTGGGAGAAGGAGCCATACAGTGAGCATCCCACACAAAACCAATCCATTTTCTTAGATAAATTCTGAGATAAGCTAGGAAAATTGTCATTAAAAAACCACCTTTTGAGGAAGCCATGGAAAAGTCACTTGCACATAGGTTTGGGGTGCTGAAATACATGGACAATGCTCCTTAGGTTTTTTATGTAATTAAGTGCGACTAAAATTTTATGCCATGACTGTTACTACTTTCTTAGTCAATTAAGCATACACTGCACACAACTCTTTTCCCAGTATTAATTTTTTTCTCAAGAGATTTGCAACTTCAGTGTCTTTTTATATGTTGTCTCTATTTCTCAACATATGTGAACTTCCTTTTAATAAAGCATATAAAATCCTTCTCCAAACAGTTATTGATTTCATTTTTTCATACAAAAATCTTAAATGCAGTATTAAATTCTGCTATGAAATTTGCTTTAAGACTGATGCCATGTATAAAATACTTCCATTTCAATAACTAATTGTATAAATGACATTTCTACTAGACTGTCTTAACCGTACGTTATTAAAATAAGCCATAAAGTGCTCTAGTTAATATTAATGTGAAACTTGAACAACTTAAATTACATTGGTACAAGATGAGAATTAGAGCTACAAGCTCTAATCCAAAAAATAAAGGGTATTTTGGAAAGAAGAATTCTTACTCAAGGTTTCAACTCTACCTACCTACTGGTGAATATATTAGTTTTCCCTTTTATGAAATGTTCTTCTCAAATACAGACTATCATAGGGAAACATTTTGAGAAATTTAGGTAAACATACCCTTTTATACCAGTTAAACACTGTATAGGAGATTACAATGATTAATTAATCTATATTTGGCCAAAATGTGGGTATTTTTCCCTATTTTAAACTACTTCAAGCTCTAGAGAATGGGTCCTAATCAGGATGCTGGTGTTTGACATCTAGAAATTCATCACTCTTAGGGAAGGCAGCAATTATGAGCAAAAAAAGACAGTCTTTCTTTTCAGCTACTAAATACCTGTTGCATTTCCAGGCTGCAGAGAAGAATATGTATCAGAATAACAAAAGGAGCTTTTAAAAAAGGTATTTTAAAGCCTTCACAATAGATTTGTTGCTTGATTTTTACCCTCTAAACTTATCCAGTGCTGCCTGGGGCTCCCAGGAAGTATTGTTTGATAGGCGTTTTTTAAAGCACTTAACTTCCACCTCAAAATATGAGCTAAAAAGTATCTCAAGTCAGGAAAGATTATTAGTAAAACTAAAAATAACATCATCAGCAATGTCATTAAGTAAAAAACACATGGAGTCATCTAGATTTAAATTAAATGAGGAACAGAAAAGAGGTACATGTTCAAAACAAACAAATGAAAAGAATTTTTATGTAATGAGATTCAAATTAGTGTGACTCCAATTACGGTTAGAGGTCTTAATATATTTAGATGGTGTGCACTATTTTGAATGCACGATGACAGAGCTGAACTTATCAACACAAAAATAGATATACAGCAATATTTCATGGTTTCTTCCAGAATGTGAAAGTATTTTATGTCTTTAGTAAGCTGTTGTGAATGCAAGGGTGCATTACATTTGATAAACCTTCCCATGATCCTCATTTTTGGGCTCTATAACTATTCTGCCTTCAAAAGAACCCATGTTTTTATAGGAAATTATATATTTTTACAATGTAAGTTCTCTTACATTGTTGAGTTATTTACATGGAGAAACATGATGCACAGCTCAGCTTGCAACTGCCTTTGTTTTGGTGTAACACCCTTGCATCAAAGACATGGTAAAAACGTGGTACTTCGGGACTGCTTTTTAAGCTCAACAGGGAAGATACTAAAAACTATCTCACCATTATACACCACATGCTTCAAGCCATCCTGTGTTACTTAATTATCTTTGGTTCAGAATTCTTCCAAGTAACTGCATTACCATCTTGTTCTCAACTGGTTTCAAAAGTACCTCTAGATCTCAAGTCTGCCTCACATTAAGCAGATTTTAAAAGGACTGCAGTTGCAGTTTTATAACAGAATCTGGTCTCAGCATTGGTAAACTCTCCAAAAGCAGACAATATTAGCAATGGTTTCATAAACACCATTCACTGAGTGCAGATAGCATTAACATGATGATATATTAACAATCAATTCATTAATTTTGAAGAATGTAAACAAGACTACATGAAAGCTGATCTCTCTAAGAAGTATGAAAAACAGAATAAATATATCATCAGCTATGAGCTGGGCTAAAGATTACAAAAATTTTGTTTGAATGACTGCATTGCTGAAAAATTCAGAAATTCATAGATAAACCTTTAGTATCTTTTGTCATTCATGAAATGCTACTTTTAATACCCTACTTTTTATACCATTTGTACCATTTGTCTAATACAGTACATGGAAAATTATTATCTTTAATGATCTTTGGTGTTTCTGTGCACAGACTCACACTGTAGTATATGTGGATTGACTAACACCTCCAGATACAGAAATTGCTTTACAACTTCTGATTTTCCCATACAAAAGAAACCCTTGTGCTCTTTTATAAGTCATCCATCCAGAAAGCCTTGATGCCTCAAAAAGCCTTTTCCAACAATGTCAGCTTCATGATCTAAACTGAAGAGTCTTTTAATAACTCTTGTCATTCTCCAGTATTATGAAACTTCAAGCGAACTAATTTCTATTTACTGTGATTATTTCACTCATGCTGCTACCAGAACACTCAGTGCACTTTACGCTTGGTTTTATTCCTGCCCTAGCGTTTTGCCCAAAGTATCAGCATCACATGTGACAGCCCTCTGAACCTTACTGGTGTCTGCTATTCGTCATTCATTCTCCTTATAAAGTTTTCCAAGTTAAAGTAATAATTTCCCATGCTAGGTAGGCTATCACTTGTTTGGAATGGTAGTAGAAGCCTCCAGTGATATATTCTGGTATGCAGAATATTCTATCACTGATTTTAAAATCTAGAGCTTAAATTGACTAGCACTAAAAATTGTTGAAAAAATGGCTACAAGTTTTTTTGTCCACAGCAGAAAAATTCATATATAGAGCAGAAAATTAAATATGAAACCTGCAGGACATCTCTGCATCTCACATGAAAGGCAGGTATTAGGAAAACAATGTTTCCTTCAGTGCTTTTAAGAGTACTTATATAAGGGGCAAAATATTTCCAGGGCAACTTCTATGTTAAGACAGACAATCTGGGATCCATGGACAGCCTTATTTATACATATGTAATGGCAGTCTAGAAATAGGCTGAAAGGCCAAAAATAACTCAAATACATCCTAAATAACCATCGCTCCAAATTACAGGTTTTATTTTCCTTTGCTTTGTTGACTACATCCATACAAAGGGAGTCCAATGCACTGACATTATTTTATGCCATATTATGGCATAAACATATGCAAAAAAAAGGTCTACAGAACCAGTAGAGTTATATCTATCTCCAATGGACTAAGTGTTTTAAATAATGTGAAAGCTGCAGGGGTTGGTTCCCTCGCTTTTATAATAACAGGAACTATACCTTTGGGAGAAGCTGGATTGCTTGGAGTATTCTCTGTCTGTGCCCAGAGTTAAGGATTCCTATTTCCAAGAGATCCTGGTCCTCCATCACGTTGCTTCCCTAAAAATAGGAAAAAAAGGTGGAATAAAAATGAAAAACTTAACAGATGCCCTCAATAGCCCAAAACAGACCTTTTTGTCACATTTAAAAGAGAACACTTTGCTTAACTTATAGCATCTGACAAAAATAATAAATTACTGATGATTGCATTCATTTTCATGACAAAATGTGGTGGAAGGAGCTTGAACCCATGGACAATTACTACACTGCTAGCAGCACTGCCGGTGGAGAAATTGTAGCTCTCAGTCAAGCCAAATACCAGATGTGAACATCGTTTCATTTGACTAGAATCAAGGGCGTGGCTGCAAAATTGTTCAAAAACTCTCAATTTTTTCAATTCACCTCCTATCTCACCCAGCTATATACAATGTTCATCTTCTTCCAGACTGGAAAAAAAGCCAACACAGAATAAGACGGGGAGAGTGGATGAGCATAAAATTATTTAGTTCCTTGACAGTAAAATGATGAAGAAAGGGACTGGTATCAACAAACCCTATGCAGTCCCCATCCCCCTAAATTTAACTGCACCAGTTCAGTCCTAGCTTTACTTGTCACTGCTTTTATCTTCCTGCTCGTGGGCAGGTCAAATAGTTCCAAACATTCAAATAGCTGAAAAAGGCCATCTGTTCAAATAACACACAAAATAATTGCCTAGAAAAGTTCATGAAATAAACCTCCACAATTCAAGCATCTCTTCTTAGGAGTTGCTAGCAGTAGGAGCTACACAAACAGGATAACACAATTCCTAAATTCAAGGAGTCTTACACTACCTAGTAAGTTCAGCATTTGAAGGTCAATGACCTAAATGAGCGGGCAGTGACTATTGGAGCAATCATTGGAGGCACTATAGTGGCTCAAAAAGGGAATTGCAGACTGGGATCAAGTCAGGATTGCTGGAAATCTTGTGTTCTTTTTTCACCTTTCAGTTTCAGAAAAAACCTCAGCTTTTTAAAAATGTATTTTATTTTTTAAAAGCTTCTAACTCTTACAGTTGATAACAAAACCTGAATAAACAGATGACCTGACCTGATCTCTTAGCCCTGTTGGAGTCTCATGACACTAACTGGCTACAAGCAAGAATTCTTATTTGAACTCATTTAATTTGATCATGAAATAGGCTTCACATGAGCAAATCCATGAAATCTTCATTTCTACCTTCCCATTTGGCTTCCTGCTTCTGACTTAGCACAGCTCTTAAGAAGCAGCAAAATGAAAAGTGAACAGACACTAACATGTTTAAATGCTTTGCTGAGTCAGGGCTTAATAAAGGATATGACTTCTTTCTGAATATAAAATCTCCTGTCCCCAAAAAGCATGGATTTCTTTCAAAAATCACATTTGAATAGGCAGCACTTCACCCTGTTCAGCTGCTAAATCTTCACTCTTTTCAGATGGACTGATTAGTTTACAGGTGTAGCCCCAAGGACTCTCAAGTGCTACTCCACACAGTACCCTGCACAAACTAGGCGATGTCTTTTTAAGGGAATCATGGAAACCTTGCAAAGCTATTATGTTCTAAATTATATTTTCCAGTAAGTGGTATGATTTAAGACTACAAGTCTGCAAGTCATACCCTGAAACAATCTGTGTGCAGCATTCAGAACAGGGCAGGCAGAAACCTGCTCCACAAGGAGAAGCTGTGCAATGATGAAGGTTTCAGCAGACCACCCGGTGTAAGAGTACATGCAGCACGGGCTATGCAAAGAGCGACAGTGATTAGGTGGGGCTAATACCCCCTTCATCTCCCTGGTAAACACATAAAAAGTAAAATTTCCTCTTTCTGCCTTTCTCTTTTAAGCAACCAAAAGGAGGCTGTAAACTTACAGGAAAAACTCTTGAAAAGAGCCATCCATTTTGGGCTGGATTCTCCAGCTGCTGGAAATAGCTAGCATAAAAGGATTTAAGGAAACCGAGCCAACTGAGGATCCAGTCCAAAACAAAGGCTATACATTTCCATTAATTTTAATAAATGCCTCTATTTTGTTTGCAGCTACTGCTTTCACTTCATTTCACCATTTTTAGATTTCACCTTCAATACTGCATGATGTTTGCACACAATTATGGTGTACTCATCAGTGTTTACTGGTGCCAGCAACCTTGGCATACAGCTTCAAATATTGTAATGTTTAAAACTCAATTAAACTAACAGGTACAGGAAAAATATTTGCACATAGTTGCTGCATAGCAGAGAAAGTATTATTTTATTAATTTTTTCCTATTATTTTTTTTCTTATATATTACTTAATGTATTTTTAAAAGTATGTCAAGGTCATAAAAGCAAATATTTAAAACTCAGGAAAGCCTGAATTTCATGTGTCCTCCTTGTTCCCCGTTTAATAAGGCAACAACCTTGTCTTACAATGTGCCCAGGTTTTAGAGTTTTTGCTGTGTCAACATTAAGTGTCAACAGCAGCAGACATTCATCCCTCCTGTAAAACTGATATTATTGTCTTCAGCTAAGGAGCTAAAACAACTTTTCACCTTTCCACAACAGCAAACCAGGAAAATTAAGATGCTCAGTACAATCCACTATTGCTTAGCATAGAGGAATAAAATGATAGCAGTAGAAAGCTGCTGTTTGGTTTGCAGAAATACCTGTGAAGAGAAAGAAACAGTCTATCCCCCACAGTCCTACCTCCCTGGTATCTGCTCACATTGCCCCCTTAATCCTATTCCCTGATTTTTTTTTTTTTTTACCTGATTATTCCCCTCGTGCTCCTCCAGTCTTTTTCCATAGGCTCCTATACTGAGAGTGAAGAAAACCTAACTTCCTTCTGCAGCAGAGAAGATACAAGGGGAGAAATTGTCTCCCTGTCCTTAGCTTCCATCTATTATATGCTGGGCCAAATGTAACCTCAATTAACTTTACAGAGATGACATGGTAAATGTAATTTAAATGAATATGAATGCAAGACTGTCTTGTCACATTATTTCATCCTTAAAAATAGTAGAGCTACATTAGCTGAAATATTCACCAAAAAGAAATTATCCTAGTAGACACCTAGAGAATTTGAGTCCAAAGATTTAACTTTTATATGCTTACATACAAAACAGGTTCTTATAACAGAAAATTTGGGACAACAATTTTTACTGAGCTTATTATGTTTTCTGTAATGAAAACATAAGAGACTTTGTGATACTGTACTTTCTTAAGTCTATAGGAAACCTTAGTTGGAAGGAGGACTTCTTGGAATTAAAGCCATAAGAATACATCAGAATTGCTTATACGAGGACAGATTCAGATCTCAGTCACTTCAGCTGACATTCCTGTCTTATTAATGCATAATATTCTTATGAACTGGAAAGATCTTGATTGTGAAGTTCCAGTTAGGAAAGACTGCATCTGAAACCTTTCACCCCCCAGATTTGTGGCTCTGCACAACTCCCAGGATCATGAACTTTTTCCTTGTAACTGCACACAGGAAACCAAACTCCTGAGCAAGAAGGCAGTAGTTTCACAGAACAGTTGGGCTCAAGAATGAAGGAAAGAAGACTCTGCATGTGGGAGACTGGAGGCATATGAAAAACAACATAATTTTAAAAACCCAGAAATTTTGCCAAATTCTGACATGATTCCTATAAAAAAGTTCAGAACAAAATGCATAATGATATATTATGATATAAAGATATCACTGACATTTATTTGGTTTGTTCAATACAAAATCACCTCTGGCATTCTCCACCTAAATAAAGTCTTTCCCAAAAATTCTGGATTAGACCTCAGCACCCATATGCATTTTACTTCCTGCAGGAACAAAAGCTCTCTGAAGATTTGTCTCTGAAGACAATAAAATATGGTGATTGAAGAATATATTAATTAGAATGGCAGGCATGGCTGTATGTTTCCCATTCTTCCTTTTGTAGCTATGTTTTTAATCTTCCTTTGCATATTTTCTGTGCTGGAGAACTATAATGAAAAATTCTAATGTCTGGTTCTATCACCTATGCAAAACGGTACAGAAGCTTTAAAATAGCTGGTGGATGTATCACTAGACTTATCTGAAAATTCAACCACTGAACTTGAAAGAGATGAGCTGTGGGGAAACAAAACAACTGACTAAAAAGAAG
The DNA here is from genome assembly GCA_013399225.1 of Rhipidura dahli. Classification (NCBI taxonomy): domain Eukaryota; kingdom Metazoa; phylum Chordata; class Aves; order Passeriformes; family Rhipiduridae; genus Rhipidura; species Rhipidura dahli. Next base: position 378,830 of record VXAC01006238.1, read on the forward strand.
AGAACAAATTTACTTTGCATTTAAAGCTTTCTTTCTCCTCTGCAAAGGAAAAAGACTGTTACATAAAAAATAGAAGATTTGGGGGGACTTCTGGCTTTAGGCTGACAATGGAACTTAACCAGTTCTTTCAGTGCTCATCTGTGTCAGCAGAATTCAGTCTGAAGTAAGTACAGGGTTGATGGGCAGCAGTAGTGCTTGCATCACTCCCAGGGTGAAGGGAGGGCTTCTCACTCTCCTTTGCCCCCTCCCAGCCATCCATGTATTATCTACTGCACCTTCAACATAATGAGATCAGAAGAGGCTCTGAGGAGCTGGTCCAGGTGGTGTCTAGCACACAGCAGTGGGTAGGATCACGGTGTATGTGTATGACAGACAGGGTCTGGTGGGTGTTTGAAGTGCCTTGCCCGTGTCTTTACCAAAGTGTACTGCACTGAGTCTCTTTTCCTGATGGACTGAGACCTGGCACTGCGGAAGCACAGCTGGGGAATTTCAGTGGAGTTGTGCAACAGGCCCCATACTTCGGCTTACAGGGCTGCTGGAAATATGACCTGGCACAGAAAAGAAAATCTGCTGGGCTGTACACTTAGCTGGAGTATCCAAGAGCATCATCATTCCCGTCACTCAGATAAGAGAGGTGGGAGCCGGGCAGGAGCAGACAGGAATGTTCTTCCATTACACATGGTTGTAGACTGAAGTCAGAGATGGAAGACTGAGATCAACAGCACCAAAGAGCTCTATTCTTTCTAACTTTCTGCCATCCCAAATGTATAACTGGTGAGGAAGGCAGAATGTACCTGGTACCAATGGGAATAAGAACTGTTACAAAGCACATCCTCAACAGCTCACTTAAATCAGCCTCCTCAGTCTGAATTGCTTTGTTTCCCACCCACCTAACCCTAATATCCTTCCAAACTGCATCCCCTTGAAATAGTGGACATCTAAACTGTCCTCTGGCTGGGAACAAATTAAAGACATCTCACAACATAATTAAGAGCACACTGAATAACCAAGACTTTTTCATAATATAAAACATATGCCAAGAGGTTTTTTTCAACACAACACAGTTTTTCCACAAGGTAAAATAATTGTAATTTAATGATTTCTTAGAAACTTGCAGGAAAGGACTAGAGAAATGTAGCTTTCAGTAATGAGCATTGCTTCTTATCCGTGCAAAGATTTCAGGCAATGTGTCACGTGCTTAATTTCCAAACAAGAACTGGCAAAGCTTCATTATAAGTGAAAAGGTTGCCACTCACTAGTATTTTCACTGTTAACATGAAAACAAGATCTGTAAGAATGCTTACTGAGTTAAATGCCCAGCTTGTACTTTCAGGTCAGAAAGATTTATCAGATTACTGAAGATACTGCACACATTATTTCATCTAAAAACTTCAACAATATTTTGTTAGAAAAATCCCCTGCAGAAGCATGGAATTTTGTCTTGGGAGAAAGAGATTGATTACAACATATGTTAGGAAGAAAGGACCAAGCAGGTTGCAAAATAATAATTTGATAACATTCTTCCAAAATTAATTTGCTGTAAAACTACTGATACTAATTCTCAATCCTCACCTTGCTCTATTGTCAGTCTTTACATTTATGACTTTCTTAGCAATTAAAAAAGCCACAGAACCAAAGGAAACTGGAAGAGAGTTTTCCATGTTAGCGTCATTTAGTCAAAAGGAGTCCCAGCAGACCTGAGGCCCAAATTACTTAAGTTTTAAAGATTTCTTTCTGGTTCACATTCAGCTCTTCCAGAAAGGAACCTGAAGCAACCTGTGCCATCAAAAGCTTTTCAAATACTGGCATTCAAATGAGCATATAGTCACAGACATTTCACACAACAGGAATAGTTAATTAAAGTGTAGTGGTAATTAAACAACACGGATAGCTGGGACAAGGATCCTTGTAGGAAGAATTTCTGTTTTTTTTATCCCTCCTCCATGTAGCATTGATTCATTACAACCAACACAATTGTCACATGCAAATTAGCTGCACAGATAAGGTGGCAATTGAAAAAATTACCTCTGATGTCACACTTGGCCCACTTAATTCCTAATGCTGTGGACCCAACTCTGTCTACCTATGTAGTCATAACAATTCAATAATATAATTATTAATACTTACCTAAATTACATCTTAATGTCTTGAATGTATATTGTGAAGATAATTTCACTTCATTTGAGTAATGAAAATTCCAGAGAGTCTATATTGTACCATTATTCAGATTACTTGCTATAAATGCTCCTTAGCTTAGATGCTAAATTTCTCAAAGGACCCACTTTAAAAATCAATATTACTGCGAGCTAATTAACAGACTTATAAATTCTCGGAAAAATATTCCTTTCTCCAATAAGTGTGCAAAGCTGTGGATTGCAGAAAGGGGCAAAGATGGCATTTTCAGACATAACAAATATGTTGAATACCTACTCTGCATGTAATACAGAGTTTTAACCATCTAACATTGGTGATTTGTAATAAATAAAGAGGTGATAATAAAATAACAAAGTAACTTTTGTAGTAAAACTAGGTGGTGATGCTGCCAGCCAACATGCCTTCACTAAGAGCAAATTGTGCCTGACAAATCTGGTGGCCTTCTGCAGTGTGGTGGTGGATAAGGGAAGGACAACTGATGTTCCTTACCTGGATTGTGCAAAGCATTTGACACTGTCCCACACAACATCCTTGTCTCTAAACTGAGGAGACAGGGACTTGACAGATGTGCCTCTTGCTGGGTAAAGAATTAGCTGGATAGTTGCATTCAAAGAGATGTGGTCAGTGGCTCGATGTGCCAGTGGAGGGAAGGGATGAGTGGTGTCCTCAGGGACTGGTGCTGGGACTGTCANCACACAACATCCTTGTCTCTAAACTGAGGAGACAGGGACTTGACAGATGTGCCTCTTGCTGGGTAAAGAATTAGCTGGATAGTTGCATTCAAAGAGATGTGGTCAGTGGCTCGATGTGCCAGTGGAGGGAAGGGATGAGTGGTGTCCTCAGGACAGTAGGATTGAGTGCACCCTCAGCACGTCTGCCAACAACGCAGTAGATGTGGAAGGAAGGGATGCCATCCAGAGGGACCTTGGCAGGCTTGAGAGGTGGGTCATGTGAACCTCATGTAGTTCAACAAGGCCAAAGGCAAGGCCCTGAACATGGGTCAGGGAAATCCCAAGCACAATTACAGGATGGGCAGAGAGTGCATTGAGAGCAGCCCTGAGGAGAAGGGTTTGGCTGACATGATCTGGCAATGGGCACTCGCAGTCCAGAAAGCCAACCATATCCTGGGCTGCATCAAAAGGTTTGTGGCCAGCAAGTCAAGGAAGGTGATTCTGCCTTTCTACTCTGCTGTCATGAGAGCTCACCTGGAGTGTTGCATGCAGCTCTGGAGCCCTTAGCATAAGAAGGACATGGACCTCTAGTCCAGAGAAGGGCCATGAATATAATCACAGTGCTCTTAGACTAAAGCAGGCTCAGAGAGATAGGGTTGTTCAGCCTGGAGAAGAACTATGTGATCTTTAAGGTCCCTTCCAACCCAACCTATTTTATAATTCCGTGACTCTATGAAATGAAAAAACTCAGTTCACCTCTAAGACTGTCCTACACAAGTATTTCCTTCCTCATATTTTTATCAACCGTAGAGTCATGTTTTCTAAAATGTGAGCCACCCAAATCACCCCAGAGGGCACAAAATGCATAGTCAAAGATTCTAAAATTATGGGCAGGATCCACATCTTAAAAATAGGTTATTCCCAGAAGGGGCTTGTCCAATAGCAGCAAGGAAAACATGCCCAAGAAAATAGGTAAAATATATTTCATACCCTTATGCCCTGAAGTTATGACTGACATCTTGAAGCACTTGTTCACCTCCTGCCTGCAACTGAGCCCTGCTCACACTGGTGGCTTTACATTTGGGCTGTCTGGTATTCAAGCTCTCTGTTCTGAGCAGACAGAGCAGCTAGGAAACCATGTGAGTCCTTTGTGGGAGTCTAGAAAGTAGGCCCTCCTCTGATGGCATTTCAGAAATGCCATCAGAGCTTGATCCGGTAGGAAGTCTCAGAGTATGCCCAAGGCAGAAACAGTAGAATGACATGAACTGGCTGCTGCTCTTTCTTAAAAGTGTCAAAAGGAGGAAGAATGGCTTTATCTTTCTTTCTCATAGCACAGCCCACCTGTTAGAGGATTCATGCAGAAGGTGGGAGATCAGTTTTACCTGTCTTTCTCATACTCAAATTTCCTAAAAATAGAGGAAACTATGCAACAACTGTTAGGAAAGAGCACTCTGTGGTTGAGGAGGAATTGTTCATTGGTCCTGCTGGAACTAAATAGCTGTGAGGTTTAGTGAATAAGCCAGAAAGGAACATTATCCTTTAGACCAGTGACAGCTGGTTGTGGTAAACCAATCTTCTTGTGCTGTTTCTAGAAATATTTCTAGTTTATATCTAGTGACTGCCAAAAAAAAAAAAAAAAAAAAAGAGCAGAAAAAAGTGCTAAAAATTCATGACTTTCTTTCATCCAAGTACCCTAACTTCTAAGCTACAGGCTCATGCTTGTGTTTCCATTTGAAAGAAAACAATGAACCAGATGTCCTTATCCAAAGCGTTGACTTGCACGTCAAGATCCAGGGAGCAGGACAGGAAATCCAGCCTACAAACAGTGTCTGATGCAGGGATGCAAAGGGAGGCAAAACTTTCAGATAGAACTCCTGCTTTGGAGCATCTCACCGGCTTCCTCTGCTTAGGATTGCAAACCCTTTTTCTATTTTCCTTTCTCTTCCTGTTAAGTTATGAAGGGTCTTCTTTGCCTAATTCAGTTGTAGACATCCTGCTCCCAGAAACAGGAATTCTACAGTCAAGCATCGTGATGCTCACAAATTTCTGCAACTCACTGTGTTTTTATTATGGTTTTGGAGGCCTCATTTGGCTGTTTTTTCAGTCCATCCTGTGTACTGCAAAATGAAGGCACTGCCTAACATTCAGGTGCCCAAACAATTTTCAGGATGTAGCGGCTAGTGACCGGATGTTGTTAGGTGGACTGAAACTGCTTGTTTGTTTAATATTACTAAATATAATAAAACATGAAGCAGCTCCCCAAAATGAGAAATACTGGAAAATGAATAGTGTTACCTATGCACCACTGATTTGTTATGTTTAAATGTATTTCACAGTCCACCCTGCTGCTTTTGATATGCAACCATGCAGCAAAGGTAAAAGGTAAGAAAGATTGTAAGATAATAAGAAACTGCAGTATACTACCTTTCTCTAGCTAAAAATTAGTGTATTTAGAGTGCCTGCCAAATATAGTTGTTATATTGAGAATCATTTTAACATATTCTAACAGATTTTGTTTGCTAAGGCAAGCACAAAGGATAGCAGGATTGAATAAGGTTTTGTCATCTCCTACTGCACACAGATGTCTTTTACATGTGACATTTCTTCTACAAACCTCTGCGATTTATTTCCACAGTATGTACAGAGATATTACTAGCCAAATCCCTGAGGCCCAAGAGGTAAGCGGAGATGGTCTCCATTTTCTTCAAAACCTTTCTAAAAATAAGAGAACATTTGATTAAGGGTTGACATTTTTCTTTTCTTCCTTTGCTTGTTCTTGTAATTCATTTCACATGGGAAGTGGGCTGTGTTTTTCTTATCCCTTCCAACTCAGCAGCCAGGAGGCTGGCTTTGCGGGCCCACTCCCGTCACCACGGCAACCAGCGGATGGCTGGGATGCGATCCATGCGCTTTGTGTCACTACACAGCGCTATTGTTCTCCAGTAACCATTTGGGAGAGGCATGCCAATATTCCCATGAAGGAGGATTGATCCTCATTCCACTGGTCATCCTACACACCATGCATGGACATCATGCAGCATCACCTCAGGATGTGCTTCACCTCCCATGCAGTGACCTCTGTCATGACTGGTTTGGACCATGAAGCACTAAGCAGACCCTGCTCCTCAGAAACATTGCAGGGAATCTGAATTGAGGCTGCAGTTCAGAAGCATCAGTATGACCATACCAAATGAGATCAAAGGTCTCCCCAACTCATTGCTTCAGTGTTTCTGCTAGAGGCCAAAACTGCCCAGCAAAGGAAAATACATCAATAATTTACCTTATGTATATTTTTTTCAGTCTCATCTTTGGGCTAATTTAAAGTTAAGCACATGGGCATTTAGCTACACCAGAGACTGAGTGACATACATATACATATATCTACATATATAAATCTATGTATGTATATATATGTATGTATACAGCAGGCGGAAGACCTAAATACAAATCTACCATAAATTTCATAAATTTGAATGGAGACATGAGATTCAGCAGCTCTTTAGCATTTGGAGGAACCTGATTTACCATGCCTTTTCTAGACTTCAGCAAAACATGCCTGCACTGCAAAGCTCTCTCTTTTTTTTTTTTTTTTTTTTTTAAATGTGTTGCAGAGATGATAGAAACCCTGGACTCTCTTTCTTACAAATTAATTTTGGGAAGATATAATCCCCAAAGATAGAAGTAAAGCATGCCCTTCAAAACTGCCTTATGATGGCAGACCCAAACTTGTAGAGATCATGGAAGAAAGGATATTTACAATCAACCCCTGCACTTGGCACTGGTGACACCACACCTCAAATCTTGTGTTCAGTTTTAGGCCTTTCACTACAAGAAAGACATTGAGGTGTTGGATTGTGTCCAGAGAAGGGCAATGGGGCTGGGGAAGGGTCTGGAGCACAAGTCTGGTGAGGAGCAGCTGAGGGTTCTTTAGCTTGGAGAAAAGGTTGCTCAGGGGGGACATTATTGCTCTCTACAATTACCAGAAAGGAGGTTTTAGCCAGGTGGCAGTCGGTCTCTTCTCCTATGTTACAAACAACAGGACAAGAGGAAATGGCCTCAACTTGTATCAGGGGAGGTTTAGATTGCATGTGAGGAAAAATTACTTCACTGAAAGGTTGGTCAAGTATTGGAAGAGAGTGCCCAAGAAGTGGTTGAGTCATGATCCCTGGAGGTATTTAGAAGACACATGGATGCGGCACTAAGGAACATCACTCAGCAGTGGACTTGGAAGTACCGGGGTAATGCTCACACCTCATGATCTTAAGAGTCTTTTCCAAACTAAATGATTCTACAGAGTCATAATCACAGGCTGGTTAGGGTCAGAAGGAATCTTCAAAGATCATCTAGTTCCTGTCACACACAGGAACAATTTTCATGTTGCTCAAAATCCCTTTCAGCTTGATGAATGAGCCCAAAGAATGAGAGAAACACATCCCATTTATGCTAACTTTACCCATATTGTAAAGGCTTCATTTTGGAAAATGGGAAACTAGGTAGCCACTGATGTGTAAGAAGTGCACTCTGGAGCAACTCACTACATTTCTTAGTATTTCTTTTTCAATGCCTGACAACATATTTCTAATATAAACAGTACCATTTCATGTAGCATGGTCTAGCTACATCATGGAAAATGCAGCAACTGTCACCCAGAACCTGTAAAAAAAGAAATGGCTACCACTTTGTAGCTGTTGACTGGATCTCATATAAAATATTTACCACAGGCTTCAGAATAGCTTTCCCACAAATTTTAAGCACCTTGCCATGGAACAATAACATTTATAATTCCAAAGCATAAAAATAAACAAGCACATCCTAAGAATAAACAAATGCAAAATCAGACTTCTGGTTGTGTAAGTCAGATAGCAAATTGTCTACTTTCTGTTCCCTTCTTTCCTTCATGTTTCTTTTCCCTCTGTAACTTATTCCCAGTCCACATAATTAAGAAATAGTTCTAATACTGTGACCTTTCATGCTGTACACGTTCTCTCCTTTATTTACACCTTTTCACACTTTTGTAAATGTTCTTGAATAGTTTACCTCAGATACAACACAAAAGCAGTAACTAGACTACCACAGTTCTGTGTTTTCTACCTATACCTGAATAATTAGAAGATACAAATACTCCCACAAGATGTCATTTTTACGCCAGTCCATAAATTATTTGCATATATAATGGCAGGCATAATCTCTTATTGCCAGTGAACATAAGGAAAAAAAAAATCCATCCATTTGAAGAAGCTTGTTCAGAGAAGACAACTATGTAACTTATGTTCAGCCAAAGCAAGTACTGTCTGTGACATCTAAAGTCACATATGGGTCTCATACACACAGTCCTAGCATATATAGCATATATATATAGTCCTAGCACTTGATATAGCCCTCTGAACTCTCCACCCTGACTAGCAACCAGTATTTGTCTTCAAGAACCTTCTATATAAACTTGTTCTGCTTTCTGTCCAAGGGGCTGATTATTCTTCTCCTGACATATTACATTTTCTTAAAAATCTGAATTAAAGTGTTCAAAATTAATGAGAGGACAGCTTATACACTCTTTGGGTAGTATTAACTACCAGTACACAGAGCAATTCAGCTGCAAAACACTATGGAAGGATTTTGCAATGTTGCTACACAGCTGATTTTCAAGGTGTTAGGATATCTACTGTCAAAGTCCATTAATCTGACACTCTAGTACTTAATTCCCTCAGTCACAAGGAAACCTTCATGCAAGCCAGTCCACCTTGTCTGGCACCCTTCTTTCTGATGCTATTGTGATGAGTGTTTCCACCAACCCCTTTCTATAAAAGGATACTGTGCCTGACAACTAACATGTAGGGATCCTTTGGGGCATCCTCCTATTCCTAATTCAAGACAAGTGTTTTCCTGTCACTTCACACATTGCGCCATGAGTTAGCTTTGTCTAATTTAATTTTTCTCTGCAATAAAAAACTGCTCCTAATACTTTGGTGAACATTTGTGAGCTTCCCTTGTCCCTTATACCTCTAATATTTGGTCCAAATAGACCAGTGCTACCAACAAATTGGACAATACAATTATATGCTCCTGGTTTAGTGAGACAAGATTGTGGGAGACTGTGACTTCACTTGATATAATTTCTAACTTTCAGTACACCTTCCTAAAAGGAAAAGTCACTGCAAAGAATGAAACAGACTTGAAAACGAGTTACTAATCCCCACTACACATTATAGGAATGTCACGAAGCTACAAAATACCAGACTGCAGATTGTTCAACACTGGCTAACCACCCTTCAAACCAGGTTCCATATCCCACATGGCACCAAACACACATTATAATTATATTTCTGAATAATCAAAGAATTCAGTACAGGAGGATGGATGGTACTTGGAAAATAAGGCAGCTGATATTTCTTTTTTTAGCATTTATCATTTATCATGTCTTATATATAGTTTCCCATTGAAGATCTCACCAGTAAAATGACTCACTTTCTTCAGGCTTTTTTTTTAAACATTCATTGAAATAATATTAGACAGCTCCAAACAACGAATTAATGTTTTTTATAAGACTCCATTAAAGCAAGGTGGCATTTTGATACCCTTTATACAGATAAAGATTAAAGTAGAAGGAATTAGGGCTAAATAAAAATAAAAAAAAAACACAGTATATTAGTTCTCAATGCCTAAATGCAGGGATTGCTTTCTTCCATTTCACTAAGTTCTTGGTATCTATCTACATATGTATTCAAGGGACAACTGTAGTTATATTCGGTTTTAACTGTGAGCACTAACACTTCAGCAAATCAAATCTGCTCCTTCCCTTCCACATGTGTTTTAAAGGATTTTGAGTGCAAGAGTTTTGTCTGACAACTTTATCACAATTTGTACCTAGCCATCCAGGTAAATCAGAAGCCTGAGATACCCTGGAAAATGGAAAAATCTGAATAACATGTAACTACAAAGCACGCTGCAAAGCATGGCGAACTCTCTACAAGAAGTAATCTTAAGCCCAGACAAGGAAGTTGGTTTTCACTCTGCACCAGCTCTGTTGGGTTTGAGGTGTGAGTGATAAGAACATCACTGTGAAAACCATCCAGTTAAATGTCCCACTGCTTTTCAAATCAAGTTAAAATGTTTTAAGTCAGTAAAAGAACATGAACATGAAGCAGACATTGTCTGTCCCCCTCTGTTTTCTGTTATTCCATCTCCTTTTTTCTTTTCCTTCCCTCCCTCCCTCCTTTGATTTGGAAACCAAAGAAAAGACATATGGTTATTTCTACTTGGGAAAGAGCAAAGAGAGAAAAGGAGGACATGGGCAGCACAAGAAGAGTCCAGCCTGCAGGAATGGTGAGGCAGAGAGAGATCTCACAAACCAAACAAGGGGAAAGGGTCAGACACAGAGAACCTCATAAATAAAAAGAAAGGAAGAACGGTACCCAGGCAGGTCAAGGGGAGACGAGGAATGTTAAGAAACCGTTTCTGCCATGAGTTAGGTTTATGGAATAAAATGCATGACTTAAAGATTAAAAGAATGATAAATTATATTTAGGTAGCTCATACACAGAAAAATGTTTCTGATTCATTTTGTTTAATTATTAAATTAACTACTAAATACTTGTTTTGTTATTCTGCACTATTTTGAGCTTAAGTTCAACCCTTGCCACTGACTTAATTTGGAACTTATTAATTTGGAAGACACTCAGTGAGGTTCTTCAGGTAATCTGGCTACCTCTGACTCCCTCCTGAGAAAGTATTCTTCCCAACTACAGCTACTTAGAAATCTGGGTATCAAAGGTTAGACACAAGCAGATAATTGTCCACAAGACAGCTCAAAATACACAGCTATTTCTATCCCAGGATCCTCTCTTGATTTCTTATATGTAGGACAGTGAAGTTATGTAATTTCTGTTAGCCAGATAAGGGAACAGAGAGTCATTTTCCCCAAACTCATAATCCAAATCAAAAGCTGAACTCAGAGAAGACCCTTCAATAGGTTGTCCTATTGATTCTCCATGGACCAGACTGCTTCTGCATGTGCTAGCAAGAGTTTTCTATATTCTCTTTTCCCCCGAGTCTCCATTCCTTATTTTTGAATAAGGGAAATCAGAATGCTTTTTAAAAATGCATATATTTGAAGCACAGTTAGGAGACAGAGGGACACACAAGCAGGGAGAGCAGAATTTTCTGACAAAAAAGCTTGATATTACTGAGAATAGATTTGTCGGTATGTCGATTCTTTGGTGTAATATTCCATTCTTGCTGCATAAAGTTACTTTTCTGAGCAGAAAGTGAAGATCTACTATTTCTATAGGCAGTAAAACAAGTACCTAAAAAATCAGAATGTTGGGAAATAAAAAGTTCATGGACAGAATAGACACATTTCCGAATTCCAAGGGAGATAGAAAACAAAATAAAATAACTTGCACTGCCAATTTGTAATTCATTTCTGGCAACAAGAGGGATGCCTAGGGAGTTCAAGGAAGCTAACAGGGCGATAATATTCATACTATATTTAAAAATGGATCAAGGCTAAAAACCAACTCAGTTGTGCAATCTTTTACCCTAATGCAGCGTAGCAGCTAAGAACTGCTATTTCTTTTAAAACACCATCTTAACTTACTTCAAGAAGTGGCCTTTCTATGTGATTAAAAGGGGAGTTGTTTGGAGACAGCAAACCTCAGGAAGTGAAAAAGCTGGTAAATAGTGTGGCTACTGAAGAACAGAAGCTACCAATCATTTGAGTGATTTAAGAGCTATAACCAGCTGCAACAAATAACATACTTTTTCTTAGTGTAAGCTGTAAGATACCACTGAATAACATGAAGAATTTTTCCCCTTCTTTCTGACTGCAAAGGGGGATTGCACACAGAGGGGCAACTATTGGCTAATTTTTGGCTGCTAACTAGGCATTCTGAGAAAATACCATTTGAGATTTAAATTTGAAGGTAATTTGATAGGTATTTATACAGTGTGGTTTTATTCATGGCATTTCAGTTTTTACTATTTAGCACTTCTCTTTACAGTAATCCTATCTCTCAACTTCTGTCATCTGGGCAAATACTTGGCTTTTATATTTTGAAACCTCCATCTAGATTTAGCCTTTGGATCAAAAAAAATTCAAATAATTATTATCTAATTAAAGACTTTAAACACAAAACTAGAGCAGGTATGGTACATCTTGCAAATTTAACTCATTGCTGCTCCCATCAGTAATGTTATTGAAGCATTCAGTTTCCAGTAATTCAAGAAAATACTGCATAAAATATGAGTAATAAACATCTGAAATATGAAGTTTCAGTTAAGTCTAGGCAACAAGTGTATATGCCCACAGTTTCCTCAGTACTAGCCAGTCTAAAGTAAATACAAATACAAATATTGCTGCATGGAGATTTTATCCCATATGCGCAATAATTGGGGTTTAACGAGGGACAGCAAAAGATACAGAATAGAACATGTTCCATAGTGAATAAAACATTTGAAATGTTTAATGCAGTGTTTTAAAGACTACAGAAGTAAATTATTTGGGGATTAAAGCAGCATTTGTATTTCTTGTTTTACTGAAAATGTATTTCAGTCAGGAGTGGGCTAAGAACAAGACCAGAGACCAGGTGTGAATTTCATTGTGTGACCTTGCACTTAAAATGAACAAAAGCTTTCTGTTAATTCAATCAATTATGCATATGTGGAATAAAATCATAGTTTAGACACAGCAGCTTGCTTTGTCTACACTGGGTTTTTACCTTACTTTCAGCAGATTGAAGCATGTATCTTTTGTCCCATATAAAGTCAAGAACACCAAACTTTTATACAACTGAGTTTGTGCTTAGAGCCTTGTGAAACACAGGCAAGGTTTTTGGAGATGACTTCTGATGCACAGATCTGACACACAGAAAATTGTGACAAAATGTTTCTAAAAAATTGTGACAAAAGTGTTTCTACCTGAATATAATAATTTTCAATTGTCTAAAGTCATAATCTGAAGTATTACAATTTTCTCTTTTCTAACTCCTTACAACCCAGTTACTAAAATGCAAATGAAAAGCATCCTCAGGTAGATAGGTATTTTTTTTCTAATGTTCCAGATGAACAACACTATGCAAGTGTATGTCACTGCTGAATGAGAAAAGAAGGCAGTTTAGGCGTCTAATTATTGTTTTAAATAACTGTTGGGCTAAGGTTGTAAAATTTAGGCAATTCAGCAGTAGAAAAATAAAAACAAGTTTTATTTTAACTGCTAGTTCTTTGAAATATGTGCCTGTGCACACTCAAATCTCAGTACACTTAATGAGAAAAGAATTTTGAGGGAAAAAAACTTGTAAAGAAACTCGTGACTGAAGACTCTCTCATAAAGCATATGAATGTGAGGGGTGAACTGAGGTCACCCAGGTACTGTAATTCTGCAGTTCTTTATTTCTGAGTATGTAGAATATTTCACTATAATGAATTACCTTTTTGTGTAATTGGTCTAAGCACAAACATGAGTGGGTGAGCATGTGTGTGTGTGTGATAAAGGCTACAAGGATATCACTGCTTTTGTCATTGCCAAGGTTAAAACAGATGCTGGGGTGTTGTCACCATAAACAATATATGGGCATGGTGTGCAAGAGAATGAAAAAAATCACAACATGTTTCCCCAACATGTGGGAAAACGAAAGATTTCCGAATTGAAGGACACTAAAGCTAGATAGCCAGGAAATACAGAAGCAGTCAGGCAAACTCTGTACCAGGAATGGCTTGCTTGCATGGCAATTCTGGTACATCATTCTAAAACAGCTTTTAAAAGGTAGCTGTAGTTTTACCAGCAAAATTAAGCTTGTCTCCCTTGTTGAAATTCTAGTTAGTTTTGACGGAAAAAAAATTCTCATCTAAATGATGGGGGGCACAATGTGTTGTACATTACACCTGTTTCTTTACTGGTTTCCTATAAATAGTTTACCTCCCAACTGCTGAGTTACTTCATTTAGCTTTATTCTCTTCCCATTACATCCCACTGCAGCATTCTGTATACTTCCCCATTTTCTCAGAGTCAGTACTAATGACAGTAACTATCTGTTGCCAATAACACCACCATATATCTCCCTCTTGATTTAGGCAAAGGTTGTATGGTGAATGGTTGAAGACAAACAGCTCAGGAGACTGGAAATCTGTACTGAGAAAGAATCCTGAGGTCTGACATACATATTGGTACTACTTTTATATTTTAGTTGTTCTCTAATAATTTATTCACTGTCTAGAAGTTCTCAAAAATGATTGCTAAAGGATTTGGTATTTTCTCTTCAGTTTCTTAAAAGTCTTCATCAAACATCACCTAACCTAGATGATTCACATATTCTAACAAACCAAGTATTCTTTTGTCTGTTTGCAGTATGGTTACTCTCACTCTCTCTCCTCCTCCAATTTCTCAGTGGTCTTCATTAACACTATCCTTGACTATTATATTTTGTTCTTTATGTTAAAACAAAAATGCATGTTATCTGATTCCAACAGTGGTTGTAACTTTCTTAATAGTCCTTTTAGCTATAGCATATTGATGAAAACTTCTCTGAATAACTTCTAGTCACATAGTTAATAACATAGCATTTTCTCCTCTAATTATTTTTCCTTTTTGTATTTTGATTATTTATCTGTTCTTTCGCAAAGGATTCTTCCTTTATTTTAGATTGTCTCTATTTTCTGATCAGCATTAATTCTTGTTCTTATAACTGCCTATCTCATCCGGTCTTCCTTCAAAAAGGGTAACATGCCCGAGAATCATGTTTATTTCCAGTTATCTGTTTGTACTCATTAATCTTTGCCTAAAAACTCCTTCAGAGTCCTACCATGCCATTATCTGTAATCAAGCCACTCTGTACTGCTCTGTCCTTAGTCAGGGAAGTCTGTCATTGTTTGAAATTAATTGATCTACTGTTCCAGATTCCATTTAATTGCTTCTTGTTGGACAATGTTGTTCTAAAGAAGTAATATACACAACTGTATACTATGTTGCTTTGAAAATTTCTTTCATTCTGTTTGGTTTTTATCTTAATTTAATTAAAAATTATTCCCATATGGAATAGCTAAGAATAAGCTGTAACTTCTTATTACATACAGGACATTAGTTTTAAAACCGTAAATAGAACTAAAAACTAATTGTCCTGTGAATCTTCATTTTTTTGCTCTGAAGAATAAAACCTCTTTGATTTTTTGCCTTTCTTAATCTTTAAATTTTCTGTTACTTTTAATGGCTTTTTATACCTTGACAGGTTTTCCATAACTTTCATCAGTTATTGAGAACAGCATCATATACATCACTCCATACACAAACATTTATAATTCCTGAAGTTTTACCATTGTTCTTTTTGGTCAACAAAATCAGCTGGAAGGTTTTGGCCTTAAATAAATGCATAGCAAAATCATTTTACTGGCATTACACCTGTTATTCAGAAGTTATTAAAATATCATACTTCATTCTGATTATTAGAGTTTTCATGCACTTTATCAAACTAACTTTCAGATTAAATACTTGCTACTAGTTTCTCATAAAATTGCATTTACGGTCAATAGCCAATTCCTCACATATGTAGACTCAAAATACAGCTCATCAGTGTTTGTACATCAAAATGAGGCCACCCTCTGCACTAGGTAGGCTTTTAGCTTAAACACACCATTTAACATTAACATTTAACATATTGTTAGAACAGATGGGACTGATTCCCGTCCCCACGTATCATACTCACAGATATGTACCATGAAATGGTTTCACTGTTAGTGGTGACTGTACACGCAATGGCTTTCAGAGTCTGGATTTGGCCCTTTGTTCCTAAGGAGATGTCTTGGGATGACTTTATGATGTGTATCCCCTATTGCCTGCTCTATGCCCAGACAGGAATCCTATGTCTTTCTCTGCCTTTAAAACTGGGTCCAAGAGAAAGAAAAAAAGCTGGTGGAATTCCTTTGGCGCTGTGTTCAAAAACAGAGGACAGGCGGGTAGGACTGAGACATTGCCATGTACCTTGGACAAGCTCTTTTCTCTAAGTGTGACCTTAGCTAAGTAGCACATACACACCAAGTATCACTAACGTGAACAGCAGAGGTGGGTGCAAGGACGTTCCACTCAAGATGCTGGCACCTGGATTGTTGACCAGGAGTGCAGCCCAAGTCCTCCTGTCTCTCTGCCTTGCATGTACAACCGTGTGTGCAACATTTAAATGAAGATGGCCTAATATTCCAGAACAACCAGAGAAACCCTCACCTAAAGGTTAACTTAGCAGAACCTAACACCCAGGCAGATGGACCCATCCCTGATTACACCTTCAAGACACAATTGCTGAGACAGGTTTAGAAGAAAACATACTCCCTCTGACTCTCAAGGGATCCACCATACCCAGGATGTCTTAATGAAGCCAGCAGTCTGTTTGGAGGTGTGTTCCTTATGAATCAACCATTCAAGTGAAATACACAAAAACCATCTCTCTGTTGGGCAATCATTACTGCCAAAATTCTCGTAAGTCCTCTGTCAAGTGCAGGACCAGTCCTCAGCCTGCAGTGCTGTTTTTCACACACACACACACACACACATATTACATATATAGATATATAAACATGAAGCAGATCCTCTAAATTCCCTTTCCACTGGGGAATGAGCACTGCCTCTCCCTTACTCACACAGGATCATGCAGACTTGCCAGAGACCTCAAGAGAGAAAGACAGTATAAGCTATTATTTACACATGCAATATTGGGTAGTACATTAATAAGCTCTTCTCTCTCTTGACTAGCTTGAGGAATACCATGACAGAAGCATTAACAGGAGCATGTGGAATGGGATTATGTGTTAGACCTGCTGCTGTTGCAGGATGACAGGCACAATCTTCAACTCTGGCACCCACCTGAGCTCTAATTTGCGATTTCTATAGTAAGAATCCCTACTAGGATGAAAAAGAAGGTCTTGAAGCCGCAGGGCTGAATGTTCTGAGGGAGGAGAAAAAGCTCTGATAAAAATACTTCGTGTTTTGTTTTCAGGGAACCCTGTATGGATTCTAGCCCAGACTGAAACATAAAACTTTTGTGTCTACATTAAAGCTTAAGGAGATCTAGTACAAAACCATCAACACAGCCTAGACAGTGGTTCAGCTGATCAGATGAATCTGCTTTAATTTATCCTCAAATAACTACCCTAATAGTTATTTAGCCACCCATCTAAATTGCATTCTATGCTCCATTGGCTTTAATGTCTGATTAGGTGCTTCACTTAGTCGCCCACAGAAATGAATTTAGAGTCATCTGAGGTGCTGCAAATGTATGTTGCTTGGAATCTGACTGAAGCTCCAGACAGGTATGGCTATTTTATAGATCCTGTACCAAAAAGTCCAAGCCTACACAGATGTCTCAGACATCTCAACTTCAATATGAGGGCAACTGAACTGAGCCCATGCTGACAAGTAAATAGAAATGTAATAATCTATACTTAAAATCTGCCCCATTCTTTTTGGGCTAAGGGAAAAGGTGGCCTGCCTGAAGACCCACAGGTGCAGAGGTTACTGGGGTGAAGGAGAGGAAGACTCAGAAGACACCAGAATGACAAAGTCACTTTAATCATGGGAAAAGCCAAGGCTGCACTGGTACTGAGAGGAGCTCCACAATTTTAGTGTTAAGTTCTGTAGATCTGCCATGAAACTAAAAGCAAATCCTGGTTGTGAGAGTGAGGTTGAGGTGAGGGGACTCAAACTCATGGTTCCAGACATATATTCTAAGATTTTATTAGATGTACAGTAAATCTTAAACCACAGCTTTCACCAGAATCACTGGGACTTATATTCCTTCTACTCTGCCAGAAGTATGGCTTGCTGTCTATCACCAATTTATCAACAGCCAGTTTTTAAGGTTGCCTTAAATAGTTCTTAATTTCTGGGCAAACGACACACAGGCAATGCCTTGTAAATCTTCTTAGGGTCCAGATGATGCTCAAGTACCCTGGTGAGTCCCAGTGGTACTCACCAGGGTACTCAGTCCATTATGGGCCTGGAGACCTCATAGCCTGGATGCTACAGAGGTTGATCTACTTGTTAGGTGCTGGCCTCTGGAAGTCACCAAAGTCACTGCAGACTAGAACCCTTGTCAGAAATTGGCCTCTTTTTCATCACCTGCCACATAGGTAATTTAAGAAAGGTGTTGGCAGACTGACAGATTCTTTTTTTAGCTTTCATCTAATTCAAATCATCAATATCTGCCCCATGTAACTTTGGTCAAAAGATCTGGGGGTCTCCACAACTGCAGGACATGAAATCAATGCACACAGATTTTCTTTTGGGTGCATTTCATTCTAAGGAAATAAAACTGCTTCTGTCCTCTATATTTGATACAGAGTTTATGAACCTTGAGAGAGACTAAAGGCAGGACAAATTACTGTGTATTCCAGAGGAGCAAATCCCAGGAATGACACCTGAGAGAAAAGGGTCTCCAGATAAACTCCAGCTAATCAACCTCTAGAACTAGTAACAAAATGAAAGAAAAGAAACGAAGAAAGAGACAGAGAGGAAGGGAGAAAGTCAAAATTTAATTCAAAACTACATCCCCAGCAGTCAGCAAAGGGGAACTGAGGAGATAGACCATGCCTGGCAGTGAGAAACCAGGTAAACACTTTTGCAGGTAAGTTCACAGGATGAATATAAATACAGAAAATTTTTAGAAGGTAAAGAAATGCATATGCAAATAAATGGAAACTCAAGACATCTGTATTCAGTTTCTAGACATTTCACTCTGTGTATTTTAAGATTTGTTTCAGCTGCTCAAGCATCAGGACTCTACAGCTGTCTGAGGAGCTGAACTTGAGCTGCTAATCAGAAGGGTCTGGCTGTCTCTGGCCCTCAGCAGTATCTGTCAGCCTTGTCTAGATCTGCTGAATTCCCTATGGTATTTCAATTTGTACTAGACACCAATATTTAAGCAATTGACTTCATCTGTTAAACATTCTCTTAGTAGGTATTTTGAGAATTAGTGTCTCTTACATCAAATGTACAAGTTTTAAATCCCACCCTGCAGTCACTCTATGCCTCAGTTTCCCAACAGTGAAAAAGAGAGAATTAAAAAAACCCCAAACCACTTATGTATTACTTAGATCATTAGGCAATGGAAGCCACAGAAGTAGTTGGAGGGGCAGAGATGCATGCCTTTTAAAAGCAGCAGTGAAAGCCTAAGGTCTAATGAAAATTAACTGTTGTTAGGGAACAGTCCTTCAGAATGACAAAGATATAATAAAATGCTTCATATTTTTCTGTTAACTCACTTTGAATGCTGGACCCTGTTTCTGTCATAGTGTGCTTTATAAATCTTCTTAAGGGACTTTTTTCCCATGAAACTGCAATTGTAAGCATTAAAACTTCAGAATATCTTAAATGATTAGGACAATCTGCAAATAGATAATCATATGCAGTCCTCAATCAGAACTAGTCCCCACTGGGCAGTGATTTGATTGAACTGTTTTTTATCTCTGTGAACCCAGAATGGAGTCTTTGATGAAGTTTCACAGTTGTAGAAAGCTGCATGAGATCTTTTAGTGACCTTGCACATTTATATATTTACATCTGTTTCTCTGCAAGTCAACTTTTTTTTTCCTCAGCATAGTAAGTGATGTAGGCCTGCAAGCCTGCATAAAATTACAGCTTGTCCCAGGGATACCCATTGCACCTACACATCCAAAAGATTCATAAGTTTTTTTATTGTTTATATCTTGTTCATATACTGTGATTTACGACTGATCTAATTGGTTTTTTGCACTTTGGAATTGGTTTACCTGCAAAATAGCCTTCCCATTAAACTGCAGTATCATCTGCATCTTCAAATGTAGAGTGTAGATCTGCACAAAGTCACTACACATTTTTACATCTGAAGGACACTGCAGCCTATTACACAACAAATTATCAAAGTTAATGATGATTGCATATCCATATACATATTCAAGTACTACTGCAAGCACAGGTGAACCAAGTCTTGGGACTGAATCTGCCTGGGGCCTACTGTGATGGAAGTGTCATTCCTGCACGACACCAACCGTGGGTAGGAAATGCACTTGTTACGTGCGCAAACGTGCTGTAAGTGGAAATAAAGGATTTCATGAAAAAACACTAAGTTTTTTAATGCTGTGTTTCAATGTATTTTTAAAACATACCTATTGATGAAATACTGAAAAATATTAATACTGTAAAGTTAATAGGAATCCAGCTGTTTCTTCATATAAAGTCCAGACACTGCAGGTAAGATAAACAAATCTTCCTAATTCTAACTACAGTCTAGTGAATAACTTTCTTAATGCCCAAGGGAGACTAAACACAAGGAGTTAATTTCCATGATCTAATGAATGACTAACCATGAAATCTTTTTATCAGAAAATCACCTTTTTATTAAAATGCTAATTTAATTAATAGAATTTTGCTGTTGAGAGTTGTATATATAGGATCTATTTGTTCTCAGATGTATGTTATTCCATGGACATTAATTATAACATTGTGATATTCCCCCTTCTGTTCTGAACAGCTAGTAAGACCTGTACTACTAAATCATACTTAATAGGAGTGTGGTTGTTGTTGCTTAGGCAACAGAATGAATAAATGCAGGTCAGAATGCACTTCCAGAAAAACAAAAGCAGGAATATAGTACAGAATGAATAAGAAATATGTCTTAACTGATTTTACTGCATTGAACTATTAGATTTCTTCAATGTAAAGTAGCTAACCTATCTGAAACATTTAAGTTAATAAGATTTTAAACTCTAGTTTAATATGTAAACCATTGTAATAAAGGTAAAGCTGTTCTGTCATATTGACGAAGACTACAATATACTAAGTTTGGAATAATCTGAATTTTTCTCTAGCATAGCAAGTGTTTCTACCCTCATTTTCCTATATGCTTTTGAAGTTTTATTTTCCCTTTAACGTTTTGGCTAGGAGGGAAAATAGCTTTTAAAACACTCATCTAAATTTTTCAAGAGAGGCTTCTCTTACATAATGCTGATGTATTCTAAGGAGTGATATAAAAAGAAATTGATGTTTTATTTCCAATAAAATCAAGGAAATATTCAATTTCTGGTACAGACAAAACCTGAAATGTGCAAAAGAATGATGAACAGTGAAATCAATACATTGAAATTATAAAACTAATGAAATTACACATGTTTTTATTACTACACAATTTCCCAGCTCTTTTTTTGTTATTGGATTCATGAGTCGAATATTCCATTCCCATATGTATGCTACCCCAGCTAATATTAAGAGTAATTATGTATTTTATCTGTAACATATCAGAAAAGGCTTAAAATGACCAGAAAACACTGGCTAACAGAAGTATGCAAGCAAAGCTTAATCTGCCTGATACATTAAAAGTTTGATTCGTATACAGCATAATAAAATCTTGTATGTAATTTGTATGTTTACATAAGTACAGTAATAAGAGATGTAGGAAGGTCTTAGAAATTCCCCGAGAACATGGTTCAGGCCTCTCCAGAGCCAGGGTATGACTGAAAAGCCCTCCAGGGCAGTTTATTTTACTCCTCTGGTGCTCGTAATTTATGTGTGGTAGGTGTACACCTCTGCATTTGTTATGCCTCCTACAGCCTCTTGTGAACAATCTCCTTTTGTAACCTCTTTAAGACTAAATGATCACCTACTTATGTAACTAATGCTACAACATCACAACATATATAAGAATACGTAGTTACATTTTGGGAAACTGCAGCATGAAACCCTTTTTTTTTTTTTTTTTCCTTCCCCATATTGCTGGGCTAACAGCACAGTTTTGTTTTAAAGAATATTTAAAGGTATAGATTACAATGATTTTTACTGATCTAAGCAAATGATCACATGGCAGCCATGTAAAAACAGGAAGAAACCCCTACATTATTATAATGTGGAAATGGCAGAGATATGTGCCTTAATTTTTTGATCAGTAGCCCAAAGGCACATGATGTTGGCAAAATAATTTAAAGAGGAAGAACACAACTCATGTGATGATTTTATAGTTGTAATATTCATGCCATTTCACTTCTGTTTTTCATATGCCAGAAGCAAGTTGCAAAAAGTTAGAATTGTTCCCAGACATACATGGATACATAAAATACATTTTAAAGATATTTTAAAATATGTTTTAAGCCCTGACACTTTTTAAGAAATGCAGTCAGGATTTTTGGAAGAGGCTCAGGTAAGAGGAATACTGAAGCAGGTAGTAAAGTGATTATATAACAGCCTTACAAGTAAGCTTCTCTCTTTACTGTCAATATTCATTTCGATGGAAAGTTTGTGCATGACTGGTCTTTTACTTCACACCACATGGTGATATTGTAAATCCTGAACTAACTAAAATTTCACTTCATTCAAATATTCCTGATAAATGCCTAGAGTTAAAACATGAAAATGGAACAATTAATAGGAATCCATTACTTTTTCTCCCAGGGCATAAGTTTCAACAAGTGAATCCCATAGCCTGATTATCTAAGATGCAAAAACATTTAACCAAGACATCCAGAATTACTTGCAGACAGAACATACTCCATTAAATAATTTTCTGTTATTAAAATACCTCTCAAGGCAAGAATGGCATTGCGTGTTCTTTAATTATCATTACAAGTTAATGTTGAAATAAAAGTAAGAATGTGATGCACTGCAGAAAGGGGTGTTTGCAGCTTTTTCATACTATGAAAATCCTGCAATGGATTAAAAGAACTGTGCATTTTTCTTCTTTAACTGCAAGATCAATGAAGGAGGGAAAGAACCTTAATATTCAGTTTTTATTTTACCAAATTTCAGGCTAGACTATTTTGCAATGTGTACAGTCTGGAAGTTTATAAAAAGACAGTTTATGTATTAATTCAGCTACATAGGAAAGTGAAACATGAAACAGATCTTAGTGCAATGCAGAATAGCTCTAAGGTTTTTATGAGCACATAAGAGACAGACAAAAAAGGCAGCTACAGTGTATATACACAGCTATGCACGGAAGATTTCTTACCATAAATTGAACATTGTCAAATCCATTAGCCAGCAAGTGGTTTTCATACTGAGGTAGCCCAATATTTTCCAACCATTGTCCCACTGTCTGGACAGGGCATCGGGGTCCTGTAGGAGGGTGAAGAGGGAGGCGTTTAAGCAACGAATAACCATCCACTGGATAATAGCGGTAGTCCTGGGCTGAGAGGTGGCATTGCCACATTGTGTTCCTGGAAAAGTTGGTATCAAACGAGCCCGCCAGCTTGACAGAATAATGTTTTCAGCAAGCAGAAAAGTCAGAAGTAAAACATAGTTTTCAGGGCAGTATATAACGCAAGATCTGATCTCAGCTCTACATTTCTTGGTTATTAATCTTTACTACAGACCAGTACGTCATACAGTAGAGGAAAAAAAAAAAAAAGCATATCAAGCTGTCAGCTAAGCTGTTCTCCGTTATATGTGATTGTTGGAATACTCCACAATGAGCAATGCACTGCCAGCAGCAAGAATTCTTTTTATCAAGTACTCCTACACTCATCAGTATGCAGCTCCATGCTTCTTGCTCCCCCTCGCTCGCTCCCCTTCATTACCCAGCCTAGGCTACACCTCGCATTTTCAATAATAGCCATCAGATAAGGCAGATTTTTTTTTGTCTGCAAGCTGTAAGCCTGCTGCTGCTGCTTCCTCCTACACACCCATCCAAGCGTCAATCTTGAATGATGAGAGCAGTCAAAACAAATGCAGAAAATAGCAAGATTCAAAAGCAACCCAGAGCACTTAAATCTGAATAGAATCTTCATACCAGTTACGCTTTACATATCTATTTGTTGTAGATTTTTACATTTTACAAGACATTAGGAGATGCAATACTTAAAGCATAGCCCATGGCATGGTTAACTATGCCTTCCCTTCTCACCTTTTAATGTACGATAAGTAGTGGTCTGCATCTCCGCTTATATAATAGCTAAACCCTTTAATGAATCAATAATGAATATATTTCACAGCTTCTCCCGTGTAGAACAGCAAAAGACATAAAAGGCACAACAATTTTAGTCAAAGTAATTAGATTATCTGCATGATTTCTTCAACCGTAAAATATTATAAGACACAAGAAAACCTTCATGCCGACATATAATAATTCAACTTGAAAAGGTCACCATTTCAAATGAATAATTAAAAGAATAAAATTGTAAATTTATAGCCTTTCTTACAAAAATGTGAATGATAGCAAGTAGACATAAAAGATTCACATGATTTCTAGAGAGGATTTAAATTTTATCAACTATAAATGGGAAAAAAAAGATTATGAATTTTAAATGAGCGGAAAATTCATTTTCTGCATAACAAACCAAATACCTCATGATGTATTTTCTATCTACATTCCATCTTTGAGACAGTTTCTCTTGAGATGGAAATATTTTATTCCTTTGTTCTGAAAGGAATGTTTACTAAACTTTTGTTTTTCTTAACCCTATGAAAGGACTTAGCAAAAAAAAAGGCAGGAAACAGGTATATTCAGGGTACAATTCTAGAAGGAATCCAGTCAGCAGTGCTTCATTTATTGAAAATATTAATTAATTTTTTTGTTTGTCTTATCCATTGTGAATCTTGAGCAATGACCATCTCTAAGGAGGAATTTAATTCCAGGTATAAGGAAATTATAGATGTTTGTCAAGGGGATAATATGGGACTGATGGTACTATGGCAGATAATAGTTTCATAGAAATCCAAACCTACAGTCTGACCAACACATTCTATTACAAAGCCTCTGCAAGTGCCACACAGAAGGTCCCCAAGCAGTCACAGAACAGATTCTAAATATAGCTGAATATTTAGAATTAATAGTATTTTAAGAATTTCAACTCTAATCTGACTAGTCTTTGGACTAAAACTGAATGACCTTTCACTCTGATACTGATGCTTGGACTTGTGAAACATCTCATGCAAACCAAAGTCCATAATAATTTTGTAGAATAATTTTCATTGAGCCATAGAAGATCTTTCATGAGGTTGGAAAGTTGCCTAAGGTCTCTTACAAGATTTTCTGTTTTTCCAGGTATTCTTACTGACCTGATAAATTTACTACACAAAGTATGAAAGGTTCATTAGGTTTTTAAAAAGAATACTGAACATTCACCAGGTGCTGGTAAATCTGCTGTTGCTGAAGAAACTTTTAGGAGTTTTCTAATTGCTAAATGTACTTCAAATAAATGACTGGATGATTAATTTCTTCTTGGAGAAAGTAGGTATACCAAATTAATAGGAAGTCCAGGACTCATGGAGATACAAATGCATTTGTTCACAAATGT
This sequence comes from Rhipidura dahli, assembly GCA_013399225.1. Lineage (NCBI taxonomy): Eukaryota > Metazoa > Chordata > Aves > Passeriformes > Rhipiduridae > Rhipidura > Rhipidura dahli. The sequence goes on from VXAC01006238.1 coordinate 403,891, forward strand.
CTGGAAATCATCCCTATTTTGTAAAGTTTTCTGCGCTATGAATCAATATCTTTGTATATAGACTGATCATAGTCCCTTCAGGACTGTGCCCAGTCAGCAGCATGAAGAAGGGTAGGCTATGTTGAGGTGAAATATAGGGGACTCGAAAATTCAAAAGGCTGGGCAAGATCTTCAGAGGGCAAATTGAGAACAAATTTATTTTAAGGTGAGAGTTATAGCCTTTCTGAATTTTTCTTAGTTGACTGAGAATTAATAAACTTATTTGAAAAGGATTCCTGATTTTGTCTTCCCCTTTTTCCCCTATAAGCAGAAAAATTGATATCAGGAAGATCTAGTGAAGCATAATCCCTTTCCATTATGCATGACTAGCTCCTGTATTTCCTATAAATGCAGACACACAAATGTCTCTGCACTGTGTTCCCCAATACCAAAAATTTTCTGCCCACTAAAAGGCACCCACAATAATCAGTATACTAGTTTCATGGTCAAACTGCTTCTTCCTTACCTTACTATAAACGGCATGGAAGCTATGCTGCCAGTGATGAGGAGTGCTTGGCTCAATGCCTAGCAACAGTGTAGGCAAAATTCAGTTGCTGAGTGGCTCCCCAGACACATTTCCTCATGTAGCTGTTGGTACTGTGTCTAACTATCTCCATGGCTCCGGCACTGGATGATTATAGCACTGCTGGTCCCACTGTGCACTCTCCTCCAACTCTGTCCTTTGCCAGTATAACTACACGTCTGAACCCATCAACACAACATAAGGTTGCTCAGCAAGGGGAAAGAAAATAAGGAGAAACAGTCAGCTTGCTGTCTAGCCCTCATCCCTGACTACTGTCTCATTGCTAAAGTATCCTGTTATCCACAAGCATTCTTCCCTCCTTCTCCCACCAAAGGTTGTAGCAAGGCAAAGGCCTTTGTAGAATAGAGCCAGGACTGTTTGGATTAGGGAACTTGCAGCTCTTTAAGATCTCCAGATCTTTAGCCAGTTCAGGTGTCTTACCTCAGCAGGGTTGCCTGGGCAGTTTTTCTGAGCCAGTGCAATGGGAACCTGGAGCAGATGCTCCTGCTTTGAGACTAAAAGGCTATCTCTTGATTTTAAGTCTATGACTCAGTGCCAGCCCCACCAGTGTGCTGCTGCAGGCAGTGCCTACACTTTGCCTGTGCCTACAGCTGGTGCCAACACTGAAAAATGCCATGCAGACTGCATGAGATGGTCTCACCTCAACATATTTACACGCTTCCATGCCTTCCTGTCATTTCAAAGGACACAAATTCCACGATAATCCTTCTGTGACACCACAGTCAAAAAAGATGCGCCCATTCCTACATGGGAAAACTGACACATAAGTCTCTTACAGAGATGGCAGTACTTGGCTCTTTCTTCTCCAAGGCAACAGAAGAAGCACACTGAAGTGATGTCTGCAAGAAAGATGCCATCTGGTATGCTATACGATAATTTCTACAAGACATCTTGTTCCCAATGGGATTCAGAATATGTTTATTGTGGGGCTTGGAACTGACTGAATCTGTGATATCAGAGGGCACATGATTTCAAACATGTTGTAAGGCAGATCTGCTCTAAATGCTAAGTAATTTGAGGTCCTCTCAATTTTATTTTTTGTACTGTTAACAATATGAATTTTTCTTGATTTTTCTTTATTTGTTTTTTGACTGAGGAGGAGGAGAAGAAACTGCAGTGATTATTTGTGGAGGAGGTGTTCCCCCAGGCATTATGAATAGACTATTCTAAACAATTCTTTTTTGGTACATAAATACCTGTTAAACATTGCTAAACACTTCTGATATTAAGGAATCAAAAAGTGGAGGATTTTAGCAGCAACTAGAAGTGACCAAAAAATTTCTGAGTAGAGAATATGAAAGAAGGAATCATTTAGGTAACCTGGCAGCCAGTTTAGCAAAACTGGAGAAGAAATTGATGCTAGAGTAAGTACTAAAACCCTTTTCTTTAATAAAAGCTTTCAGCTTTGTCCAAAGCTGAATAGGATATAATTTTTCTCTTCGTATTTATGAATTCAGGCAGATAAAAAAAGTTACTGGTCTACATTGTGACAGAACTTGTGCATCAGCAGTTAGCATGGCAGGGTGTTCTAGTGAATAAACTAACCTAATGCATGTATTCCTGGGAGGAGATAAGGATAGCTAGGAACAGGATGTTGTATGAGAAAAACTATGCCTAACATCCAGCAGACCACTACAATTAAAATTTATTATGGAAGATGCATACTAGGTTCCAAGAAGTGTATGCAGGATTCTGCTTTATCTTACACATTTCAGTTATACTGTAAGTTATCTCCAAAAGCTTGGAGATTTTAAATGATCTTCTCCATAAAACTCTGAAAAAAATGGATGCCTTACATAAAATCTGTAACTTCTGCCAGCAGCCTGGCTCTTTGGATGATGATGGCGCTGTGGATGATAGTATTTGGTGATGCTGAATATTTCTCTGGAAATGCTTTTAGAGACATTTTTCATGGCATATAAAGAAACAAAACAAAATCAACAGGGACAGCTTGAATTTAAGTAACACTATCTAGTATCTGTGATCTAAAGGTTACATTCCATTGCTTATGTGTAGCTCAGAACTCACAAAAATAGCTCTCAGATCACAGCTAATCAAGCTAATGGAAAAACCCTCAGTGACTAGGAAAAACCATCCTCAAAGTTCCTTTCTGATTTTTATACCAATATTGATTATAACTCTACATTATCACTATGTAAGTACATATTACATATGTAAGTACTGTATCTATAATAACTATAACCTCAAAGTCAACAAGGAAAATTCATTTTACTTGACAGATGATTTGCCAGTAGTGACCTGTACTCTGAGAACTGCACTGGCCCTTCTACGAGTTTGCATTTCTGACTGTTGATGTATTATTTACCCAGAAGGAGCTCAGTCAAAGCACTCCACTTTATCATGAAACATACATTTATCACAGACATTTCAAAGTTAGAACATTTTTCATATTCAGTTGATTGCTTTGACAACTTTAATTTAGCCTCCTTCAGAATGCATGCTGTTTAGTCAATGAGGAGCAGATCTTATTGGAAAATTAAAATACCTGTTTTCTAGAGCATAGCCACTGGACTAGGATGATTTTCCATTTTAAATTAATAGATTTTGGGGATAATCTCTTTCTAAAGACATCAGGATAATCAAACTCTATTATATAGCATTGCAACACTCATGACTTCAGTCAGATGTATATCCTTGGCTTACAGAACAAAAATACAAGATGCAAACTACTGAATCACAAGAATTAGTTAAGAACAGATGGATTTTTCACTGCAAGACCACAGGATCAACTGCACTGGATCAGAGCACAGCTTTATCTAGATCATCATTCATCAGCTTTGATCACAGTGACTACTATTAGATGATTACAGAAGAGGATAAGATGGACATCCTTTCTTAGCATTTTCCCAGTTTCCAGCAATTTGCAGCTAAATATCTTCCTGAAAGTGTCTTTATGCTTAATTGCCATTTATGTATTTTTCTGGCAGTTTGGTGTTTGATGAAATATGGTCTAAGAAAGAGTCATCCTTATTCTGATTTCAAGGAAAGTCAATAATATTTTCTGAAAAAAGGAGTTACTGTCTCAGAGCAATTACTGTCCTTGTCTTGGGAAGTTTTATGGGATAATAGTAACACTACACTCACCACCTCTGAGTAATCATTTCCACTGCTTTCGTCTAGTAAGAAAAAAAAAAACCTTGAAAATTTACATGACACCATGACCAATCAAAATATTTCACTTAATTCAGTAAAAATTTTAGACTCCTGTTAAAAGCTACTACACTAAATGTATATATATGAAAGATGTATACTGCATAGCCTTGCTAAAAATACTAAGGAAGCTCAACCCTTTATACTATAATTCCTGGCACCATAAACCCAAATTTATGTAATTTCAAATTTGAGCAAATGTTTTTACAGCTCTGTGCTAAGCAACACTGGACTAACAAACAAGCAGAAACAGGTAACATAGAACTGGGTAACAGAGAACTAGTTGAAGAAAGTGTTTAAAAAAAAAGGTATCTGCACAGAGATATCTTAAGAAGTTAAATACAGCTGTTAAATAAATGGTAATCTTGATTTCATAAATTTGGTAACTGCTGCAAGGTCCTGTGAAGAGCTGTGGAAACAAGAAGCATGTACTGGCACATATCTTTGAAATTCTGAATTGTGAAATTATACATGATGGAAGATTAAAGATTTCTCCTGGCATTTTTTTATAAAGCAGATTCAACTTGAGACAGTGGAAAATTTTTTTTTTCTGATTGCTTTTGCCTAGCTGGGTTCAGAGGCCCCCTTGCCCACAGTGCACCAGCTTTGGGAGTGTACTCCTTCTTTGAACAGCTGATCAGGTGAATTCCCTTCTCTCCTTCTTTGTCTTTATAACTTTGTTTTATAATTAATTTTCTATGCTCCCTATTTATCTCACCTCTTCTTATTCTCCTTGTAAATTATGGTCATTTGCTCTTTTGTCATCATTCCCCTTCAGCTACTACTGCTTGTTGTTTTGTTTAACATCAGTCTCTTTCCCCCACTTCCCCTTTCAAATCTTTTAAAACAGGTAAAAAATTTCTTCATTTAAAAATGAAATTGCTTATCTGAGATTAAATTACCCCCTGAGACTTCTTTAGAGTTGAGACTAGGCTGGATTTGGTATTTGAGGTAATATTAACTTAGATTCAGTGGTCAGTGGAGCATGTTACCAGCACCTGGCTCTGCCCACTGGGTGCATACAGCTCCCTGCTTTTTAGGGAACACCAATCCCTCTCAGCTTCCTGACAAAAAGTCAGGTTCTCTACAGGAACTTGCCTTATTACACAGAAACTCGATAACCATCTTCTGTAATATTTATCCCCACAGGCTCTGCAGCACCACAAGAAAACTGCAGCATCTTTCAATGAATAATGAAGACATTACCTGAGTGGGTGGCATGCTGGCACAGCTCTGGCAACTCACTGGACTGTTTGCTTATGGATGAGCTCACATAAACCCAGTGCAACCTGTCTGTGAGCTCCCTCATGCCAACAGCTCACTCTCCCACCTCTGGAGCCCAGGGTCTTGTTCTAAGGTGCTGATGCTTACAGCAGTACAAATACCTCTCATGGCATTGCACTTAGTCCTGCATGGCTTTTTGTTTTAGAAATTGGAATGATACAAACGCAACTCTTCAGACAAGTTTCATAAAATGTACTTTAGGAATCATTCCTTACCTAGTTCATCTGTCAAGGCTAAAGGCTCTCAGGCTGAGCTGAAGTGATCCTATAGAGGTACATGATAGCTGAAAATGCACTCAGACTAGTCCCACTAATGTTTTATAATGATTATTTACAATCATGTTAATGACTATTTCCTATACAACAAAGCAGATCAGAACCTGAACTGGTTTAATAAGCAAACCCAACACCTACATTTGGTCTCTTACATTCTCATCTTGAGCTGCTTAGCCACATTTCTTGCCACTTGTTTCAAAAATTCCATGAACATGGATTTTCTTCTTGCATAATTTTGAGAAGAATGGCTGGTCTCTATATAAATGCCATATTGATATGCAAATAGGGTGATTTGTGTACTGACATGATAATATATTCTTTAGAATTATTCACTATGAAAACCTTCAAATAGCCTACCAGAAAACAAAAGCAGCACAAAGTAACTGAGATAGGCCATCATACTCTGTAAATAGAAAAGCAAACAGCAGTTTGTAAGAAATATTTATCTAAACTCATGCATGAAGTGCAAGCATTGTCAATGAATAATAAATACACTCTAGAAATAGCTTCTAGAACAATTCACCATTTCAGAATAATGCTAGTTTTAGCATTTAATGGAAATTCTTGTCAGTAATCAATAATTTAACCTCAGCCATTCTCAGAATTGTCATAATGCAATAACCTAAAATAAAGAGCTAAAGGCAGCAATGGGTAAAAGTAGAAAAACAGTTTTGTAAAATTCTTGGTATCATCAGCTATGATGTAGGGGTGGTAAGTAGCAAATAGCAAATAATTTCTGAAGGATGTGAAGGCATTCAAATGCAGTACCGTCCTGAACACAGGGAAATGAAACAAGAAAATACTGATGCCAGCATTACAATCATGAACTCAGGTTAACAGACTGGGTGAGAAAGTAAATTAATTCACTTTAATAACTTCAATATTCTGAACTACTTCATTTTCTGTAGGTGGAATGAAATCTAGAAACAATTTGGTGTGCTGTAAATTCTAAAACAAGCCAAAGATTTTTCAATGAGCATGTGATGTTCTTGTGATTATTTGAAAGGTGATTACTAGAAATATAAATCCAAGGGTTCATATCTATTTAAAACCAAGGACTAGTAGAAGGAAACATGAGTGAATCAGCTGAACTTTCAAGAAACCGTTATTAATACCGTTTTAGTAGACTGAGATGCCTATATTATTTATGAAAGATAAACCTTATCATAGTCTCGCTAGCCACATCTCCAACCCTAACATATTTGTAAGGGTAACACTCCCATCATCTCATACAAAACACCACCAGAGATACTGAACAAAGTTTTAGAGATTTGCCTTTAGCAATCATGTATGAAAGTAACAAACTGATTACTAAAGACAAATCTGTAAAATCTATTTTAGGAGTTAGGAATATTCTGTTGCCTTTAAAGTTTTTCCTGGCCACAGGCTATAAAAGCCTCATTTTTCATCAGATATTTTAAATTCCACTGATGTGCTAATTCCTATTCTGCATACATTTTTTCAACCTGGTATTGAATTTGATTCTGCTTTAGAAATAAACACTGTTTAATCTAGTCAATTAAATTGAGTAAAATATCAACATACACGTGTGTAAGTGGCTACATACTAGCAAGGTTCAGATTAAACAGCGAGGAAAAAGCTGAATCTAAGCATGTGATTTCTAAAACTCTGAAGTAATCTGGTAATTCTTTTCATGTAATTTATCATGGTTTGAAAAAAATATCTCTTAACCTCTGGAATTACAGTAGGATGACAACTAGAGCACTACAGAATGAGGGCATCATTGGTTTGTTCCTTTTTAGGCACTCTGGCATTAACTTTGTGAAATCCAGCCAAACTGTCCTTGTGGAGAAGACACAGATTGTTAGAACTCCCCTCATACCATTGTGGTTCAGTGGAGAAACAGACAAGACCTCAGTCTTACTGGAAATAACTCTGAAAATGTTTTAATCTTTTTTTTTTTTTCCAGATTCTGAAATCTGCAATCTTCCTTTGTTGATCCTTTAATCTCTTATCTAGATGGGCAAAGCTCAGACATATATTCAACTCCATGGAGGAAAAAGGTACATTCTATACAGCTCTGTGACTTCAAGGACTGGTCTGACAGAGGAGAGAATTGACCAGGAAGAGCAGATTGCAGCATTAACATCATCCGCAGAAATGTTATTAAATCCACTTAAGAGTAAGGGACCCATGTATTGCCAATAGAACCCAGGAGGTAATGTGAGCAATATTTTTTTAAGCAACTTTCACAACTGATTCATTTGACATCTAACATGATTTATTTTTATCAGTGTGATTTTGTAAGGTTAGGCCATAGGCAAGTATATCCAAACTTTTAAAGTAAGAATATCTTTTATTCACTTAATTTTGATTTTCTGTAGAGCAACATATACAGTTTTTCTGAGCACTGTCCCTGAACATGCTTAAACATCATGCTACTGAACTCTCCCTTATACTATTATTTGTCAGTATTTCTGAGCTTTGCAGCCTTGGAAGTAACTGAAAACCTATTTTTCTGAATTTTGCATTCTGTGTATTCATACCATTCTGCACTCTCTCTCAAAACAAATATTAGAGGTGTATATGAGTATAATATAGGTCTATATCACGACATATTTACTTGTTACCATGCATATCTTTATACCTCAGTATCTCTCACTTCTTCTAAAAGGAAATTATATTATGTGAGAATATTTTTTAAATACTGAAACAAGACTTGAATAATAGTGCTTAATACACTACTTGAATTTTCATAGATTTCAGTAGCATTCAAATTGTACATAAATTGTTCATGTCTGTGGTCACAAAGACTTCTTTTTTAATCATATTTAACAGTAGAATGTATGGATCACCTATTAGTTTAAGAACAAAATAAAAGAAGAGATGGCAGGAATTCAGTATGCATTACTCCTCTTTCCGAGAAGAAGTATTTCTAGAAAAAAAAAATAAGTACCTTTAGATCTGACAAAATTTTCCAAAGAAGAATACATTCTTTGTATTCTGTGAGGGGGAAAAAAACAATTGGTTGCTCAGAAATAATAGTTCAGCAGACCAGACTGCTGAGGTTTTTAGTTTTAATTTTTTAAAAAGGAGAAAATATCAGCATTGAAACAGGGCGTTAATTTCCTATGCTGTTTCAATAAAACATTACATCTGGTATGGGGAAATACTGCTGAAAAGTCTCAGCATATTAAGTCAGTCAAAATTACATGTCAATTCTCCAATTCAAAGAGAGTTTGCAGAAGGCTTCTTTGTTCAAGCAGTTTTGTGGCAGACCAGGTCTGACAGCCACAAGTAGACTACACCAAAACTGACAAGGATTAAGCTACACTTTTACTCTCTGATGGATGTCAATATTTATGACATTATAGTTCCATTTTCCAAAGTTTTCTTCTTTGCTATCAACATTCTCCATTGCTTCTAGAAGACGTATGCCAAAAATCATTTATCCAAGTCTGTGAATATAATGACTGAATTTCTTTGCAACAGTTTTGGAAAAAGAAGCCTAACACTGAAAAGCATGGACTGAGATAAAAGGTCAATGTTGATTGGCACTTACAGAGAGTGGAAATGTAAAAAGAAAATGTATCAGAGTTAAAGACTACTTTGGTAAATACGGTCTGATGACTTACATTTTTACTCTATTTTCTGTTTAGCCTGAGTCTTCCTTTGTAGTAGGCTGTTTCAAACAAAAATGGTATATGAAGAACATAGAGCTGAATATTACATATATGACACTACAGGGTAAAATTGCTAATATAATAGGAATACTTGAGTATAACAGAATAAAATAAATGCCTGCAGCTTTTTGCATCCAACTCCCATTGCATTTATTATAAAACGTAGCTAGAAGCTCTACAATTATCTTGCAGTTTGCCCAGTTTCTGTAAGGTTTGTTTTGGGACTCAGTGAATCATTAAAACAGATGCATTTTTATCTCTTGCTTAGGCTTTTACAATGTAAAAGTCAAAAAAAATTTAACCAAATCATGTGTGATAACTTCTGTAGAATTGATATCATCTTTAGGTAAGTTCAGTACATGAAATACATTAGGACTATCATGTTCCCCGTAAATAAATGCTAAAAACGCTTCCTCATATTTTTACAACTATATGCCTTCTGTTCTCCACTATTTTATAATCTAGATGATTGCATACACTTACATTATAATTCAGATAACTTGAAATGAATATATTAGTAATAGAAATAGGAAGATTGGTACAAATAATGCAAGGACAGAAATGCATGTGTGAGAGAACCAGAAGAGACAGTGCCTCAAAGAGTTAAAGGCATGGTCTGTACTGATAATCAAGGACACTGCTGGCAGTGGTGAAACACTAGGGAATATGTTCCTGTCAAGAGAAGGAGTGCGCTAAATGATAAAACAACAGCTCAAACAATTTATCAGCAGAAGACCCTGCACTACAGCAACAACATTATGGCACATGCATGTGATATTCATCTTTTTGCTATTCCAAAAGGATGACCTAAAATATCAGAGAAAAGGAAGCAAAAACAGTGAGTGCCACTGAAGAAAATTTTGGAATCTAAGGACCATACCACAGCAAAGGTTGATTCCTAAGGGCCTATGAAAAACTAGTTTGCTTTTCCTAATCAAAAGGAATACAGTAAGAATGCAACAGTCACCCTACCACAACACACAGAATTGACAATGGACAGGTAACTTGGCCTGCAGATGTGCGCACCTTGGTGGTTTTGGCACTGAGTGTGACAGGCTCCATATGAGAATGTGACTGACTGGAAACAGTTTTACCTCAAGGAAGAATCCTTTTTGCTCTCCATAACATCACATATTGACTTTGATTATGCAAATCCCCCCAGCTGTTCTGCCATTGCAAATTAAAATTCCACCTTCACATTCCAGTTGTTAATAAGATACAAGGAAGGGCACAACCAAACACAAATGTTTGTCTCTCTTTCCTAAAGTGCAGTCCTGTAACTGTTGCTAAAGAGTTCAAAGACTTGCAGCTTAATAATTTCAGACCACCTATGCATTTCCTATTGAGGAGGCATCAAACAGCACAGGGAGCAGACACCAGCTGCTGGAGCTGCCTCATTTCATCAGGTCCCTCTGCTACCAGCTACACAATCAGGTTCCCTCTGTCTTTTTGCTATCTGTGATGCTACAGGTACTTTGGTCTTTTTGCACAGCCTATCAGCTTCAAAAGGAAGTTGGGAGGAAAGTGATGTTATCCTTATTTTACAGTCTGGTTGTTGTTGTTGGCTATTGCAAAATTATAGAGTTATGTGTTTAAAACTTAAGAGAGCTTAAGAGGTGTTCCATTTTGTGGTACATTTTATTAAATTCTATTAATTAAGTCCACTTTATCAAAGCTCTTAGTTTAACCAAAAAGGACATTTGAAAAGGACAAGGTAAATGCTGGAAAACAGGGACTAAATTACAATAAAAATATATACTTTTAAGTCTGTAATGCACCACTGTGAAATCTGCCTTATGCCAACATGCCTACACATATCCAATTAAAATTCTGCCTTAATTAAGTACCTATATTTTATCAGTTTTCAGCTCTTGGAGGAGGGAGGATATTAACAGCTTTGAAGGAAAACCAATTTGCCAAAACTGCAGCCATATGGCAGCAAACAGAAAAGGGACAGCCTAACAAGGCTTCATTTGTTAAAAGGAAATTTGACTTATACTTTATAGTTATACATTAGCTTTTATAGGCAGAATCACACCAGGAACGATGAAGACTTCATGTCTGAGGTGGCAATGGAGCAGATGGAAGAAAAGAGAGGAAACCAAGCACGTAGCTTCAGGCAGTCAAGGGTTTTGCCCAATTTCAGTTATATTACAGCTGTACAGGACACAACACAAACTGTTATGCTTCTCATTTAGCTTTTCTGGCTGTGGCCACACCTGATTCCATCTTTTCCTAAGTTGCTGAAGTAGTGTCTACTTCAATTTCCAAATCTTTGTGCTCAAAGTCACTTCCCTCACAAATCTGAAAAGTAAGGTTTTTTAAAATTTTCCCCATACTGCAAAGGAGAAATCATCAATAATAGCTTTGGTCATATCAGTACAGAAAGTAAATAAACAAAGAAAGTAACTTTCGTAGGAGACTGTCTACAACTTTCATCCTGAAATGGAAGATTTGAGAAAGAACACTACAAAATGTATTCTAATACAGTGCTCTGTGACCTACTGTCAGTCCCTGGCATTAAATTTGGACTACATGGCATTGAAACATAAATATATAGTGGGCACATTGAGAAGCAATAAAGTCTCATTTGTGCAAAAACTTGACATAAAGTGGAGTTGTAGGGTTTATTCTGAATACAGCACAATGCAGAGCAGTCCTGCTTTCAAATGAGATACAGCTAGTGCAGCCAGCTCAGGCATAGCCTTCAGGGATCCAGCATCCTTCTGTTTTCAAAGCAGCCCTAAAAGAGCCAACTCATGATTCTCTCTGAAGCTTCAGACATGGGGATACAAACTGCTAAAGTAAATATTCCACAAGACTTGCTAGCTTCCTTGAAAGTTTTTTTTTTCATGTGGTGTGAATCTGTTTCATAAACCTCTTCCAGTAAAAAGCAGCATTAATCTTTGAAAGGCAATCGCTCAGTGAGCAAGGTTTGTAGCCTTGATACTGATATTAAGACATAGATGCTGCATGTGGTGCTAGGATTATCTCCAAGCACAGGAAAAGGCACTGCTCTCACAAAAGGGCAACAAAAACCCCTCTAAAATACAAACTTGCTAAATGCAGTAAGGATTTTGCTTATTTCAGCTCTAAGAAAAAGGCTTGTTCAGTATATTACATTTCAAGCTAAAATTTTAGATCCAGAAAATTAAGTTAATTCATTAACTCTACTCTGCCTCTAGGTGGAACAATGACAGCACTCAAGGGTAGGTACATGCTCAGCTGACCAAAAATATCCTGACTTCTATACACACAGCAATTGTATAGTGCATTTATGGATAGCACCAAAAATAGAATTTATGATTAGTAGAATTATAAAGCTGCAAATCACCCTCTGTGTGCTAGAATATATTCGACAGAAATGGCTCTCTCAAAAGCCTTGCACAAACGTAAAATGATTGCTGAGTATTTTGATGTGGAATGACTTTCAACAATTATTTTCTTAGTCATTATATAAATTGGTCTGATTTGACAAACAATTCTAGCTTTAATCACGATGATGATATGATATCCATTACCCATGTTAGTCTGGGTTTTTTTGAAGTGGATTATTTTTTGATTATTTCCTTCCAAGTGGTGTGCAAATACAAGTAAACTCTGAGTCATGCACCCGCAAACAGCTACCAAGCTCCAACTAACACAGAATTACTGCTACATCTGTCTTGTAGGACCTCTTATTGTTGAAAAAAAAATGTTTATAATTAGACAAAGAAAATGTAAAACAGTAGTGTTTCTTCTTTTTACTTTATGGATCAGTTCCTTCTAAATCATGTTATCACAGTAGTCACAGAATCTTTACAAAGTAGACTCAAAGGAGCATAACCCAGAGACATATTCCTTTCTGACTCAGGCCAAGGTCAGTTACATCCCACTTGTTAGTCTTCCTCATTCTGGCAAATATTCAAAGGCCTTGAAGATGCTGCTGAACGTAACCAAAGTTACAATCTTCCTAATAATCTATTTGGATGCTTCACCATATCACCTTTATAATTTTATCCTGAGGAAAAGATTAATTTTAGGTAGTTTTAGACAGCTACACCTGAGGAGAACCTCTAAGGCACTCCCAGTGCCATTTTGCATGCTTCAGACATTTACACATGATGAACATTAAAAATAAAAAAAAGTGCCTGCTTATCTAACTCAGCATTACTGGCTCAGATGTGCTCAATGCAGTCCACACTCCAGAACTCTGAATTTAGACATTATGAGTAACATTAATCTGTCAGACCTACCAGTATTTCCATCAAGCTCATGCTTTCTTAATCCATTTGCAAGGAAAACACAGGAGACAATGTCAAAACCCTAAATGAAGTCCAAATACTGGACATCTACTGTTTTTCCCTTACCTACAAAATTTCACATTCACTCCCAGAAGGGAATTAATGGCTTCAACAGGTTTGCTCTTGGCAAATCCATGTTGTTTATTACTTCTTTGTTATTCTCTAGCTACTTAAAGTAGTATATCTGTTCATTGTCTTGCCTATTAAGTGAAAATTATTCCCCACATTCTTCTTCCTTTCCTCTTTTAAAGGTAAATTCTATGTCATTCTCATTTAGTCTTTTGGTACCTGATACAATCCTTCAAGAAATGTCACAGAAACCCACTAACAGGCCTAAATTTGCAGATAGTTAAGAAACCTAACCTATATAGTCTGTTCTTTCCTTATCTACAGTTAAGATTTTAGCTCTAGGATAAGTACTTGTCATATATTCACCAACAACCCTGTCAGTAAACTCATGTAATAAAAAAATCATTGTATGCTTTTCCTTCATTGCATGCTGCACCTTCTCCATGCACCTTTTCCTTTCCTCCAGTAGATCTCTTATGTGCTGAATATTTCTTTGTTCTTCTTCTATCTCTCGATATACTGATATAATTATAATTATGTTATATTAAATCTTGCTAGCTGCATCTCACTGAGTGCTTTGGCTCTTCTGACATGTCTCTACATGCATGTGTTATTCCATCATGCTTAATAAAGAGAGAAATTCTCCTCATTTTGCATAAAGTGAAAGAAGAGATTAAAATTTAGCTCAGTTGGTCTTCTGCACTTTCTTTCCTTTGCATTGGTGAAGTTTGTACTGTGGTCTTTAGTAGATTAATGTTGAAAACCCCACAGATTTGTCTTTAACCTGTCTCCTATATATTTTTTAAGTAAAATCTATGGATTTATTGACACCTACCTCCTTCAGGTTGTTTTTTTTCTCTTTTTTTTTCTGGGCAGTCTGTCAGTGTAATTTCTTACACAAAAATGGCAACTAAAAATACCCATTACTATCACATCCAATGTATTTGGAAAAGTATCAAGAACAAATATGTTCTCTTCTGCTTCCCTGGACACCAACAGATATTTAAAAGCTCTATCTAGTCCTATTTTTGAGATCTCAAAGGAACTACTTTTGAAATACAAGCCAAAATTTCCTCTCTTCTTGCCTTCTTCTATATGACTATACTACTACTGTGAAATATATGACAAATTGTCTACAATGTCAGTTTTGTTGTAATATCCAATTAATTTTTGCTTTCCTCATTAATACTTCAGTTGATTCTTCTCTGTTCCTCTTCATTCTACCATCAGCATACAAACAGCTAAGGATACCTTGCAAACTGTGCCATTACTTTCTATAGTCACCTCTTTTAAATAATCCCAGGGATGAGAGCTATGTTCAAGTTGCCTTATTTAAGATTATGATTTTTCTTATTGCCAAATGGCTCTCATTTTAAACTTCTCTCAGGAGGGAGAAGAGTTATATTTAGGGTGTATCTGACAGATGCTAGACTTGGACATGAGATGAGAGACAACATTATCTTGAATGGTCAACCTCTTTATTCACTGCCATAGAGTCTGATAAGAACTTTTGATTTGCTAGGATAATTCTTAGCAGTATCATTATTATTCTTTATCCTATGCTAATTCTTGGTGCAATCCTTTGCAGTTTGGCAAAATTTGACTCTTGTGAAGAAACACATCTGCCATAATTTAAGTGCCAGGTGTTGCAGATGTTTCCACATCACCTTGAGTAGAAGATCAGTGGCCAGCAGAGTCTTTTACTTCCTCTTGGTAACAGAGATTTTGTATTCCTTGTATTTGGGTTTTTTGTCTGTTACCAAGATTTGTTCTTAGCTGTTTCCTGGTCAGCAGTCCTGCTTCTGATTTGTCAGAGGACATCAACAGCCATCTTCCTCTCTGCAGTTTTAAGCTTGCTCCTCCAGTACCTGTACTGCTACCAAACTGAAAGTTCTGCTTTATTTTTTTTGTTCCTGAATGCACACTGTAGATGAAGTCCTCATGAGCATACTCAGTTTTGAATCTCTCCTTTTACTGCTCCTCTAATTGCTTCTTAAGAGATTTCCCTGGAGATCTAAGAGAATTCTTTCCAGATATCACCAGGAGGAAAATATAGGCCAAAGTTCTGGCAAGTTCATTCAAAAATTTCATCACAAGATGTCATCATTGTCTAATTTTAAATACAGCTATTTAATTATGAGTATATGACATATTTCCTCTCAAATATTTTTCACTGAGAATGAGATACTGTGTAGTACAAAAAGCTCTTTAGGTTCATGAGTGATAGAGTACTTATGTTTGAATTTCACATATTTTTGTTTTTATTAGCAGTACATAAAAACACTGAAGTATAATATGACATACAGGACTAAGCAAATGCTAAAATGAAGGATTCCATAGGATGCTAAATTTGCTCTTCAGTATTACCAGAGATTTTCCTACTTCCTAAAAAGTTATTAGACAAGTGAAGTCTACTGCATACAGTGCTCAGTAATCTAGATGCTTTCAGTTCAACAGTGGAAGTTTCTTTGATTTACACACTCTGAACATTAAAAACATAATTTTTAAGCTTTACTGGATAACCTTTTTCTACATATATTCAAGTAAAAACTAAAAAACCTCATATTTATACAAAAACTGATTTAAGGAAACATGGCTGTATTTTGATTCATCATAACTTGATTTCTTAATTAAAAGCAAAATCAAATTATCATCCTAAACAAGCTAAAGACCATTAAGTAGTTGACAGAAAGAAAAAAAAATGGTGTTCAGAAAGCTGCACACTGAATAAAAAGTAAGTTGGGACTCAGTGTCCACTCTGGGGAAAGAAGCAAAGAAAAGAGTAGATCTTCTGCCAGGTGCAAGAGTTTAAACAACATTTGAATGACAAGAAAATTAATGTATGCAGTAGAAGCCACAAAATGGCTGATGACAGACTTGTGAGGTATTTTCTGATCTTCAAAAAGCAGAAAAAGAAAAGTAGTGGTCAATCATACGAAGAGATAGAGTAGTATTTACACATCACTAAGTTATGGAAATTTAGAAACACAGTGTGTTGCTATTGTCTCCTTTTCATAGCTCTTACTTGCTGTACGACTTCTTACCCTACACCCAATTTTGCCTTTGGTGCCTGTGGGAAGCTGACCCTGGCCAGACGCTGGTGCCCAGCCAGCCCCTCTATCACTGCCCTATTCAGCAGGACAGGGCAGGGCAGAAAATAAGACAGAAAAAACCCCTCTTTCGTCGAGATAAAGGCAGTTCAATACAGCAAAAGCAAAGGCCTGTGTGAAACCAAAGGAAAACAAAAGATTTATTCTCTACTTCCTATCAGCTGGTGATATCGAGCCTCCCCCTCCTTTTTCTTAGCTTTCATTGCTGAACAGCCTTGTCTGGTATGGAATATTCCCTTGCAGCTTGAGTCAGCTGTCCTGGGTATGTCTCCTCCCAAGATCCTGCCCACCCTCTCCCCAGTGGTGAGGGGGGAATGTTGGAGAGGCAGCCTTGGTGCTTGGTGCCTTGGAGCGAGCACTGCTGTGTAGCAGCCAAAACTCAGGGGTGTTTGACAGGTGAACACCTTTCTAGGTACCCATACAAAACACCATGAAGGCTGCTAGGGGAATAGTAACTCCATCTCCAGCAGACCCAGTACAACTACCAGGACAAAATATAATAAGCAGAAAATCCTGAATTATTTATAATAGCTTCAGAAATTATTCACTATCTCCTAACGTACAGTTTGCCTACAAATAATTCTGGTTTCCAACACTGCAAGTTGCAGAAAGAAAGAACAGGCTGCCAATACAACATGCCTAGCACTTTCTGTGGTATTGCCCCTTACTCTTTCCAGAAGAAAAATAAGCTGAATCTTCTTGTTTCATCTGCAATTATATTTGCAGTCAATTCAGTTATTTTCTCTTTATCCTAGATCCCCTTTTTTCACTGTAAGCTGCTGTTAAAGTAGCTGTGTCAATCACATTTAATTGATAAGACACAGTTTCATCCTGTCCATGAAATGGACAGTTGTTCAAATATATCCTTTTCCAAATTTTAAGCGATAAGGTACATAACATCCTGCCCTATACATAAACCCAATGCAATTTTTAGCAGGGATGTACCATACAGGTGAGTTAGCATTGCCTCAGGACTAAATTATTTGGACATGAAAGTCAGTTTTCACTCCATGAGTTATGGAGAAGACATAATAAAATGCTTTAAAAATTCTTATCAGCACAGTTGCACAGGTCAGTGCTGACAGACCAAGAGGCTAGGCATTACTTAGGCTTCTTAGAATTCTCCATGGTAGGGAAGGTTTGCAAGTTTTCCCATCATTGCTAACAGCAGTCACTGGCTGTCAGCAACATTTTCAGCCCTGTGCCAAATATTTCTTCGAAGAAGCATTATGTAATACAATACTTTAAAAAGTGTCAGCAGTTATTTGATTATATATACTCAGAGTTCCATCATTCCAAACAAAACCTCATCTGAAAAAGATTGTAAAATACCCCCCCAGAAGAAAAGCTTCAGTACAAAGACATTAATGGAGTATTTTTTCTGGTAAGATTTCAAAACAACATTAATGACTCCAAGATGCTATTTAAAGCAAGAGCTCCAGGACACTGGGCCTAATGCATCTTTAACAGTAAACAACATAGATTCTGTTCATGGTTATTCAAATATCTACCAATGATTTGAACACAGTGGATTACTTAGCCATGTTTTATCCACAGTTATGGACAATTAAGTCAAAATTAAACAATAGTTGGTTCTTTTTCCTTACTTGTAGCATGATTTTTCATCTCCCCCAGTCCGGTATTGATTCCAGCATCTATTGAACTCATGATTTTATCAATCTACAAAAGAGAACAGAGAAACCATTGATGGATCCCATCTTCATTATTTTAGTTTAGTTTTTCATGCATAGATTTATAGCATTATTTTTCTCATTAGGAAAACAACAATCGAAATCGTAAAAACACATAAATCAAAAGTAGACAATTAATTTCTCCCCTTTGATTTTTATTTTACAATATTTTTATGCTAGCAAAAACTAAAGCTTTGGACTAGTATTTCTTTTTCCATAGCAGAGTTCCTTTCATATTGATGACTGGTCATCTACGTATAACCACTAGTGGTTTATTTAAGCAGTAATATTAATGAATAAAAACCATTAACTTGCATGTTCTAAAGTATTTAGAATACATGCAATTAAATCTATTTTTCTATTAATATTTCCAGAGAATTTCCTAGCCCCCTTTTTTTCCCCATCTGCCTGAAGGGCACTTGGGTATGAAACACAGTGGTGTCCCAACATATCACAGAACAACATTCTCTGTGAAACAGCACTGCACTGATCCCAAAACTTACTTGCATGTTTCTAAGGCACACTGAACTTACTAAGTCAAAACCATCATATCTATTTTATTTTCTGTAAGAACGGGACAAAACAAAAAGTGAATCAAAAGGTTGCTGTGGACTGAGAAGGTAGACAAACACACTTCACCAAGCATAATATTAGGACTAGTAGGTAAAGTATGTATTAGCCACTGGTGACAGGAGAAAGTCTAGGAATTATGACAGAATCTGCAAATTGAGAATTCATGCTTTATATATATATAAACGGCACTTTTTTTACTCTTAAGAACAACCAAACCTTGATGACCATGTAAAAAGGCAAACCTGGACCTGATTCTGATCAGGATTTTATAATAACTTATCCAAGTTGTAAAGACCATCCTTAGTACATTTCCACTGAGAGAGTGTCTCTTTTACAATGAAAAGTGCCTTAGAATGCCCTATCAAATCAGACATTTAGGCTAGCTTGAAATACTTTCTTAGAAAAATAACCAACCACATAATCAAACTCTGGGTTCTTTCTGAACACAACAGCACCCTGGAGATAGATGCATTTCCCCATTGTAGTAGTTTTAAAGAGAAATTGCACACTTCTCTGTAGAAACAGTAAAGAGCTAAACATTTCAGACTTTTAATTTACCTCAATGAGATGGGAATTTCTGTGTCTATGAAGAACCATTTACTTTCTTGAAATTCAGCACAAGAAAAACAAATTAAACATAAGGTGTCTAAAAGTTAATTTAAATTGAATTCTAAACCTAAAATTTCTCATATGAGCAAGCATGTGCACTACAGATTCAGTGTGAAAATTTCTGTTAGTAATCCTGAATTCATTGCAGCTATAAGAGTATTCCCACTACACACAGCAGTTAGGTATGTGCCAAGCATTTAGTACACAGGCTACATACCAGTTAGAGGATATAATACATAAGGAGGGTTTGTAGAATGCACAATCAACTCTCTGTTGCTGCCATTTTCTCCTGGCTCTTACTGATGGGCACTGACACGGCAATAATTAGCAAATATATAAACAACAGGCACAGTTACTAAGGAGTCTACCAATTTTATTAGTGTCAGTGGTGAGGGCTTTAGTAGACAATAATTTCAGTGCCACAAAAAATTGCAGAATTACTTCTGGTTAACTTCATTGACTACGGAAACAATAGACTTTATTGAGTGGGCAGCATTTGAACAGAAATGTTTTGCATTTTGTGCCAGCTGTTGAACTATCATGCAGTACACTGTGACATTCTCTCTGAGGCGTTGCAGCATGGAAGATTCACTTTTTATTTTGTCTCTGAAACTGCAAACAATAACAGCATCTTCACAAGACCACAGTACTTAAAAAATGAAAAACTTACTTCTTCCCATTCTGATGTGAAGGAAGGTGTTCTCTCCGAATTCCCTTTGGAGCACTGTGGCTTTGGTGTGGGTTCACTCCAATTGCTTCTTGCTTTTTTATCATTTGGAGGATGGGTGATAAGATTAGAATCAGATTTCGAAACATTTTTGCACAAATGCATTTCCAGCAAAGTCTTTGGTAAAGATCGAATTCTGCCCAGCGTGCATGCTCGCTCCACAAACCCCCCAGTGGTAATAACCCATTGTTCACTTATCCTTGGTGCACCAACCAGGGTATGATTTTCTGCTGGTTTATTTTTAGTATGAAATATGGTTCTGTTTACAATGGGTGGCTTTTTTTTCTTAACAGGAGGATCTGAGCTGCTTTCTTTCCGTAGCTGTATCTGCTGCGCCGCGCTCTTGCTCAGAATGCTTTTCTCTAGTGGCCCACTGCAGGGGTTTACTTTGCTGTACAGCTGGAGTGGGTTTTCAGGTGGGTCATATGCAGGTGATGATCCATGAAGTAAACCTGCAAACTGCTCAGCGGGGTGTCCTTCAGGAAGCTCCCTTTCAGTGGATGTTTCACCCTGGCAAAGTTGCTCTGAAATGAGAGAGTGACTTGTAAACTTAAAAGGGTGATAAAATACTTCAAAGAACAAAATCTTTCCTCAAAATTACTTTTTTTATGCTGCTTGGTTCTTTCTTATGTAAAGAAACAAAAGACAATTATGCCATGAACTGAATTATTATTCTCTTAAAAAAAAATCTTAAATTTGACTATTTTATCCTGACTGGTTGAAGAACAGCCAACAATGCTCAGTGCTATATGTAAGCTCCATGAAAAAACACGTTTATAAGATAAAATAGGACATTGCTATTCCATCAACTTGATGATGTCTGTTTTAATTTGTTATTGAGTTGAAATGTGCACAAATTATACAGTTTAGTATGATGAATTAGGTAGTTAGTTTGTAGGTGGTAAAATACATGAGGAACAAGCATTGTCAGGAGTATTCTTAGTAATTTTTCTTTTTATAGTCATTATAATAATAGTGAACTTACACTATGATGCCTTTTTACTGACAGTCTCTAAGGAATAGATCTGAGTGTTGTTTTTATTTCTGGGAACTTTTGAGAATAGTAATAATAACCATTGGGAAGAAAGAGTACAAAATCAAGTCTTTTCAAACAAGCTTAATATGTAATTTAGCACATACATACACAAAAGGCAACTGCAAAAAAATGTTCTTTTTGGCACAGTTCAGAGTGGATTATTAAAATTATATAGCTCTTTTTTTACACTTGTTGCTGTAAGGACTAGGAGTGGGAAAAAAAAAAAAGAGGCCTGTGCTGCCTCACTTAAAGTGCTGGTGCAGTTAACATCACTCTGTCAACATGGCACTAAGTCAGCATGTTCTAGTCAGAATAACTGTGTCCCTACTAATGCACATCTACATAACTACTTCATTAAAGATAAATAAATTCACCACATTTCTTGCTGGAACGTGTATGCTCTAGATAGACTCTAACTGCAGGCCTGTGCACACAGCAGTAGCTACCACGAGAAATCAAGCATAGCATCATGTCATAATTTGCAAAGATACTGAGCAGTTTTCTCCAATTTACTAAAATATCTGCTGGCAAAAAAACCCCAATCAAATCTCAAAATATCCCTTCTAAAAGAAAGCAGTGCTTGACTTTAGGGATGACAGAAGAAAGATTTTGGTGTGAACTTCAAAACTTCATCAACTCTTTTACTAGTCAGCAGCTTAAAAATATAAAATTAAATGTTCTTCTTATTTAAATGTTTTCACCTTATTTAAACATCAAAGATATTTGATATATGGTATATATATATGATTAAACTCAAGAACCTTAGTAAATATACTTTTCTTCTTTGAGAAACAACTGACTAGAATACACACTTCAGACATTTTTCAACCAAAAAGATGTGAGGTCTTATGGAGAAAGGTTAAATGTAGGACATGACAGAGCTTAAGGGATCAATAAACCCAGAAAATTTTGGTTTAGGGGAAAAATTATGGGGAAAAGGAGGACACGGGGCATTCTCTCTTTGATTTCTGAAAGTTGCTGATTTATACATATGTCTGCAATTTTGAAGGTGAATTCAAAAAGAGGAATAAATTATGCAAATAATTTGGTGCCTTTCCTTTACATGAAAAACTCAGCAGCTGACATTCTGCTCCAGATTAAGACATCTCATTTTTCTACACGGGTAAGAAGCACGTTAGCTCCCACCACAACCAGAGATTAGATTAATAAAATCAGTGGAACCTATCACTCCTTGTACTGTGTTAACTGGGCTGACTGCACTGCCAGTGACTTATGGGAGACAGCATTCAGTTTGTGTTCAAATACCTACATTTATATATCTCAGTTGTGAACTGAATCCTATTTTGATGTTCCAGACAGGTATTTTACAGCTGTGTATTGAACTCGTTGAAGAGATAAATATTTTTTGTCAGGACAAAGTAAAGCAGGAAGAATAAATCAGGAAAAAGAAAAGCTTACGGACACCTGGATTGCAAGAATTTCACTACCATCTTTGCTATATCTATGTTACTAAATAGCAGTGGCCAACATCTATTAGGATCTAAAGGAATTCTAGGCTCATGTCCTTGAACTCCCCTCCTTCTCAAGACAGAGCAGCCTATCCAAATAATTACTGGGAACAGTCTCTGGTCTCAGCTAAAACTTGCACTGTGTCTGGGTACTGCCTAGGTGGGTCTAGCCAGTATTGGCCAAAGACTGGAAAACCCAAACAGTTTAACAGTACAGACTGCCAAGCACAAAAGGCATCTCATGCCCTGATTTTGTTCAATTTACTATTGTAAACAAAGGAAGTTCTTACTGAGAATTCCCATTCCTCTGTGGTCAGTAAATACAGTAGTGACCACTAGAAAGTGTGTGTGTGTCTCTTACTTTCCAGCAGTGTTGCAGTGACAGCATATCAAGACATTAATTCTGAGGTTGTTTTGTCAGTTGAGGTGGCAGCAGTTTACCCTGTATTCAAAGATTCCAAATATATTGCAAGAACCTTTTTCAGCTTGATCTTTCACAGCAGTTACTATGCTGTGTACACATAAGTATATATATTCTACTCTTTATAAGATCAATACTAGTTTTCAAAAGTACCTTGTCTCTTTCACTTAATATTCAGAATGAAGTTTGCTTAACGAAGAAGATGCTCCTCAACATTTTCATAGTATCATAGAATCATAGAACTGTTTAGTTTGGAAAAGGCCTCTAAAATCATCAAGTCCAGCTGTTAAACCAGCACTGCCAAGTCCACCACCAATCCACGTCCCTAAGCACCAGATATTCACATCTTTTCAGCATCTCCAGGGATTTATATTCTCTTTGTTCAAAAAGAGCAGTCCTATTACCTATTTACTGCACAGCATTTAAATTCTTCTTTGAATATCAAGTTATGCAACAGCTTCTCAAATTCTTATGACATTCATTATCTAAGGGGTTCACAAATATGGAATCCATGTATCTTTTTAAGGTGAGACTGTAATGTGATACTGTACTAATTTGATAGACAGAAGATGAGGCACAAGGATATAATGCCAAAAATGTACAAATGTTTGGGCATCTGATTTCAAATTCCTCGAGATTTTCTTCAGATTACTGAACATTTTTTAACACTGAATATTTTCAAAGCGTGGTTATTATTTAGTTCAGTAGATCAAACAAATCAGACCCCTAATGTGTCAAATTCATCACCGAAAAACCAAGGAAAACTGCTCATATCTACTTGGATAAACTTTGTTTAATAGCTACTTG
This sequence comes from Rhipidura dahli, assembly GCA_013399225.1. Taxonomy (NCBI): domain Eukaryota; kingdom Metazoa; phylum Chordata; class Aves; order Passeriformes; family Rhipiduridae; genus Rhipidura; species Rhipidura dahli. The sequence continues at coordinate 427,643 of VXAC01006238.1, forward strand.
GATATACTTTGGTCTGTCTTGACCAGAGTAACAAAAGCCCTGGCAGAGACAGAGTATTCTCTCTGTTGCTTTCAGCTGCCTCAGTTGTCACTTCTTCTCTTCGATACCTTTTGCTTTCAATAAGAGCTTTGTTAATTATGCAACAAAGTAAGCAAAGATCTCATAGCTATACCTTCTTCACCCCATGATTTTCATAATGCAAATCACATCTATAACAGGCAACAAAAAAAACTGGGGCTGTCAAGGAAAAGAAAAAAAAATCCCTGTGGTCATGAAGAAGGTTAAGAAGCAAGCAGCATCGCATGCAGCACTGCAGCCCTACACCAGGTTATCCAGAGTAGTGCCAGCTGCACCCTTGGAGGGTTCCAATGCCTGGCTAGGAAAAGACATGTCTGATCTCATGATGACAGTCCTGCTCCAAACAGGAGGATGGACTAGAAATCCTCCAGACATCCCTTCAAACCAACACTTTAATGAGCCAATTATAATTCCGAATCTTTTGACTTTTGAACTGATAACAGTTGAGGTTAATTCTCTTTGAATACAGACTTGTATTATTATTTTAGTTTCCTAATGCAGTTCATGTTTAATACTTTTATGTTCAGCAAATAAGGAGTGTAGAGAGATGGACTATAGCACTGCTCTAAACAGTATAGTAGCCAACCACTCACTGTCATATCCTAAAGAAATCATAGAAGGAAAGAAAATAAACCATGCAACAGATAATCATAAAATAATTTGCCAGCATATACTTTTCCTTCTTGTTGACCTAAGACCTGAAACATGAGATGTTAAATAACCTCTTCATACTGCACCAATATCTAAAAATGCAGCTTCATTGTTCATGGGAATATCCAAGATCTCCACCTCAAGAACTTAAAGTATGAAAAACTGTATGCAGGCTAACATAATACTACTATATCCTTGCAAAAATAGGCAACTTTACATTAAAAAAAATTAAAATCTTAGCTTTAAATAATTACCCATCTCTGAGAGAGGGTTTTTTTATTGTTGCATATTTCTGTCATAAATTTCATGAAAAGTGATTCAAAAATCAATATTTCTCCTGAGGATTAGTAATAATGCACAAAATATGATATTTATATATTATTTTCTGGTTTTAAACATAAAAATAATTATTGTTTTGAATATTACTGGGTATTGAAAAACCCATGCTATTGAACCTTTTATGAATTCTTATTTTTATTTCTTATTATTTCAACCAACTTAACTGTCACTAAGAAAGGCTATAAACAATTACATCATCTAGGTCTACACTCAGTGAACAGTCATTTAATAATGCCAGGTTTTTTTCTCATGGGCATTTGAGCAAGCTTTCTGAGAAGGGACTTAAGCAAAGAGGATGAGAATATAAGGGGGAGCAAACAGAAGAAGTTCAAGCTCTTGGACTGAATCCCAGTGGAGAGAAGCATTCAGCTTACAAATAATTCTTTTGCTTTTTTACAAGTACATTTATTTTTGTAGTTAAACAACAACAACAAAAAAAGCCAACAGAAAGAGATCTTGCTTCCTTACCAGATACTGCTTTTCTTACCACTTTATCTTTTTACTCAAAAATAGTATCATAAATACCAAAACATAAACAGATGCCATTTCTACAGAACTTTAGTGTTATAATAAGTGCACATACAGCTTATCCATCTGAGGGGATTACTTCTGAAAAATCACTGTGATACTGCCATATCTGTGTTACAAGGAAAACATTTACATTTGGAACTACAAATAAATTCAGTTGTGCCATAATCTCAAAGCCACAGATACATATTGCTATTATCACCAGTTTATATACAACCAAACTGGTATTTAGGCAGCAGATTGCAATTCAATCAGCTATTTATTTTCACACTGATGCACCCCAGCACAGTTGCTTGTGGTACATATATAGAACTCCATGGAATACCATTTCTCACTTTCAGTATTCAAGAGTTATAATTTACAGATGCTTCATCAAACTCAGATATTTTTTCCTAATTCTGACTCCAAGACTGCAGAACACATCAAGAAAATCAGAAGAATACTGAATACTGTGAATTTTGCATTCATGTAAAATTGGAAATTGTCTTATTCACATTTGTATCTCAAGAGATTCCATGTTCCAAACTAAAGTACATTCAGGAGAGTAACAGTTGTTAATAACACTAATGAAAAGAGCTGTAATAGATAAATTATAATGACAGAGTTAGATCTTTACCAGGCATTGCTGTTACCATGGCACAAATTTCTAATGTAAAATAAAAATCCACTAGAAAATCGTTCTATAGCTATGGTAACAACTGCATTGTGACACGAATAATCTATTCAAATTCTGTTTTCATTTCATCCAGAAAGATGTTTTAGCATCACACTTTGTACATGTGTAATATCTGCCCAAAAATGTATTCTCAACTCTCTTTTCCCTACATTCAGTTGATTGCTAAAACCACCAGTCAGAACTGAGTAATATTTGGAAACTACCCTCTTATAGAAGGATGGGTAAGCACATTTGCATAGTAAAGATTGCTTTGCAGACACTAGAATATCCTTAGTATTGAGGACATTAGTTGTATTGCCAGTGATATAAAAGGGCATGATGAGCTGGAAAAGATTTGAGACAGAAAATTCATAGTACTTAAAAACAGAAGTAGCAATATTCAGGAAGGCATTATTTCACACAGCAAATAACATCATGCTCCGAGCAAGCTACAGCTCTTTGATGGCAGCACATCAGCTGCAGATATCTTAGATGAGGCAATGTTTTCTCACTCAAGTAAATGCTATAGCAAGGCACTATGGACCTGGGAGACAGAACAAGATTACTAAGCAAATAATGAACACTGTGGGCTTCTACTGCCACCAGCAAAAACACAAGAGGAGCTATAGTGTCCAGCCACATTGCAGTTTCTTCTTCTGCTTATTTCTAAATCTGGAGAAACCAGCAGAAGGTGGTTGGCAAGGTTGGTGCTGATGGTCTCCAGGCTCTGTGCCCAGGTTCCAACACTGCCAGCTTGTCAAAACCCATCCCCTTAGAAATCACAGTGAGCATCTCTGTGGGTAGGGAGTTTGCTCTTACAAGCTTCAAAAGTGCCAATTCACTCCTTAGCGTCACAGTCTACACTTGACTCTGTACCGAGGGGTTTTATTGCCTCACTATCTCTACCTTCATAGTTTCACTATCCTCATCTGTTTCACAGTGACCCATAGGAACTGAAGAGATGAGAAAGATTTTCGGGGAAAGATATCTCCATATGGAGTTTTCTGAACATTGCTTGCCAGCATCTAACAAAAAAAAAAAAGCTTTGGGTGAGGAAGGATATTAGGCAGTAATTACTGCTAATTCCAGCCACATTATAATGCCTAAATATAGTCCTTGTCCAAATTTTCAGCGATAACAGTGTAATCTGGTACAAAGAGAGTTAATTTTAGCTCTTATTGAGCTGTTTTGACTCTTCTGTACATCTTCTGAGGTTTTTTTTTTGATACATGTATATTCCATATTTGAGGAGCACATAAATGTAACTTTCACAATCACATAAAGGGTTAACCTTTTACTGCAAAATTCAACACAGACAAAAATAAAGAGCTGCAGCTGCCACCTCCATAATGCCGTTTCCATGAGGATTTCTTTCTATGTGACTATATAAGGCATGGTTCCTAGACATCTTAAAGACAGACAGGCTCTCATGAACCATCACATTTTACAGCACAAAATCCTGCATTATGCCTGCACATCAAAATAAGGATTCTTCAGAAAAATAACATGCTACCATTTGTATGGACTAGACATATCAGACAGATAAAATAATGGACAACATCCCTCAGGTGAAATAGGGGATGAATTCAAGACTCACATTCAAGCTAAAATTCTACTGGAATTTTTCAGCTCAGCCATGCAGCAAAAGTAAAAAAAAAAATTCTCAGTGTTTTTTTGCAATTTCAGTGAACCTTTCATAGGAAATTCTGAGAGATGAATGGCAACGGATGTAAAATGTAATTTTGCAGAAAGATCACATATAATCGCATTGAGAAATTCTGTGATGACCCCTTTTTGCAGCAGAAAGCAGTTGAGTGGGTTGTAGCTGTGCTCAGAAAGTACATGTAAATTTGACAGTATAGTACAGCAGGGAAAAGTAATAAAAGAGGAAAACTTGGTGACACTTAATAACCAAAATCAGTGCAAAGCAATATCAATGTGATAGATGAGCTCCGGAAACCATATCCTTTTGTTGAAGACTGTAAAAAAACCCTGCTACATGTTCCACTCCTGATATTTCACACATGAAAAGAAGGAGTGACAAATTCCTCCACCAAGTGGGAACAAATCTTACTAATATTCAAGGCAAAAAACCCAGCAAAAAATAACGGATGACTCTTAGAAAAATGTTTCCAAAAGGAGACGCTGCACAACAATGTCATTTAAAAGAAATGATTTGCCTTAGTAACAATCCGTTTCCCCCAGAATAAGACAAGACCAAAAAGCAAACAAAGTATATGTTCTGTCATTTGCACTGACCATACATTTATCTTTTCTAGCCTTAGAAAAGAACGTATTTCTGATCAGAGCACTATTGTTAAGATACTTCATCTTGTCTCTTTCCTCATTCCACATAAAAGATATCTATGCTCTGTTTCAACTTGTTTCAAATCCAGAAAGAATGGAATTGGTGTTTTCATAAGAAATAATGTAAAATAAAGGCACCCTATCCCAAACGGCCTCTTTCAGTTTTTGCTAAAACTCTTGTTAGGATATAGCAACAAAGCTGTAAGGGACAAAAAGCGTACAAAATTTAAGAATGTTGAGAAAATATCTCTGGCTATAGAATGAAAGCTCAGTTCTAGATGTAGGTACATATATAGTCATGGAAAATTACATCCTGATTTTCAAATCTATGTGGAACGTTCACTGAAATTTTATGTAATTGCTTACATGTGACTGTATTAAAACTAATCACTAAAAATCATAGCCTTTTAGAAAGCTTGCAGCTCATCACATCTTTTCAGTTATAAATACTGAGTGGGGAAAGTGAGAGAATAAAAAAATAGATAAACTGTATTTGCTTTCTCCTAATGATTTGTTTGGGGGTTGCAAATGTGAGAGGATAACCATTTAAATTCTTTTGAAAAGTATTTACAAAACATAAATGATCTTTAAAAAATCTACACAATTATGTGGAAAATAATTTAGCTAAGAATAATAACTTTCTAGGCATATTGACAGTCTCTAAAAGATGTTTACTTTAAACAACTGTATTTACTTTAGAAAGTAGTATTACACACAGAATGCTTAAAAACAGATGTGAAAAGAAGGGAAGAGATTCAGGTGGCGAAATGCAGACATGTATGGCCATTTTAGACACTACAGAGTATCCAAAGTGACTGCAAGGGCTGACAGGTGTGACACAACTTGGAAACCCTTGTCTTTCTGGTGAAGCAGAAAGAGGTCAGAAACAGTATTTGTAGCACCCAAGTTGGTCTAGTCATCTGTTTTGGCACTTTTTAGTTTCTTAGAGCTCAAAGGTAGCAGACAAAGGAGTACTGATGGTAGATGTAGGTAATACATCTCAAAGAATCCTTTACTGCAGAATAAATAATTTCATATGTGCACACACCTCACTTCAGATGACTTACACACACAAACTTTAGACAGGAGCTGAAAGCTTGTTAGTATTTTAAGTAATCACTGTTGATACTTCTACCAAAACAGCCATCAAGAGGCCAGATCACCTGAGTGACACAGAGCATGAAAGGTTGGCCGACCCCAGGTAAGAGTTTAGGATATTTTGGAAATATGTGTGCACTTGGAACATGGAATTAACTGCTGAAAATTAACTATGACCACTAGGAGAATCAATGTGCAGCTTTATTAAGCTGCTAGGATGCAGAAAAGCACTTGCTCAATTTTAGATATAGCTAAAGGAAAAACAAGCATTAGACTACAGTTGCTCAAAGATGGAAGAGCAGGGAACAGAGTTGGAAGACAATTACAAACTTTCATGCTCCATCACAAATGACACTTTATTAAGTTCTCCTACTAAACAAACAATCAAATAAGCAAAAATACTGTTATGAGAAACTGTATGAATCATCAACTAGTTGCAGGATAGAAGCTCCCACAGAGACAGAGAGGCACAGTTTAACGTAATTAAAACCCCTCTTACACAACTGGCTGGAAAGTCACACAACACAAATGTAATACATAGAAACCCCGAATTATTTATCTTCTGTTATGATTACAGAAGAGTGAGAAGACAGAAATTCATCTACTGAATAGTTGTGGCCACAGAAAATGCTATCACTCACCCCATTGCTCTTCAGAGAGAAGGGATCACTTAACAGCTTCACAACCAAAGCTGGGTGTAAGAATGGCCTCTGATCTGCTTATAGGGCTAATCAGCTGACCCAGTTTGGGTAGACTAGTCGAGTTCACCTGGTTAATTTACTTGAGATTGATTAGAGGTTCTCATGGAAACCCTTCTGCTGAAGCCAGATCTGGGGACAGTCTATGAAAGAAGTGCAATGATCTGGAGGTGCTGGTCACACCTTCAGCTGCTTCCACAGAATTCTGATACTCATGAAAAGATGATACTTCTGTACAAAGTAAGGGTCAGCTGTCCCCTCTGAAATGTAGCTTGCAGATATCTCCCTCAGGCACAAAATAGCTCTGCTTTTCAAATATGTTACACCTACTAAGAATAAAATTTTCTTAAGTAGGGGTAATAATGTGCATGAGGATAATAAATATTAGCATGGTCTAATAAAGAGGACTAATTTATCAAGCTAAAAGCACTAAGATGATACAGCTTTCAAAAACATCCTCCAGACCAGCAGAAATACATACATAAATTTTTTAAGAGTCCAGAAACTGTAAATAGGAAAACAAAAACTGAGTCTAAGGGATCAGAAAATAGGCTAATATTTGTGGGAATGATGCCATTCTAGTCCCATAATTGATAGGCCATATTCTGCTCAGGTAACAGTCTGATCAGAACACCACGAATAATAAATGGTACGAAACTCTTCCTTACCAAAGAACCTCATCAAGTCCCTGGCAGATCTTTAATAAGTAAATGAAACTTCCTTACTATGTAATTAGATACTTTGGATTTAGAAAACACCTGTTTTGATCATGAGTTATTTACTTCTCAACTACAGTGCTTCAAGACAGGTGGTAACAAGTTCATTAGGTCCTTAAACCAGATACATCTGAAGCAAGGCAGCCCTAGAATGACATTTTTGCTTCATTCTGACTTAATTTATTTATGTTACACTTGGTATCATCAATAATTATGTTTACCTGTGAACTAAGGACTCAAACCAGGCAGATCTGATCCTCCTATCATTTATGTATTTCTCCTATTTAAGCAAGTGTGCTTACAATTTATCTGGGGAAGAGATAGTAGATCACTGAGATCTTATTTTGAAGATATGTAGATGGGAAGAATCTCCATTAACAGGGAAGTTCATTGCAAATGCAAGGTGAAGAGTTATAGCAAATTACCTAACTTTCAGCACACACCCAAGAGAAATGAGTGTGCAGAAGTAGTTCGTTAAGTCAATCCTAAGTAACAAATAATTGCAGAAACAATATTACAGTTGTTTTAATTAGCATGTTCTTCATTTGGAATAAATTGGAAATCAGATGACAATGGTCTCCAGAGTAATTTAAACAAGTCACTTTTGCCCTCTTTCTAAAAGCAAACAAGCATGAATAGCAGCTCAACATATCAGAAAAAATTCTTTCTTTTTCTAGATTTTATTGTTAAAATAATGAGAAAGTAACATGAAAATATTTTAATCACTTTTCTGATTAAAAGTGGGAAAGCACCGTTTTTCTTTGTAAAAATAGGAAAGAGAGAGAAGAAGGGAAGGCAGAGAAAGAAAGGAGGAAAGAAAGAAGGCATTCTGATGATCATAGAGAGTAAACCCAGAAACTCTTGATGAGACTTTCAAATTACAATTGGTCCCAAAAGGACTTGTTTTTTAAATGTGCAGTGTGGTTTATGTTTGTTTTTTTTTTTTTTTAATTAGCTTGCAAAAATCTCATGAAGATACAAAGATGAAATGTCAAGTATTTAGTCAATGCTTGTGTCCTGAAAGCATTTTTATGGAAGCACCTATTATAAAGAAGTGAAGTAAAAAAAAAAAGTAAAGATGGTCACTCCTGAAACAGGTTGCCTTGAAAATGATAGCATTATTAGCATTTTAAATTATGTTATTAATTATTTTGCCTGTCTGCACCAACCTAAATGAAAGAAGGCTGATGAGGGTGGTGGGAATAAATGACATGCATTAAGTATTTCCAAGAAGAATAACAGGAGCTCCTAAATGATCAAGCAGTCGACAACCAAGTGGGGCATGTGTACTGGCCTCTTTCTAGCCCAGTTAACAGATAACTTAATTTTCCTCAAGTCTTTAGATGGAAAAGAAGACACTAAGCTATTAAGATCTTCTGTGCTCAGAGAACACCTGGTGGGCCAGAATTTAAAATCACTGAATCACTGGGACAGCTGAGAGAGTGGTAAACAAAGAATAAATCTGCACAGAGAAAAGACCCAAAAACCATCTACACATATATGAGGATACACTATGTGTTTCTAAACCAAAATTAACTCCACAAACATGAAAATTGGTGAGTGAAGTTTAAAAGGAAATTTTAAGTGAAACTGGACTGAAGTTCACCTTGCAGTCAGATGAACAATATGAAGACTAAAAGTCTTGTCACTCGTGCTTTCAAATTATCTCTATTCTATTTTTTTTGTCATTTTATAGAATCCCAAGACATGCAGTAATCACCACAAAAAAGAGCAGAATTTTCAATCAAAATAACTGCCTGCTTCTTAAAAACTGCATATTTTTTTCTATGTCAGGTAAACCTGACTTTATGCTGAAGCCAACACAGCAATGTTTATCACACCAAAGAAAAAGATTCAGAATAAGACAGTCATTTCCAAGGTCTGATTCTTTTGGCCAGTTTTTAAAGTCAATTTATTGAGGAAGACTTTTAGAAAAGAAAGACCATCACACTTGTATGACTTTACATCACAGTTCTCAGGTGAAGGGTTGCAGAACAATATTCTTCCCTCCATGGCTAATCCTGTAAGAACTTCTGTGGGGAAAGTAAGAATTCTGAGACTTGTGGTACAAGTTCTTAATTTATTTTGGCAGTCAGAGAGACTGACTCATGGAAAATAAAAATATTTCATCTTCATTGTGGGGATGGAGGTATTGCTTTACACCAAGATGTGAGAGGTCTGTGGTGAGGAGGTGATTTTGCCTCTCTTCTCCACTCTGGTGAGACCCCACCGCGAGTACTAGATCCATCTCTGGAGTCTTCAATACAGGAAAAACATGGACCTGTTAGAGTGAGTGCAGAGGAGGGTCAAAAAGTGATCAGAGAGGTGGACCACCTCTCCCACGAGGACAGGCTGAGAGAGTTAGGGCTGCTCAGCCTGGAGAAGACTGAGTGAAGACATTATTGTCGCCTTTCAATAATTAAACAGGGATTAGAAAAACGATGGGGACAGAATTTTTAGTACAACCTGTAGCAATAGGCCAGGGGGTAATGGTTTTCAACTAAAAGAAGGTATATTCAGACTAGATATAAAGAAGTAGTTTTTTTACAATGTGGGTGGTGAAACACTAGAACAGTTTTCCTGGAGAGGTGGTGGATGCCTCATTGCTAGAACCATTTGAGGCCAGTCTGGATGGAGTTTTCACCTGGTCCAGCAGAAGGTGTCCCATCACATTGTACAGGTGTCCAACTGGATGAACTTTAAAGGCATCTTCCAACCTAAACCATTCTATGAATTTTAAAGTGAGGCATCAAACAAAGGTTCCCAGCTGATTAAAGGGACCAGAGCTTAAGGCAGTGCTGGCCTGTCTTCTTCAGAAGCTGCCAGGTGTGCTACAATTTTTTAGAAAAACACATAGTTTTGTGTTTGGTAACACAAAATCATGAATTTGGTGCCATTTCCATCTGCCCTGCACATAAGAGCATAAAATAACGAGGTTCATCTCCCTGAATATATCTGACACTAAGACACTAAATATGGAAATCAGTTTTCAGTTTTAATCATGGGATGGTTCTTTCACAAATTAGTGTTTGTTGAAGTATTTTTAAAAGGCAGAGCCCCTAAAAACTCACTTTATTTCTATTTCACACTGCATTCATATATGGAATATACAAAAAGGCTGCTTGAAGATATGTAAAAAAGAAACCAACCAAGAAAAAAATGAGAAAACTTAAAAGAAGAGCTACAATACTGGAAAAAATTAAAAATATTCTAGAAGAGTAAGCAAGAAAATGAGAGTGGGAAAACACAGAAGCAGAAGTCAAGGGGGAATATGAATTATAGATATAGATATATTAATAGTTCTATATGGTTATATATACATATTAATATTTCCAGGGAACTATTACCAGAACTGCACTACTCAACAAATGCTTTCAATCTTCTTGCCACATCTGTCCCTTCTGTCAAGAAGCTCCTTTGATCAAAATACTGAAATGAGACATGTCTGTCTTTCCTTTCTGCTATGTTCCTTGCTCACATTATCACAGCCACAGCAACTCTAAATTACTGCCCAGGTACAGGCTGAGGTTTTCAAATACTTGTTGAGTGGACACCGCTCAGTTTTTTGTTTCTCTATAGATTAAGAGAATTTCAGGGAGTTTGTATTTTTACTGTGCATCTTGCCTGAAGTCAATCATATTTAAATGCAACTTTTCTTACACAAACAACGACATTATTTTCTGTATTACATTTTTTTTCCTGCTTTAATTAAACCTATAGATTTGTCATTGAAAATTTCTGGACTAAGTTATAATAAGGTTCTCAGTATCACAATCATGACAATCATGGGAAAACTTAAGACAAAATCAAGGAAAGATTTACAGTAGCTAAAGTACCTTTGAAAAACTATGCGTTGGCTCAATTAAATGGAATAGAGTAACCCCAAATACCATTTAGTTATTCATTTTAGATGGATGTTTTTTGCTAACTTAATTTTGACAGATGTCTTTTTTCTTTTTTTTTTTAATGAAGACATCTCACATGTTCAGCTGTGCCAACAGTGAGTTTTCTTAGCATATTCTATATTCACTCAGCAATCCATTCAGCTGTGCCATGTGGGAAGCTCAGCCATGCTGTTCTGAGTTGTAAACCAGGTTGTAAAATCAAGGCTATTGCTAAGCAAAGATAGCCTTCCGTCATAAAGGCAGAATTTTTTCAAAGACACCTTCTCAGTCCTCACATACTTACTTCTTTGGTGTGCAGTCATAAATATGGTGTGTGTTTTGACACCTGAAGGAGGATTAGTGGGCAGCAGATAAAAGTCAGGTGTCCCAAGAGTTTTCTTCAGTCACTGTAATTTTCCAGAACCATTTGAAAACAAAGAAACATCATCACAGACCTAACTAAAGAGTGCAAAGCTCAAAGCTGGAAACCAAGCTTCTGGCATAGCTGGAAGTAGGTACCAAGATCATACCTGATTCCTGGACTAACACAAGGAAAAGTCACCACTTTGGGAGAATTCACATAATATCTGAAAAACTAAGGGCAGAGGAAGCAAAGTTCAACCAAGCAAGTGAAAAAAAGACAGAAGGGGTCAAAGAGAAGGAACAAAATACTGAAGGTATTTTTAGCCTGTTTCATGAACCTATGCCTTTATTGTGAAGAGTTTGGACAAAACAGAACAAAAATCAAAAATCCCAAACACACATGTCCATTACTACATAGAATTATATTTGCCATCATAAATGTAGTAAATTGGAAGACACCAATACACACTTACAGAACCTGCTTTTCCTCCCGCTAACTTTATAGAGAGAATCCCAACGTAAAAATGTTAAGTTTCATTCTGAATACTCATGAGATTACAAATGTATTCATGGACATTGCACACCTAAGAAACACATTAGGCTAGAGGGGAAAAAAAGGAAAACGGCTTAAGCAGGTAAAGAAGTCATTGGGTTCTATCACTTTAAAGAACATTACAGAATCTTAGGATGAATTTCAGCCTTTTCCCAAAGCCTTTCAGTCTTTTGACAAAAAAGTTATTTGATGAGCTAGGAAATTATGTATCCCATCGACTGCATTCTTCAGAGAATAGAAACACTGCTAATATGCAGATCCAATGTTTGTGATAGAGCATAAGAAAAGTTTGGAAAAGCCATGCCTGAGATTCTTATTGTTCTGTTTCCTCTACAACTTCAAAGCCAGCTAATACAATTAGGCTCCCACATACACTTAAATTTAACAGGTCAATGAGATAGACTTCTTTCTCAATTTCATGTATAAAAACTATGACTGACTTGGAAGCATTATCCATAACTGCATGCTAGGTGTGACTCCCATCCCTTACACAGCCTCAACACCACTAAACCATACTAACATGAGGATGGCACACAGAGCCTTTACTGGGGCACTCTCAGCAGTATCAGGAGCACTTAAATTGACAGCTGTGATCCTAGAGACACCAATAATAATTTTTTTTAGATGTAGCAGATGATCTCTCACATCCCACTCCAGTGACACAGCGGGGAGTGTCATCGGCCACATCTCTACATCTCTGGTGTCCTTCAAGCATTTGCTTCTCAATATCCTGTCTCCACCCTGAAGCTTTCTATCTTCTTACAAAAGAAATTCCCTTCCCACAATTTCAGTGGGAATACTGCAGATCTGTCAGTAAGTTCATGGTATTTTTTTTTTCATAACTCTGCCATCATGACAAATTTTCACTCTCCTAATTAAAAGGCAGTTTTCAAGGTAACAACTGTTTTTTCTTGAGAATGTGGGAATGCAATGGTGCTTTCTTGGAAAATGTCTTTGCATGCGTGACACAGACTAGCTGAATAATAATAATAATGATTCAACTATATTCACCAGTATGAAGCCATATTGTGTTGACATATATTTTTTTTACAGTAGAACATTCAAAACCTACCAAATCAAAATTAGAATAAACCAGGTATCCTCAAAGAAAGAAACTTGATTTTTATATAAGTTACTGGAGAGGAATTGATTTCCCTGAAAGAGATCAATTATTTATTAGGATTTTACAGACTCTCAGGAATCACATAAATCAAGAGATTAAGATATTTTTCATTTATTTCTGAAGTAATTTTTTTTTAGTAGGAAGGAAGAAAAATGAAACATAATTTAAACTTCTAGTCTTAGTATCAAACTAAGCCTGAGTCATAAAATCACTGAAGACAGCTGTAATGGTATAAAATTTACTGCGTACCAGCTGTTCATTGAGAGTATTATGTTAAGAAATTACCCCTTCCAAATATAAATTGTGGTATCCAGTGAAAAATCTGAACTACCTGACATGATAATTTCCCTTCTACTGGGGTGACATAAGGTTCTAAACCACTCCTTCTAGTTACAGAAGAGGATAAATAGACTTTGTTTATGAAACACAGAAAACATATTCATTATCTGGTTTAATGGTAAATTTTCTTCTGGTCTGAAAGATGCTCTAGCTGCCAGAAAGAAGGTTTAGAAAGATAAAACTAATTTGAAAAAAATAAGAGTTTGCATTGAAATTCTGTTAAATACCTTCTGCTCTAAGTATTAATGCAAGTATACATCAGAAACAAACTCTGCAGACATGAACACTTCAGAACTGTCTTGTTTAATGGCTGGATACTTGCATGCCTATGGAAAATCCACAAACATCACTTTCTTGTAACTTAAAACAAATACCTTTGCTTGCATCAAATTCTCTTGTTGGTATAACGTTGCAGCTGAATCACAACGAGGGGGCAAAGAGGAGATAGGAAAGGTCAGCAGGAATTTCTTCAGCTGCAATAACACCAATCCTTCTGAAGGGCTTTAAGATGTGCTAAGGGAAAACAGCACTATAGGAAAGCTAAGTATTACCACTATCTTTTAAGATGTTTATCAGACTTTACCATAAACCCTGACTTTTTCAGAAGTCCTTTAAAAATGCTTATACTGTGGTTTTATACTTCTCTAATGTTTGTAGGAGTCTTTTTTTTAGCACAAAAGGAACTGAATGTATGTGAAAACAAATTTAACTACAGAGTATATGAAGTGTCATTATATATAGAGTAAATTTAAAAATTGGAGAATGTTTTATAAAGCCCTCTGGCTATAATAATGATGTGTTACTCCTAGGCACACATACTTCAAAAGAAAATGGTTATGGTTTAACTGCAGCAGAATGAATTTAAAATATTTAAAAGATTTGAATGATTAAATATTATTTTACAAAACATGATTTTTCACACAGTATGATACGAAGAATTTAAATCAGAGGCAGATGGTACCCAGTATTCTCACTGAGAGGACTGGTATGTCAGACAATTTAGTGTTTTGTTCTGTTTAAGATCAACAGGGTCTCTAGGGTCTTCAAAAGTCATTTTATATTGGAAGGGGAGCTAGAAATATGGTGTTCACTTACCACATTTGTTTACTGTGCAATTGTAAACAGAAAAGTGGGGAGAAAATTTGCATCAGAAGTCCACAATGTTTTCATGAATGCCAGGTTCAACTAAACACCTTGCCCTTTTATGATTTTCCTACAGCAGTCCATCTAGTTTTTAGAGTTCTATTCATTACCCTTTTTTTGCTAATAAAAACTTTATTCATATTCTTTAATGCTGGCAAGAAAATCCTCCCAAAAATCCCCAAATAATCTCTGCAAATAAAACCTTATTTCAGAAGCTGTGTTTGGCTCTCTAACTGTGACAGAGATGACCACTGACCGTAAAGTTTTCTAAAAAACAAAGCAGTATTTTTTGAGAAGAGACATTTTCAAGAAGCTACCTAAGTAACTAGGCAGTCATTGAGCTCACTGCCTAGATCCTCATATGATTTAAGGTCATCTGAGTAACCTGAAGAACCTAATTCCATATGAAAAGTAACAACCCTTGAGATTTTATACCTGTGAGAGCTAACCTTAGAAAATATGAGAGCTGAGACTCTTATCAATCCAGCTTTGAAACTTCAATTTAAAACACTGTTCTTAATCTTCCCACTACACAGCTCCTGCTTCCAAAACGGTATCAACCCTGTGCCATGCAGCCTTTCCTTATTGCTCCAAGTTATGACCCAAACCGTATCATCTGCCTCCTCCTCTCCTACACATTTCACCTTTCCAGAAACTGACTCAATCCCTATTTCTTACACTTATCTAATTTCCCCACCAAGGAAAGCATACCAATAAGCAATGCTGCACAGCTGTGGAATATGCTTTAGCTAACTCTGAATACAATGCAATGCAAAAATAGAAGCCCAGGTGCAAGACACAGCCTTCTACATCAATATAATTTTTATCTATTTAGTGTGGTCTCTCAGGAATAGCAGGTCCTCACAAAGGTCTGCAGGTTAATTGTATCTATTTCCTGAATTGCTGGGTTTATCTTCATGTGTTCATTGTACAATACAAAAATATTGTGAAATGGAGACAATACTGACCTCTTTAAGGTGTTAGAAGAAATAATTAATAAAAATAAATGTTTTAAAACCCAGATACTGTTCCACTTTTACTACTATCATTAGTGTTAAAGATTATCCAACTATCTCCCAAGCTGTTTCTTTACTGAATACCATCTATTTGCCATTGGATTGAGGGGAGAAACAGATATTTATACTACTGGAGAATAACTCCTTTTTTACTTCCAGGTCTCTCTCTTCTGGGTTTTCTATACCCATTTCTTCTTATTCCATAGTGGCTAAAACTTCACAGAGAAGATGCTCATATTGTACCAAAACATGTCATTTGTATTAACTACCATCTGTTCACTTCAGTTCCAAGAGGAGACTGCGACTCTCGTGGAGGAATACCATCACTAAAGGCTGCACACGCCCAGGATGGGGTCACTGCACCCAGTCCTTCCTGAGAACAGGCATTGCTGCTAAGAACTCTGGTCTGAAGAGTTCAGAGACCATCCATAGACATGCCATGAACTAGAGGTCCCCAAGCAGCTCCTCAAAACAATTTAAGACATACAGCACAAAGAAACCCCGGAGTTTGCAGTGCAGTAAGTTGGCAGGAGAGATCAAGAACACTTCAGATGTCCTTGGGTCTTTCATGCCCACGCAATTCTTTATGTGAAAATACCCAGAGGATCCTGCGCCGTACCCAACATTCATGAAACTGCTCCTGACTAATCCATATGGTGAGAGCATCTGCCACTTTTCAGTATCAAATTAATTTCCAGAGTGTCACATTTCCCACAGATAGCATGAATGACTAAAAAATAATAATTTTGTGATAATTCTGCTTCTGGGAAAACATGAAATGGTGGAAAACTGACATTATCTTTGGTATGTGCAAAGCCTCCAGAAGTCAATGAATATATAGTACTGCCTCAGCACACATTTAAGGACTCTATTTCTTAACAGGAACATTGGCTCAAGGAGTTTGTAGAAAGGTGGGGGCTGGCCTCTTCTCCCAGGAACCTAGAGACAGGACAAGAGGAAATGGCCTCAAGCTGTGCCAGGGGAGATTAAACATCAGGAAGAATTTTTTTCACTGAAATAGTGAAAGCAGTCAAACAAGCTCCCCAGGAAATAGTGGAGTGACCATCCCTGGAGGTGCTCAAGAAATGACTGGATGTGGCATTTAGTACTATGGTTTATTGGGCATGGTGGTGTTTGGTCAAAGGTCGGGCTGGATGATCTTGGAGGTCTTGTCCACACTTAAAGATTCCATGACTGTGAAGACACAAATGTCTTTAGAAAGTAAATAATGTAATGGAACTGTTCAGAAATAGAATGCATGTTTGTACACAGTTTAAATGAAGTTTATTAAGTTTTAAAATACTGAAAACTAAATAAAGTCATAAATCTAATATTTTTTTGTTATTTATATTTGAGTACAGACCTTTTTTTGGTCTGCAAGTGATTAGTCAGTAAGTGAATTGATATTGAAATCACAAGTATAAAGAGATTTGTCCAGTCTGCATACAGAAGTGGCTAATAATATGATAAAAACCTAAGAGCAGTAATTTTGCAGTCAATTCTACATGTTGGCAATTACTCCTTAAATAGGCTGGACATTTCTTACATTAATTGACAGTATTTAAAAAAAAAAATAATTGTCAAAACCCATTTTTATTTCTCAAGAAAAAACCCTGATTTTGATTTTTTTTTCCTAGAAAAAGATCAGGTTTATATCTAATTATGCATATGGGTAACTTCATTCCTTCAAACTGACCAGTTAATTTTAGCTTACATGTGTATGAGCAAAGCCACATGGGTATGGAACTGGTACATGGACTGCTGTCTCTCTACAGACTGTTTTCTCCTGATTCTAAAATAGCTACAGGGCTGGATTTTCAGTTTAGCTGCAAGTGTTACAGAAGACACACCACTCCCACCGCCCCCACATTTTATACAAGCAGAAAGCAAAATCACCACATACGTTACCCAAAAGGGCAGCTTTCAAATAAATTACCTCTCCACACAGCTCTTTAGTAGCAGAGACATGATGAAAAGTGACAGGGCTTTTTAATACTCACACCCAGCCAGGCTATGTAAAAAAAAAAAACTTGTGGAGAGCCCCTGCCATAATGTTTTATTGTTTAGGTGACTGTAAAATATAAAAATGTAAAATCTGGAGACTGTTACACTACAGATCATTGTGATGATAGGAGATGAGGAAGGAAAAACCCTCAAAACCATCATCTCTCCCTTCAGGTACCAGAACTCTACACTAAACAAGTGAGCTAAAAGCATCCAAGTGCCTTTTGCACATGTGCAGGAAAGTTATGCTCCATTAATTTATGCTAAAATCTAATTTTACTTTCTTCACCACTAAAAGGAATTAAAAAAGGAATAAAATGTTCCATTTTTCCTTTCACTGCATATAAGCATGTTCTTAAAATACCTTCTTATTGCCTGAGGAAAGGAAATGTTAATGTAGGAATTTCACCTTTCCTCATTGTATAAACTCAAACCCCCCAAATATTTCTAGTATATAATTACTGTTTTTCATATTATAGCATCTGATCCAAGAGTACTTAATCTAGTTACTACTTTCAAGAAACATACCATGGTTATTTTTGATCTTCCCCATATATCAACATAACTGACCAATTAAATTTTGCTGTATATTAAACAAAGGGATTGGAATTTTCAATTTGCAATAGAACAAATTAGGCTGATAAATTTTCTTGAAGTACTGCCACCCTCTTTCTGTCTAATCTAAGAGGAGGAGCAATTAAGTGTCTTTATCCAACAAGAGTGCAAGAGTGAAAACCATCAACAGACCTCATGAAAATAACCTGCCCAGGAACCCTGCTTCACAGAGCTACTCATCAGTTGGGAGCTGATGAGTACCTGTGTGTGGAGCACGTGAAACTCTAACAAGAGTCTGGGATTTTCTGTGCAACTCTCTGCTACACGTGTTATGTGTGTCTCTCAACAAGTCACACCACTTGCCACTGCTTCAGTTTCTTCTCTGAGAAACTCCCCTCTGAGAACACAGGCTACTGGAGGCTCCTGTCCTCAGATATGCATCCTTAGTTCTCCAAATTCACCAGTGCATCAGCTCCACCTTCATATTTCTTGGGAGAACACTCAACATGAAATTCCACAAATTTTGTCTAGTTCAGGGGTGTTTTTACACTCTTTGTGAAGTGTGATGGACAATGCTTTCCTGACAGATCCCAAGACCAGGAGCTCTGCACAGTCCTAACAGCTCAGGTCAGATGTGAGGAAGAAAGCACCAGCCACATCCCAGTCTTGGTATTCTACTGGTTGCTCAGGCAACCAGCTCCACTGTGAGGAAACAAAACATGGGAAAAGTAATCTCTGTGAAGGGCAATCTGCTTAATTCCAGTTTTAAAAGTAGTGTGATGTTACCTAAGACCAGAAAAAATGTCCAGATTTGATGCACATTTTACATCAACAAAATTGTAAAATAACTGATACTAACAACTTATATTATTTCCAAACTGCACAAAACCATCAAATGCATCGAATCACTAAGACAGCTAAATTTTAAACTTGCTTTTCAGAAAAAAATTACTCACTGAAAATGAGCAACATATTCATAACAAATAAAGCATTAAAATATCTGGTACTAATTTCTGTGATATCTATGCAAGGTTTATGGAAGCCATTCTCTTATTAATGTTACAGGAAGTTATATGTCAGTAAGAAATACTGGATAAGCTCTTCTGAGTTGAATTACCCATCTGATATACTGAACAAAAGCATAGATTTATAAAATCACTGCAATCTAAACACTAGTCCTGTTGCAAAAAATTAAGGTAATCATAGCACAGTCCTGGTACCAGCTTTCATTTTGCTGATGTGATTAGGGTGATGTCTCATCAAAAAAAAAAAATCTAGTAATCGATACTTGAACTTTTAAAACATGAATTAGTAATGGAATAAAGAATATTAACTATACCAACAATACTACCTTCCCTCCTAGTATTTTAGAAGACGTATTTACAATAAAACCAGCCCTAATTTTAGCAGTCATTCCATAGATGTATTTTACAGAGCTTAGTCTTTGTACATACACTGAATTTCATTTGAGAAAATGAGTAACATCTGACACAAAAAGAAATGTAGTCAGGGTATGTTAAGCCACAAGGACAATACAAGCAACTGAAGAGTTGACAAAGTTTTGCAGGTGAGAGCTCAGTATTTAGCACATTAAATTGCATTAGAAAAATTGCAGATGCATGGTCATTCCTTAAGGGGTCATTCCCCCTTAGAAAGGGGGAAGGGGTCCCTCTAAAGACAGAGCATCAGTGATAAAAATGTTCAGGCAACAGTGATTAATTCCAGGCAACTATGTCTTAGAATAAGTCATTTTCAAAGCAACAAAGAGAGAAGAAAAAGCTAAATCATAGCAATGAGGTAAATATTGAAGTAGATGCCGCAGTTGCTCACAGTTCTTCTTTTCATATCTCCATTTGAATGTAAAGTTCTAAGAACTGACATTTAACCCAGTTTGTCAGCTACATGGTACACACACATACTTGGCTTTTTATGTATGATTTCCACTAATAAGAAAACAAGAAATAATATGCCACCTAAAATAGTGGCTGCATTTCATATTTTATACTTAGTATGACATAAGCTCATGTGTCTTTTAAGAGAAAACAAGTATTGGTCTACTGCTGTGTCACAGATTAGCTTAAAACCAAGACATATTCCTCTACTGTTGGATATAAGCCTTGCATGTTCTCCTTATTTGACATAAATATTCAAGAAGTCAGGATCCATATTTCAGCTTTTAAGAGAAATTTAAGTTAATACTGCTGTGTTATGTTTTATTTTAAAACATAGTTGTTCTAAGAATCATATCTTTGGCTGCATTATAAACTAAACTGGATCTCTCTCAACTTTTCAGGTTTTCCTCTAGTATTTCACTGCCAGCCTCAAAAGAAAAAAACAGAACAATTGCCTTTAAACAGCACCTTCATTTCTCAATATCACAAACTGAAAGCCTTATATTGTTTGCCTTCACAATGTTGTATTATGTATACACAGAAATGTATGCAATAATTCTCTTTGCAAAATAATAGTAATTCTCCTTGCACAGATTTAGATTAATGACTAGAAGCACAATCATTCTCACAAGTGCTTTGATCCAAACATCATGAAACACATTGTAACTACCCATAACAGGCAGCTACCTCTGAAGAACACAATGGCAACTATCCAGTTGTGGGCAGCATCACATCTTTTCCTGCCACAGAAGTTAAACAATGCACTTTCCTCACTTTGCATTTTAGATAGACAAAGATGTAACTTATATTGGTGAAACTGTGATCAGCTTCTAAATGATGCAGCAGCAAGAAGAGAATTAATATCAGCCATAACTGAAGATCTTTTGTCCTCAGTTTGTTTTTCATAAAATGTTGAATTAGTTTGCTGGAAACTCTAGGAAAACATGTCTATGCAGAAGCATGTAGAACTACTTGTTTAACTTAGAAGATTCTCTCCCTGAATTAAGTTTATAGATATTTTAATTAAGGAAGTACTTCATTTTGGTTTTTTTTAAATATAAGTTCTAGTCAGCAAAGAATGTGCCTTTTATTGTATGAATTCATTCTGATTATTATGCCAATAATGCCAAATTAAATCTGTATGTTTCTGTTCTTTAATCAAATCAGCATTACTTGCCTTGCTTGAATCAGTTTGCATTAAGCACATATCAAACACTGTAAAACAAAATTATATGCAAAATTTGGGACAAAAAAGTCAAGTAGTGTAGACAGCAAAACAGTTTTAAATGGTACATTTCAATGTTATGGAGTTTGAAGAAAGGTTTATATTAGACTGGTATTATGAACTGACTCAAATATTTCAAACACAGTGATGAATCCTTTGATTAAAAATATTTTTTAGAAACTAGCACTGCGTCAAAAGATCATAAGAAATCTTGCTTACACTGAAAGAAATGTCTCTGTAACTAAATTAACACTGACAGTTGTTTCATAAGGGCATGGTGTTTTACTGATATTTCCCTGAAGAAAGCTCAGTTTCATGATAATACAGCAAAAACAGGTCAAAACTTGAAAGATGAGAATATTATGCTGCAAGTTTTTAATGCAGGGAGAGATTAAATTTCCACCTGCAATTTTTGTGTTCATTTAATCTTCCCTGTAATAAATTACAGTACAATTGGCAGTGATTAGAGTACATTGCAATTTTCTTTTTAAAGATGCAAAAAGAGCTTCATGAACACAGCAACATTTTGAGTACCAATTTAAATTCCTTGGAGTGAATTTTTACCATCTGGGAAATGCTTCACACTTAACTTATTTTCAGTAACTCTTTGCAAAATACCAGGGCAGCACAGTTTTCACCAAACCTTTCTTTATCACAATTCTATAATTCCAATATGCTATCTAATTATATAAAAATATGCAGAATCACACTTGAACTGTAATTGGGAAAATTGCATCGTTTTTGCTTATTCAGGCTTTGAGCTTCAAAGAGCTCTGGTAAATACTTCACTGGAAAGGTACATTTCTATTGTTAACCACACTTTTCAAAAGAGTTTTCATATTTTACAATGCATGTCTGGGTCCAGAAAAGGGTTCAAAGTCACCAAAAGGTGATATCAAAAGAGAATGCTCTATAACTTTCCATTTCCCAAACACTACACCATTTACCATTCAACGATGCAAACACCTTTCAAATTTTGTATAAGCATCTTCCAGCCTATTACATCTCCCCATACATGGTATTGCAAAGCAGTACGTTCAGTTTGCTCTTCAGAGAAATTTGGACACTCAAAAGAGAATGTCACATTAATTTCTACATGCTTAATATGCTTATTCTCAACTTTGGATTTCATATCATCAACCAAATTCACTAATGTTTTATGTAGACAAAAGCTCCAAAAATGGATTCTTAAAAGGAATGTATCCTCTCCGTTCCAAGACAGGAAGGGGATTGTGGGATTTGCCCTAGATCTGGGAATGTTGTGAACAGAATGGTTGTGAACAAAATTAATAGCTTGAGAGATCCAGTTTAGGCACTGAAAACTTTAGAACTGTCTCTAGCACAATTCACAGATCCTGTCCTTAGTGATTACATGCCCTGCATTCACTTTACATGAAATTTCCTCATAAACCATACTAACACAAGCAGATACAGGTGACTGAATGCCTCAGCAACAGAAACGACACAGAGCTTCACTGTGATGATCTTACAATATTTAAGAGTTCAGAGTTATGCAGAAAATTGCTAAGAAAATGTTCTGAAAACAAGATAGTAGTAATGTGGCTATAGCTGTGATGGTCTGAACTAGGTATCTCTTCTATGATTTCCTATTTATATACTGCTCTGAATCTACACAGGGCCAGACTGTACTGCTTCTGATCTTCTGTGGATGTGTGAAAGCCTCCCACAAGACCTAAGGCCAGCTAGCGAGACAGCTGTCCAAAAGCACCAGACAGAAACTCTCACTATGGTAAGGACTGAAGAGAGAAACCAGTACTCTTTTCTTTTGGCATGTTACACATCTGAGGATAGGAGGCAAAGAGGCAACAGGTTCAAATTATTTTGCATGAATATGCACTGCTAAGAAAAAGTAAAAAATACATAATAGAGAACAATTTTTTTCTAAAACCTCCATGCTTGTCTAATAACCACCTATCCAATGGGATTCAAGTAAATTTTATCATTGGCATAACATGCAATGGACAACAAGCCCTCCTCTTTCTCTTATTCCCCAGAGCAGATTGTGCCCAGTTGAGAAAGATTTCTTTGATGCACCTCCATTAGAAAATCTTGTTGATGCTGTGTCACAATTTAGCCCATAAAGTTGTCTAAATGCTAAATGTTCAACTTAAAATGCTAAATGTTCAACTTAAAATTAGGAGATACATTATTCTATTTTTAAAAATTATATTTTTCCTGAGAAGAGATTGACTTCATATCTGAGGAAGCCACAGAGAATGAGTTATTTCATCTATGGGCAGAAATAATTTTGCTTCTGGCATATACTTCACAGTAATTTTTAGAATCTGAAATAGAAATAAGTGATGTACTGTGCTAAAATGCCCCAAATTGATTGCTAGCCTTAGAAAAACAGGAAGCATGCAGATTTAAATGCCTTTTTAGAGCACAGAATAATCCCAAGTCTTGTCAGTTAAGTGTGCCAGTCCAATTCAAATCTGTTTTATATCACTTTTCAGTTCCATCCTGCACATATTCTACTTTAGAAATATAGATTTAGTTCAGAATATCCCACTGGTTTTGAACTATAGTATTTCCCCCCGGTGTTTTAGAAAGAAAAAACCCTTCAACAGTGGTAATATTTAATGTGTTGGACTCTGATTATATCTGAAATCTGCTAAACTGAGAAACAATATTTCCACTAATACCAATAAGCTTTGGATCTGGCTCATAGAGAATTTTAACTGATAATCAGCATTTTAAACACATTTTCCTATTGAATTGAATATATTGCTAGTATCAAATATTCTACACTATCAGATACCTTACAAAACATTTTATTTTGCAAAATGCATTTGGACATTTTGGTCTAAACAGTGACTTCAAAGAATAATACAGTATATGTAACTACAGCATGTAATTAAAACTCCTCTATAAACAGTCTAATTTATTTTTCAGGTTATGAGTGAATAGCTGGAAGCATGCAGAACAGTTTGCTATATCCACTAAAAAACAAGTACTTGAAAGAAGAATTTTAAAGTATAGATGAGAATTAACAATCAAACTGTTGACTATTGTTTTCTCTTTGTCTTCTCTCTCCCACTTTTGATCTATCTATCTATTCTTGTTCTCTTTCTTATGGTTTTTGATAGTATTTTTAAGCCAGAATACAAAATATTTCTAAATTTCTCATCAGATTTAGCATAATCATATTAGTGACATTTACATAAGAGAACAACTGGACCTACTTCCATATCTTTAGTTTATTTCAATTTCAGTTCTAAAGTTTCCAGGGGATGAGGGGTATAAGGAATGCTAAGAATTATATTTGTTTTGCAAGAAGAATTATTTGCTTAGAAACTTTTTTCTTTTTTTTTTTTTTTTATTGCCACTGTCATTATCCTTGGATCATCAGATTTAGGACTAAGACAACTGAAAGCTGTACAATACAGTTAACATCTTTTTACTACTTTGTGTATTTTTTTCCTAATACTACTTTAGTGAGAGTATTTATTAATCATTTCTTTAAGCTTAATTTTGCTTACAGATGTGACTCTAATTGTCCAATATCTGCTGTCTATGGTGCTGAGGCAGAACTTAATTAAACAGAGTGGTGGGTGGGGTTTTCATTTGTTCAACACTACTGGTACTCAGAATATGGGGTGAATGGCCTTATTAGTTGTGAGGTGGAAGAATGGAACAGGAAGAGAGCACATATCCAGTGACCAAGCTTGGTTTCCAAGTGCTGAGAAGAGTGTATGTAGCTCCCATAAAAAGAAATAAAGCTCTCACAAGGAAAACACAACATGGCATCTAATTATAATGAGGAGTTAAAAACTTATTCAAGGCATAATTATCTATGATCATTTAAATCCAAAAAGGTGAAAAAAGGCAACAACTATATGACACTTTCTAAATTGTGGTGATTATTTATGTAGTGATACAAGTATTTAAATACTTGATGATATACTCACTATCATCCTTGGGGTAATAAGAGGCAGAATAGTTTAGACCAAAATATACGACATTACTAAACTCTAAGAGTGTAATTTAAAAGTCTAAAAAATTGAAGTATGCATTAAGAGTGTTTACTTCATCAAGTTTCCAGCATCATGAGATTTCTTGCTTCAATGTTGTGTGTACCTCATTTTGTGATAGTGGTTTTCTTTCACTGATGGAGAAAAAATGTTTCCCCATGGCTACTGTTGCTATAGGTGATGTTTCAATTGCTGCTTTACTGTGGAAGAATGTTCTTCAGAGAAGGAATATATCAGTTCAGAATTTTCTGAAATCCTAAAATAATCATGTGTGATTATTTCCTGAAATAATCACTAAGACACATCATGACACTTGATCGGAATTTGAAATAAGTCTGTTCCAAAATTTTTCTACAAATTTAAATGAGCACTTAATACCTCAGTACTGCTCAGCTAATCTTTAATTGAGATTAGAGATATTTCCATTTCCCCATCATTTTCAAAGGATAGCTACATGGTAAAAGGCAATACATCACTCGAGCATCAAGGCTTTTACCAAGAGTTTACTCTGAGCATTCCTACACGGATGGTAACCAAAAGTACTCCATCTCTATTCCACTGTGAAGTAGATAAAGTCAGCTTTTGCCATAGAATAAAAGCATGAAGATACAGCAGGTGAGGGATGGCTGCTTGTTAAACCACCAAAGCACAGCTGTCTAAATTCTCTCAGTAACTCTAAAGTGCCACTCTGTCCAAGGAGAACTCCCCCTGACAACATGCAGGCACCCCATGCAGGCAGATACGGGCTCTCAGTTCCACTGGCTGGGCATTACATTATGGAGGGCTTTTTTGCCTATAGGAATTACTAGAGTGTGGTAAGCTCTGAAGGGGAGTACATCACTCACAAAGGAATGAAAAGATGGACACATTACATATCATTTTACAAACTGAAAATAAAAGGGGGATGAATGTTTATTATTCTGCGGTCATGATATAAAACTACCTCCTAAGTCACAAAAAAAACTTGGGGGGGTATAGTCCATGCAGTACATGCTGCTCTGAGAAATAACATCTGTTTTTAGCTTTGTGAAAAATGCCTGGTAATACAGGGAAAAGCAGTCTTCCCTGTTTCCCAAACCTGTATGTTCAGCACTGTTTTTCTTCTTTTATGCTTTTACTAATTTTTTTCTTTTTCAGTGTCTCCTTTCTCTTGCCTACAAAGATGACATAGAGTACCTTCCAGAGCAGGAGGTGGGGGCAATTCTGAGTATCATCTCACTTCACCTGAGGGATATGAGCTAGCTAGGAGGCAGGTAGGGGCTGTTCTAATTGCTTGGATAGACAGCAAGTGATTCAAATAATTGAATATTTATGGTTTTAACATTTAATTCCTGGAATTATTCCCAGAAAAGAAAAGCAAAACAATGAGCTTGGTTATACAAAACCTGTATTTCTTAGTTAGGCTTTCTGATATTTGACAATTAGGGACAATTAGAGCTTTTTCTATAGCTGAAACATTCAGCATCTGCCATTTCTCATTGTTTTCATTCTTATTTTTTCATGGTTAATAGAAGCTCATTTGTACTGAAGGCTTACAGGTGCATCTGCATTAGTGTCTTAGTTTGCTGGGAAATCTCTCCACAGTTCCTATTTATGGTGGTTTTGTTCACATCCTGGAGCAATCTTGAAGTGTAATCTTGAACTGTCTTCCTTCTGGCTAAAATTAAGTGGGAAGGTGGGCTCAAATGTGAGCACTAGACCTTTGTTTAGTTTTACATTATTTACATGATTTGTTCTTCCATTATTTTTCAGGTGCCACTAGACTTTCAAAGCCAATATTTTAAGATCCAGCCAAGATCTATATGATACACAGGATTCATTCGAAATATATCTGGTTTTTTTTTACTTTTGCCTTAGTAATACCAACATTAAAGTGCCTCTTAGAGGGCTTCTGTGCAGGCAAAAGTTGTTTTTTCATAATTTCAACCCATTTATCAGAAAAAAAGTCCCCAACAATAACCTTATAGTCCTACTCTGGGAAACACCAAATTAGAAATAAAAAAGTAAATTAACCTTTAATCATTTTTAATTGAATTCTTTCTATTAAACATTGAATTATTATTCAACTGTAGTATTGGTTTACAGTATTCAATGGAATCCAGTGAACACTAAAATTGAATACACCTACAGCTCTTTTCTCCAGATTAAAATTCCTGTAAGCCAAGCATAACAGCATCACAGAGTCACAGAATAAACTGAGTTGGAAGGGACCCACAAAGGTCATCGAGTCCAACTTCCAGCCCTGCACAGAACCATCCCCAAGAGCCACACCCTGTGCCTGGGAGCACTGTCCAAATGCTTCTTGGGCTCTGCCAGGCTGGTGCTGTGACCACTGCCCTGGGGAGCCTGTTCAGTGCCCAGACCCCCTCTAGATGAAGAACCTTTTCCTAATAACCAACCTAAACCTGCCCTGACACTACTTCAGGACATTCCCTCAGGTCCTGGCACTGGTCAAACAGAGAAGAAACATTACAGCTCTCAAGCATGCATACATACATATGTATATGAATATATATATGTATGTGTGTATGTATCTGATATCTTGATACTTTGATAAAATTAAAAGCTGCCTGGGGGAGCATTATATTTGATGAAAAACTTAAATTTAAATTTTAGAAAGCAGGCATACTGGGCTCCAGAGATGTATTTAAACTAAACTATATTTTTAATTAAAACTGTACTAAAATGGTACAGTGAAATGATTTTTTGCATGTCTTTGGGTTTTCACATGTAGGTTGAGGTTTTGCATGATGATTTTTCTTTCCTGACAAGCAAACAACTTGCAAACAATTGCACAAGGACATACTTCTCTAGAGCCACTTAAAAGCTTTGTGCCAGAAACACAGATCCCATTATCAAAGGTACAATCTACCTAATACTTTAAAAAGAGATGGCAGATAATATTACATCGATCATCAGAAGTGTGACACAAACTCCTTGGTGAGACTATGGGGAAGTCTGTGTTTGGTCTTTTTGATGACATGAGGTGTGTGTTGCCTCTCCTGTTGACAAAATGGATTGTGGGGAGGAAGAATTATAGAGAATCTTGCCATTCTAAGAGATAAGTCTGGAGGCACCAATTCTTAAATATTTTCTTTAAAATAAAATTTGTAGGAGACAATAATATTATTCCTTGTGAGCTGTACAAGATTGATCCAGAGATTTTTCTTAACAGGGCACTTTGGAGTTACTTAAATATTAAAAAAGAGCATATATAGTGCCACTACAGAGCAAGTCTTCAACACTTTCATCCTTGTAAATACCTAAATAAATAGGTCCTAAACAGATCTACAAAACACTGACAAAAGTGAAAATAAGACTTTCCTTCAAAATGATTTAAGAAAAGTGTTCTTTTGATGTAAGAAAAATATGCGTAACTAGGAAAAAAAGCCATGAGATCAGCTAATTGGTCAGAGCATGCTGCTAGTAACATCAAGGTCACAGGTCTGACCCCTGAATGGGCCAGTCACTTAAGAGTTGGACTCGATGATCCTTGTGGGTCCCTTCCCACTCAGAATATTCAGTGATTAGAAAATTATTCTATGTCTCAGCAATACAGAATCTTAGTTCTATGAATGGTGCTGCTGAAATGCAGAAAACTGGCATCAGACAGTGCCACAATCTGCTGAGTACGAGTCACATGAATGAAAGCTCGAGAACATAAACAATGGACCCACTTTTTAGCCGCCTGAGTTTTCAAATCACTGAAAACAAAAGATGCAACTCCCTCATGGTGATCAGATACTTAGTTAAGTGTGTAACTCCTCGCAAAAATTCCTTGTGAGAGCAAAAACTGCATATGGGTTGCATGGAGAAGGGATAAATCCATGGAATATAAATCTACCAAGGTTACCTAACACACAGGGAACATCCAGGAGGTACTCGGGCTTAGGAGGACCTTGGGCTGCAAATACTTGAAGGCTGTAACATTCTGAAGAGGTGTCACTATACTTTTGTTTTACAGTTATCCATTTCCCAAAGACATTCATAATTGGTCAAATATGACACAGCGTAGATAAAACTTCACTCTAACTCAGACCAGCCATTTTATTTTCTGTCCTACTGTTTTTGCTAAACTTATGAGAACTTATTAATTTGGGAATCTGACAGTTCTGACTTATTTTCAGAGTACAGCTTTGTATCTTCCTCGGACATGGCCATCTGCATTTTTATTCTTCAAATGAGTAAGTCCAAACTCCTAGTGAATCCTCTGCACAGCTCTAAGAAGATAATCAGTCTCTAACTTTATAAAAATTAGAAATGGAAAAAAAAATCCTTTCAATTTATTCCACGTTACAGTTAGAGCTACATTACAATTATAAATATGAACTGAAAAGTCATAAAGAGAATTTTTATGACCAGGTGCTAAATTAGGTGTAACATATAGTGGATTTTCAAAGAAATTTTGAGAGTTTCAATTTTATAATATACTGAATTTGTACAAACAATCATTTCTACCACAAGGTAGAAATTATCCTGAAAGCAAGGAATATTTTAATTTCTTAAATTTTTAATTACAAATCAAACTAGCCACTGCATAGAAGTTATTCAGTACAGCAAAAACCTGATGAAAATATTTTATCTAGGCTTATAGTAAGATGTACTCAGTCATTCTGAAACCACTCATGAAATTGTCTCAGATTTATTGGCCAATTTCTGTGGAAAAAAGGGCTTTCAAGGCTGGAATCCAAATTCTGGAACTCATAGCATCATATCCATTTTAGGACGAATGACAGTGGCTACTCCAGAATGAGGGAGACTTGTTTTCAGTTTTCTTCTTGCACTAAATGGCATCAAATTTTCACTTTCCACAAGAACACTACCATCAGAAATGTACTCTGATATGTGTCATGTTTACGTTGCTACGCTAGAGCTGTTTATAAAATATGTAGTTAATTAGCTAATGAGTAAGACTGGCTCTACCCTATTTTTTGGATATTCACCAAAGGTAAAGAAGGTTTGTTTTCCCACCCCATTTTTTTTTATACAGCTTGGAGCAACATAGAGAGAGAGGATTGTTACATCAAATGATACTAGCATTACAACTGGACATCAAGGAACAGGAAAAAAAAAGAAAGAGATCTAATGAGTTGTGTGCAAGAAAGAGAAACAAAAATTGTCTTTAATTTCAGAATGGCCTCAGGAGAAAACATGATTTTTTTTTTTTTAATCACTGGCTGATATGTAATACAGAGAGCTTTTTGTTTTTCTTAAAACTGGACATGACTAAATACATTCAGAGGACTAGAAGTTCTCAAAAAAAAGACAGGCACATTTTTGCCATTTCCTTCAGTTCTAATCATCTCACATAGGACTCAGAAATACAGCTGGTGAGTAGAAATCTTTCTAAAAGATACAAAGGAAAAGAAGCAGAAAAGCTATTAAATATGAATAAGAGGACACAGGAAAAGAAAAATAGATTGAAATGTAAGACAGAATATTCTAAATAATGTTACAATCAGTTTAAATGCATTCATAGGGTGAAGGAAAACTGTACCACAAACAACAATGTGAGGAATTGAAGACTGAGACATCTTAGTGCTCTTTGCTCATTGCCTTCATCTTTCAATGGCAGTTCTTCTGACTGATGAAGTTTTCAAGAGCATCCCTCCATAGCCTGGTCAATCTTATTTCCAAAATGTCCAATGCAAAGGTAAAGGAACAACACAAGGCATGGTGACAGCCTAAAGACTAAAACAATCTGTCCCTGCAAATGGTCCTAGTACAAGTTAAGGAGTTATTTTGCCTCCAGCTCAGTATGAAAACCAAACCAAAACAGCAAAGCAAAGAGCTGACTAAGACGACAATCAGACAAATATGAGTATCGCCTATAATCTGCTTCTAGAAATGGCTAAGAATTGTAAATGACACATTACAGAAAATATTCTTTTCTTTTGACCTTACATGTCAGGATAGTTATGACACCTGGAAAAAACTACATTAAATCTAGATAAATGAAACTTTTAGTCACATTGCTTCTAATTACTGCACTTAAAACCTCAAAAGATGGTTCCTCCAAAGAAGGTTCTTAGAAAGCCTTTATTGACTTAATATTGTAATATCTGTTCCTTCAGGGAATCATTTTATGATGTGATTAATTTTATTTATCTGTGCTGACATCTCTCAAGGAAGGGGATGTATGCAACTAAATGAAGCGTAAAAGACTTTAACAGTTGCAAACAGACATGTATACAAACATGCATACATTGCAGTAAGCTTTACATTATGCTTCCTTCAGAGGCAAAAAAATATTCAGAGAAACAGCTAACTCCTGAAACTGACAGCAGTGTTACACAGTGTTCCTACGGATCCTGAGGAAAATTTTCCCCACTTTTAGGACAGTCTCTAAAATTATCATCTCCAGCATCATCACAGCATTACTCTGTTTTCTACCTTCCTCCTTGCCAGACTGAGACGTAAGAATACAGGCTTTCAAAATTAGTAAATATATCCTAAATATTACAAGGTATTTTTCCCCCTTTTATTGCCAACAGTTGCTAAATGGCTTTATTTATAGTAAGCAGATAATGTCGGTGAAAAGAGCAAATCCTGTGAATAGCCACTTGAATAAAAGATAGGCAGGCACATGGCTCAACACATGCCTTTCCACATGTGGTTCAGAATTTGTTCTGAAAAGAGATAAGCTGTTCATGTCATTTCTTGTTTGATTAACACATCCAGTGCTATATCTGACAACAGGGATTCGAGACCCATCTGCAGTTTTATTACCTCAATATGCTTGCTACAAATTGCTTTATTTTCATATTACTTTACCATTTTTTAGCAATCAGGATGTCTGCATAGTGAGGGACATTGGAGAGCAGGTTCACATGAACAACTAAGTGGGTTTATCCCAGATAACTCCCTTAAAAGACTCATAAAAGACTGAATGACAATGCTTCAGAGACCTTACTGAAGAGCTGGGTAACACTGTCATGAACTTTAAGTTGGAATAATATGGCTAATTCCAAGGAGATTATTTTTAAGTGCAGGTGGCATGAGATTTAGGGGCATATTGTATCTAATGTTTCATGCAAGCACTAGCACACACCAGTTTCTTGAAAAAAGGTATGCTGTTTTTGACTGGAACAACAGGAATTGGTTTCATCCACAGTATTTCCAAGTATTGCTTCAGAAGACCTTTCTGCCACCAGATTTTTGGACATGTTAACACATCTATAACACTGAGATATAATTACAGTGAGCCTTATGAAATATGCTGCTTTGAAACTGGACGGTGCAAAGACAATAATAGTTAACAAAGCGAAGTTTATAATATTAACCAACCCTACATTTCTCTGTCCCTGTGGGACAGACTGTGTCTTGCCTTGGATAACTGTGAAAAGGCCGAAATTAGAAGCAGCAAAAAGAAGGGCAACATAAGGAGACCTGAACATGCTGCATCTGCTGGACAAGTTAATTAGAACAAAAAAGTAAACTGTATGAGACAGTACTGAGTATGATCCCCAGCAGCAGTTCCTGGAATAGCTCTACTACATCTTACTAATTTCACTCAGTTGAACTTAGCTATAAATTATAGGGAAAAAACATATAATCTTCACAGATGAAAAGGTTAGAATTAACGGGTTTTGAAGAATGCCTTGGCAGAATTTGTTGCATTGTAATCAAGAAGATAATGAGGAAAATTAAAAACCAGAGGAAAGAGGGCCTGAATTGGACCTTCAAAGGCATTTAATCTGGAAAAGAATTCTCAACCAATGACAGGTTGTTACAGACTGGCAATACCAGTTTTTTGAGATATTCCCTCACTGGATGTACAGGTGTCTATATAAAGGAGATGGGAATGATTTATCTATCAAAATTTGTAGATTATTCTTATTTCATTGCAAGCCAGTATTTTGCCCTTTTTCTGTCACTGGAAAACCATGCATTCTTTTGCTAATTAGTGAGGTATTGTTAATAAAGCCAGTGTACCATGAACATGCACACCTAAAAATGCCCTGGCAAAGGAAGTTATTTTCTTCTTTGTATTCCTTTCATTTTGTATTTCATTTCCAATAATTTCAAAACTTTTTATAATTGAAGAAACAAGGCTTGAAGAGTCTACGTGGCTATCACAGATTGATCTTTTTGTATCAGCTCTTAATAGCTGAAATAATTGAATGAGAAAGTAATGTTGACAAATATGTGACCTACTTCGAAGATCAGCTTTGTTATTGTCACCTAAAGAAACATTCTGGCAGCAGAATAAGTTCTAACTGTATCTAGGAATGCAACATGGCCAAGAATTGTAGGCCAGATCTCTGAAACAAGTTTCTAATTCTAATAGGCTATGTTTCTTGATTCTCTCAAAAGAGAAAGACAAAACTGCAAGTTTCAAACTTGTAGAGCTTGTGAAACAGAACAATTTCATCTGATATGTACTGTAAAGAAAGATCTGAAGACACTTATAGAAGAAATCAAAGGTGTGAGTCAAATATAACTTTTTCAAAAGTAGAAGAGAAAAAATTATAGCCTACACATTAAATTCTTGAATTGTACATTCTGGGCTGTTTTGAGGAAAAATGTAGCCTTCTTAGATGAATTAAATAATGTCTCTCACAGTCATGGAACATGGCATATAAAAGCACTAACAGCTACATTAAGGTTGTCTCCAGCAGAGATAGGGTTTCTAACTAAGAGATAAATTCTGTAAATACAGTACCACAACAAGATGAGAGAAAAACTGTATCCTCTCTTACAATACATGACATACTACAATTACATGAAAATGTACAGATTTTCATGGACTGAAAATAAAAATTGTAATGAGGTTACCTTCAGACATCTGCTGATATTTTTGCTGCATACATGAATCTGAGTACAGACCTATTTTGTAATCTGAAACAGAACAAAAACCTCTGCAGAACTGTCTTTTTAATTTCATGGCCCAATTATACCCAGGACAAGAAGACATAATGAAATTATATGGGTTAGAGAAAGATCCATTATTCTGACTGATCAAACAAAAAGGAAAAAGAAAATCATCCAGACTGACAATTTCAGCTGCTAGTGTTGATTATGCCAAACTGATGCTACCAAAATGGCCACAATTTTGTTGCCTTCAATCTTTAAGATTTACAGTTTCAAGAGAACTTGAGGGATGTAAAAAACAAGACAGAGAGATCTATGTTAGACAGGCATTTCCCTGAAAGCCCAGGCTGCCCTCTCCTGGAGTGAATTATCTTGCACATCTGTGGTCTTAGCTCATGGAGCCAAGTTACATGAGGAACATCTCACAAACAACAATCACCTGATCATCAGGTATTTAGTTTTTCATTTGTGTTATCTTACAGAACACCTACTAAAAGTATTCAGAGGATCAAGAAAATGACACACACCTTGCCAGGATGGAGTTATGTACAGAAATGACTTCCCTGTGCCATGAAGTGATCTCATTTTTAGTACAGTTAATACAATACTATGTGTAGTAGTTGACATTACTGAGGTGCACTGGCCTCCAGCTTGGGGTGAAATTCAATGCTATGAAAGCATGACCATTCACTGGCAATTCAAGAATGCTTCTTTTCAAGAATGTGAGTGATCTAGCTCCAGATAAAGCCCTGAAAGCAGGTCACGCCAAAGCTGCCTTCACATTGTCTGCCCTACCCATACTGGAGTGAGAAGTGTTCCCATCAACTTGTGGCAGGTTCTTCCACCAGTTAAAGTTCAAAACAAAGGACAGAACCTTTCTCCTTACCTCAGGCAACCTGGTATTGAGATATCTCCTGCCATCCGTGCATGCAACGTACTTGGTTTGTTTACTCTACAAGGCCATCTGATGCCAAAGCTGAAGGACATATTTACCATGGTATGTGGCCTGTTCTCCAGATAATTGATCAGAAATGCTGTCATATGCTGTCATTCAGATAATACATAGCTGTGGAGACTTCAGTATTCTTCTATTTGATAGAAATACACTTCTTAAAAATTGGGACTCCAGTTTCAAATCATGGGATGCAGGGAATTAGCAAACACCAAGAGTAAAACTGCAATCCCCATACATAAAAAGGGGTTGATTCTTCTTTGGTAGCAGACTACTGAGGTAAAGGTAAAATTATGACGACTTTAGAATTATAACAATTATTTTGTTGTATTCATTTCCCACTTTTTTCTGAACGATAATGAATCATTGCAAATTTCCTGAAGAAAACATAAAAAGCACTGAAATTGGGTAGGAAAATACTTATGCCTTATTTGGGTGGAAGTTTCTGATGTAGAAATCCTGTAAAAAAAGCTTTTTAATTGTTTCACTCAAATGCACACAAATCCTCAATTACTATTAAACTAAACATTATTTTAAGATGCAGATCTTCCATGAATTTTCAGATTATATTTAGGTCATATGATGAATTGTACTTGTCACTGTAGATCTTGAGCAGAGAAAAAGCTGTAGCAGAACACAGATTGCTGTTTCTGCTGCTTCTTGCTGACCATTATTATTCAAGTTTCAGCTTTTAACATTGTAGATAGGAGACATGCCTTAAAGACTTTTCCAAGGGAGACAATTTTGATCTGTTCTTTCCAGATTTTGTTACTCCCTTTCCACATTAGTACTCCTTGTCTCTTGCAGAGTTACCACGCATCATCTATCAGTAAGGAGTCGAAAGGAACTAAATGATCAAAATAAAATGTTGGTTTTTTCATGCAGGCTAATACTGTGTCTGTGATCCTGTATATTACTGAAATAATTCTAGGATACCAGCTAAGAATGGAAGGTGGAATTGTAATTTTACTATAATTATTTTATAATGGTAAATTAATGATTTACTGATGGTAAAATGTACTGTTGAAATGCTTGTAGAAGATGGCCTGAACTTCAGTCATTTTGCCTGTTATTTTTTCTTAGCTTTCTAGGCAGAGACAAGAGGAATTTCAGCTTTCACTCAATCCATAAATGAAATCACCCACAAATTAGAAATGTAAAATTCTAATAAGCATGACCTTATAGTCCCAGTCTCAGACAAAATTAAATGTATTAATTAGAAGTCACTGAGTGTAGTCCATCGTAAATTTAACCAAAGAAGATAAGAGTCAAGCAAATCTAGATACTATGAGGAACTTCAACAGAACTGTGCAACAGCAGAAATCTGGAGAAGTTACTTGTGCAATGTCAGCAAATTTTCTTTCAGTTTTCCTATCTTTCCTTTAAATATCAAGAAATATTTTGTATCATTCAACTACCCAGAACAAAATTGCTATTGCTGAAGAGCATTTACAGTAACAACAGAAAACAACCAAAACCTTAATGACTCAAATGGCCCCAGACCTAGGAATAAAAGATACCATTAAAATTAACTATTTCTAATTAAGTTTGAAAATTTTTACTATATCCATCATATAAACACATTCTCTTAGTTTCAAAGTGAATGACAGATATTATCTTTGCTTACATTATTTTCCAAAAACCAATATTAGTAGTTTCTGATCATTTTAACTCTCTCTTCATCAAAGAAAATAGGATTTCTCACTCTTATTTCACAATAGTTCCGTAACAATATAGTTTTCTATCAATCTAGCTATGAAAATAATTTTTTAAAATCTTTTAAAAGCAATACTTTTCAGAATTTTTAAACTGTACCAATTAGGAATGAAGAGGATTTATCTCATTTCGATCAATGCTACAAAAGCCATTTGATAAGTTTGCACTGAATTTCAACATTTGTGTTATTTTTATTTTACAGTAATCTACTCCTATTTATATTTAAATACAATATCCCTTTAAAACTTGATCTGCAGATCCCATAAACTAGCTATCAAAGATATTTGCTTCAGTACATCAGCTTTCCCAAATACTATACCCTTCTGCTACAAGTTTAGCTTAAATAAAGCAATTTGCACATGGAATTTGAAGGGACAAAGCCAAATACTTGGTTTACTATCAATTTCCCATTCCTGAAGTTCTGATATGTGAAAAAGGATATACTTCAATCCTTTTAAAAGCATTTTCATTATGTAAATCTCTGTTTGCAGATAAGACCTTCCCCGTTACAATAACACTATCATTGTATTCAACTCTTATCATCAGAGCACATACATTGAAGTTTTACTTTAATGAATCCCATTGCTACTGCAGAAACAACCTGCAGTAACAGGTTTCTTAGAAAGCTTCCCTTCCTCATCTTTACTGGTGGTTGCATAATGATTTCTAATTACATTTTTTCAACTTAAAATTCTTATTGGAGTATATTGACCACACAATGATGAAAGTAGATTCATGAATCATCATAATTTCAAGAGCTAGAATATCTGAATTCTAGGCAAGTCTGGAAAAAAAATGTTTTCTGTATTCAAAATATAATATTCAGGAGAAAACCATGTTTCATAATACTAGTCATAAAATATCAGAACTCTTGTAGAGCAGTAGGAAAAAATATCAGGAATAATTCAGTGTATTTATGATAAATGTATTTTACTACCGAAACCAACAGCAATTCAAACTTAAACCCAAAGACCTAAAGTTTTATAAAGCTTAGTTGACAGACAAAGTAAGTTTTTTTTTCTATACCTGGAATTTCTTTCTCTTCAAGACTGTATTCCAGAGATCCAAAGGAATAATTAGCTGGACTGATTGCAGGAGTAGAAATAAAACTTGCACAGCCAATGGATGGGTTGATTTCAAAATAATTGTGGCTGTGATTCATTCGGTGAAATTCCAGAGAAGATACTATGGATGTACGTTGCTTTGGCTACAAGAAAAATAGAAGTTTGGCATGAAACATACAGACTTTTTGTACAGTTTTCATTACTGGACATTTAATAAACCTATCTTTCTCTGTTCTTACTGTTTTTATTTGGCTCAAAGGTTATACTAGTAAAAATCATTTCATATGACAAGCTGTGGTGTGTAGAGATAATTTCCTTCCAAAATCTGGATAAATCTTTATTAGAAAAAATACACATCTTCATTCTAATCAGTTTAATTCAACATCAAATAGGCTTTTACAGCCTTGCATATAATAATTGCAATCATCTTTTGATAAGAAAGGGAGCTCTTCACCAGCTGCATTTCTGGGTACATCTTGCAAAACAATTAGAGAGCTGATGCCTGTATAATGAAATTTACTAAATAATATCAAGTGCCCACCACTCAAAAGCCACCCTCTGCTGTTTATTCCATTTATGAATATGCCTCAAATATTCAAAGACTGGAATGTCTGGAAGCTTAAGGGAGAAGTGTCAGCTCCAAAAACATACATGAAAATCAAACTTCCTGCATGAGTTTTCATGGAACAGTCAAAAAACTTGGTACTCTTTTATTTCAAATAGTGACTTCTGAAGCAAATCTCTGAGCAGACCCCACTTGATGGCTGTGCTTTGGGTTGCAGAGTAGTTTCAGAGCATGAGAAGCTCATTTCTTTTGGGTGGATCCACACCATCAGACATAGAAATTAAATTTATATGATGTGATCATCAGGTCAGCAACAACTTTTCCACTACATGGACTTGTTCCCATTGCACTGCACTGCTTACTAGAACAGACTTAACCTTAGTGCTCAATATAACAGGTTTTAAGCTGCAGAACACTGCTGGTTTGCAATGCCATGCTAAATGGTCTGTTGCAGCACTCGTTTGGTTCCATACCCAAAATCCCCCAACCCCACGATGCTCCTTGCTGTTTCAAGATCAATGAGCTGAAAAACGAAACATCTCCAAAACAGAGGAGGCCCTGCATCCACTTTTACAGCTGTCTGTATATTGATTTCACAACAGAGAAAAACATCTCAAGAAATGTTGCCTTAGAAAACCAAACCTGGACAAAAATAGGAAAAAGAGAGTAGAAGATGCTTTATCTCCTCATTCTATTATGTAAGGCTTAACAGGCCAGAATATTTGTAAGGGTCAAGAATTTGTTCCTTATTGTTGTCAAGACCTAATTACTACCTTTGGGAGCATAAAGATCTTCCTTGGACCACAAAGGTATTCACCTTACTTAGAACTACCTGTTAAAATACAACCTATCCCAGTGGATTAATTTTCAAATTTGCTTTTGGTCTATTTAATTTTTAGGTTACAAGTCCTGCATGCTTGTGTTATAAATACCAAACCAGTCTGTTTTTGCTAAAACGTCACTCTTTCTGTTGGAATGCCAGACAGAAAAATTCAATAAATTAGGTCTGTATAATGTTGATTATTTCTTAAAGTTGTTTTAGGCACCATGTAAGTTAACTTTGTCCTGTTAAAACTGAGAAAAAGGGGAAATTTGGGCAATCATCTGGAATTCATCCATGGTCTATTGTGGGGACTTACTTTCTTTAATAATTGAAACCAGTTTCTGCTTTGAAAGCCTGACTCCTAGGTCTAGCAATCTCATGGGAGAGTTCAATGAACAGGGACAGGCTCCAACATCAAACAGTATGGTTGAAAGTCATTGTTTGGGATCTGAGCCAAAATAACTCTCAGATCAGACCAAAAAAAATCATGTGTATTAATTAAATCTAAATGGCACACTTTTTCTAGACAACAGATCCATGAATGACCTAATTATTTCTAAAACTGAAAAAGATCCCTGGTTGTTTAGAAGTATGTTTGTGGCCCTTTCCCAAGCAATTGTGTCTTTGCAAATTTGCAGGACTTCAACTCCTGAGTTGAAAAGGGGACACTTCAATTGCCATGAAATGTGGTATCTCTAGTTATCCTTAAAGTTATTTTAAATCAGTTCTAATAAGAAGAATATTTTCATGTTCAATCTGTAGTGAACATGTATTAATGAAAGATATCTCTTTGAAACTGCAAAAACAGGAAAGGCGTCAAAATACACATAGTGAACCGCTTTTCCATTAAAAAGACAAGTAAGGACTTAATGCCTCCATTAATGGAATTTGCATGCAAATTCTGTAATGCTACCATGACTGGCATGCAACACTATGAGCACAAAAGGGACCATTCAAATATTTCTTACAACGTTTAGCAGAGGCAGCAGGGCAAAACTCCTTTCTCAGTTTTACACCAAAATATTTCTTCAGCTTTGAAGTATACCCTGCAATACAAGCTTCTGACTTCACCTTCTTTTATCTTTGGGATTTGTGTACATAGCACAA
Organism: Rhipidura dahli; assembly: GCA_013399225.1. NCBI lineage: Eukaryota > Metazoa > Chordata > Aves > Passeriformes > Rhipiduridae > Rhipidura > Rhipidura dahli. The sequence goes on from VXAC01006238.1 coordinate 467,846, forward strand.
TCATAGCCTTAAAAAAATGAATTCTCACAATACTCTGTACTATGGCAGAGCTAGTTGCCTTATTTTACAGATGCTGAACAAGGGTATAGAGCTTTCCCAAGGGACAGATGTGTGGTTTGTTAAAACACTGAGAACCAGTGAGCCTAAGGAAATTCTGCATTTGGCCAAACCCGCCAAATTCCAGCCACCCTACATAATGTAAAAACTGGTTTCAGTTGCAAGACATCTTGCAGAAAATGTGTGATAGAACAGAGAACTGCACCCACTTTCTCAAATTCTAGTTAGCGCATGAAATACAGACTTACCCAAGAAAGCAAGAGGCTGCAGCCCCTTCCCCCAGGCTCATCTCACATATGTAACACTGTGTCAGTGTACTCATGCAGCCACATAAATCCCTTATTTTGATACCTGCCCAGATGGATCCATTCTTTCAATTCTCTGATCAACTCACTCCTTCTTCAGAAATTTTCTTTTCTCCAGCTTCCTTCCTTCTAAAATCTCACTCTACTTCTATACATTATTTTCCCTTTCATAGACTCATAGAATGGTTTGGTTTGAAAGGGACCTTTAAAGACCATTAGATCCAGGGACATCTTCAACTAGACCAGGTTGCTCAGAGCCCCATCCAGTATGACCTTGAACGCTTCTAGGGACTGGGCATCCACAACTTCTCTGGGCACCTCTCTTTTTCTGTTTTCTCCCATCTATTGTTACACTCCTTCCAAAACTACTTATGTTACTCTAAAAAACCCTTCACAGTATTCCAGTTCTATTTGGTCTTCCCAAAATTTGCTTTTCTGCTTTCTCTGTGGTTTTGTCATCAAGGTCTCTCCAACTCCCTAATGGTCCTATCTCACACCGACTTCACAGTCACTACATCCCTCTCATTCTTCAATGCACGCAATTTTAACCCCTGTCCTCCCTTTCAAATACAACTTTCATGTAACTTTCATGGTTTCTGTCTTTTGCCTCAACATTCCAGCACACCATCTCTGTTCCTATCTCCGTCTCTTTTGCTCATGTACACTTATGTAAAAGCCCAAAATACTCAAGATTTTATTGGTACAATACAGCCTGTGACAGGACAGGCTTCTTTGTTTTCTCCTGTCTCCAGTTTGATTTGCAGAAATCACCAGTCCTGATACATTCTCATCAGTCAATGCTGTTGTCAAGATTTATTTGATTTATAGGATCTGAGCTAAGGTGATCAAGTAGCCTTGAAAATGCAAAAACTGGAGATTACAATGCATCTGGGTTTGATTCATCTATGTCACCTAGAAGTGCAAGACTACATTGAATTATTACTAGAATACTGAATCAATTATTCTGTCAAGCCTCAAAATACCACGGTAAACAAGATGAAGACACATTTTCTTTTTAATATGGTAATATAATTTTCTCTTTTTTCATTTCACAAAACTTTATCTTAAATTATGACAACAATTAAAAATAAAACATAGGCAGTTTCAGCACCCATCTTGACATTCTTGATTTTACTTGTCAACATTTTAATTTAGCTTAAGAACAGAAAGCAGAAAATACACAGAGGCTGGCAACTAATATATCCCAAGCAGCCACAACAGGGTGATTAATCATGTGATGAAAAAAAAAAATTTAAAAAATGCTTTCACTTTTTTTTAACTGTAAATCCCTTACAATGCTATAAGCATAATGCATTCTAAAACTAAATTATTTTTTTAATGACATCATAGTGTCAAAGTCCTAGAAATTCCTGTTTGATTGATTTTTAATTTAGAGGAAGACACTGCTTGCACCCTGCATGAGCAGCAAGTGCATACTGCTTTACAGTAATCTCTTGGTCCTCAGCACACCTGGATCCTTCCCCTGCCAGTGACATGCTCAGGAATGACACAGACTCAGCTCCTCTGTGCAGCCTGTGGTCAGGAAGCTGTGTTGTGTGACTCTGGGTACCAGACAGACACGGTGCTTTCTGTTCTCCTCGGTGCACGTTATCCCAGCTCTGCCTCAGAAATCCTCCACTGGAGTGTGCAATCAAAGGTCTGAGGGTTGCTGCCCCTTCTACCTGTGGTCTTACCTCAGATGACAAATCAGACAGGAAATAAGGGAAAAAAATGATCTTCCCCCAGTTTCTATTTTCCTTGCCTTCTACTTTTATCTGAGTTGCAACCACATTGCAGCTGTGGGTTCTGAGAAGCAGCAATCCTGAATGCCAAAAACTGCAACACCTTCAGAGCGGTTTCCCTCCTTGACAGATGTGACCAGATTTTGAAGATACACAGTTATACCTATCCTGGGAAAACACTGCTTGAAATGCGATCCAAATAGCAAGAGAGAAATTTGATAAATAAAAGGAATGTCTCATTCCCCAGGTATAAAAACTTCCTAACTTTCAAAGCTTAAAAAAATGTGTTATTTTCCCTGAAACAGTTGGAAAATGGATAAAAGACCATTTTCTTAAAAAAAGCTCAGTTTCCGCTGCTAGCAACATTCCCATTTTGACCTGCAGATTATGAAAACTGCTTGTATGATATAGGACATTTTTATATCATCGATTTTGAAGGGACAAGGTGATGGCTCTTTTTTTCAACTGGATGCTACAGACAACATATGTGTGAAAATGTGCATTATCAGATGATGATAAAGGGTTACTGAATAACTAAGGTGCTCAACCAACCCTCCCCCCATGCTACAGAGAAACAAAGGAAAATGCTAAGACTCTAATGTAAGAAATCTATCAAGGTACTATGGGTAGGGTTTTAATCTTCCAAATTCTGAGTGTGTTACTGTTTCCAAGCATTACGTGCACTAGGGCAGGGAAACTGGCATGGATTTGTTCACACCCCTACAATTAAACTTCATTAGGTGTCAGAGAAGGGTCTTCAAGGCAGAATTATCTATCAACAATCGTGCTTGGTCTATTCAAATCACAAATCAGGCCTGCAAGTAGATATGTTTAGAGAAAGAAAATTGTACACTACCAAAATTGTACCCAGGACTGAGTCCATAATTCAGCAGTGTAGATGACAACTCTGCCGAGCTAAAAGTTCATTTTACTAGCATAAATGTGCCTTTCAGTATCTGAACTACCTTTAAAAACACTATTCCACAAGTTCCTATAGGAAAAATGTGCTGTATTTCTGCATGATTTGTATTTATATTGAATCAGGAATCACAGCCTAGAGAATCTCTCCAGGTGAGTAATCAACTTCAACCAAGAAAGACATATGCATGTGCAAGTGATATTCTAAAAACTTAACACTCTTGACAACAGAGTGTTATTCTTCTTTAATTTATACTTATGTTTTAGTATCCTGTTGAACAGTAATTAAATGCATTAACACACACTGTCTGCTGTTTTCATTAGTACTGGGTACTGGGTAGATGTGTTTACGTTTTCATATTAGCTCTAATTAAAATATCTAAATAGAATTATGTTTTATAGTTACTTGTTAAAGGAGATCTCTTACAATGCATTTTGTTAATAATATTTTCTTTATTGTTGTTATTAAGTAGTCCATTATAAGGGGTACCCATTATGCTCTAAGGAATTTTTGTTTTTTTCAGATATACTCCTCTGGAGATGTTACATGTCTTCTACCCAAAAATACTGTGGTGAAATGGGTGGGTGTTGGGGGGTATGTAGGAATCAGTCCTGTGAGACAATTCCAACCAAAACCTTTTTTTGTGTTTGGTACTCAGTATTCCAGAATAAAATAATTTCATAATGTCTGTCCTATTTTCAGTCATGCATGGGTGAATTGCTAACCACATCTTAATGGCACTGACAGTATACCTCTTACTCTGCTTTGCTCCCATTTTTTTTCAAGGGCTATTTAGGAGCTTTATTTTTTATTCAACATCATTAGAATGAGAAGACATCAAACTGAATGCAGTAGATTTGTATAGACATTCTCTGTCCCAGAGAGAATAATCTGAAATATATTTACATATCTAGAATCAAGGTCACTGACTGCTGTCAACCACCTTAATGTGCTTGCAGCCCTAACAGATACACGCAACCTTGGACACACTCTGCCAGCCAGGAAAAACCTCCAGACCAGGCACACAAAGGATGAGTGCTAAAACTACTCATCTGTGGACTGTAGAATAAATCTTTAATTTAGAGGGTTTGGGGAATGCTCAGCACCTTCCAGAACTTCATAAGAGCATGTACACAGGAGTGGTTTAACTTGGTACAATGGGTTTGATACCCCACAAAATCATAACTCCCAGTAAAGTTTTTTTATTTGCCTCTTGTGCTAAGTATGGACACACCGCAAAGTTCAGCATCAAAACACAGCAGCAAAAGAGGTGTGCACCTCAAAAGGAAGCACCGTGTGCCTGCACAGCATTTCTTCACTGTGGTTTTCCTGGTTATTCCCTGCCTGGCTAAGTATGTTGTACGTGGAGCTAAGCACAGAAAGCAGCTCATAGTGATGCCTTTTCTGGTTTTAAAATCAAGAATCAAACACGGTGAGAAGGGAAAAAGGGATTTTACCTCTGTATTTATTTAAGGATCCTTAGATGTACCACATCCAGGTGGAATGCACCTCCATGCACACTGCAGTGCACACACAGTTGATCGGGTATCACATTATAGGTCTTACTAATTAGCATTTCTATCAAAGATTCCCCAGTGAGAGGCTCGAGTGAGCCCTCCCTCCCCAAGGAACCTTCCCCTGGATGGTTCTATCTTAGTTTACAAAATGTGTTCCGGAGAGGACCTTGGTGTCTGGGGCATTCTGATCCCTAGCTATGAAGCTTTTAAGATGTTTAGTCTCCTAGCTTGACAAGTAAGTCTAAGAATGTAGGCTAAAAAACCACTAAGAATACAAAAGTTATAAAAAGGTATATAAAAGGGGTATAAAAGAAAAGGAAAAATATCATCATGGCATTAATAGGAGAAAGAAGGTCCTTGCATCCCAGCTGTCCAGTGATCTCATTCAGAGAGTGGAGAGAATTTATTGCATAACAGCGTTCTCCAGCCCTCCCTTTTATGATAAAATATAACAAAACAGATTTTGTGTGTGTGTGTGTTGCAAAACAAGTTCAGTAGATGCAACGCAGAGCTCTCATGGTGTTGTGCACCGGCGCAACAGCCTGCAGCGGGGATTTCACAAAGCTGGCAGAGACAGGGATGTGCCAACTCAAGCTAACTGTGATGAGACGTGCATTTCATTTGCAAACAACTACGGGAACCACAGCAGGGTGCTGGCACAGGGGAGGAACCAGGCGGAAATAGTTTCCTTGTTTCAACATGAGGAAATAGTGACACTAATCCACTTGATTAGTTCTGAAAATTTATTTTCTGGAACTGTGATTGTCCAGAGTTTCCTCTAAGATGATTTTTTGTTTGATTGTCTGTTTGTGTTCACAGTAATTCCTGCACCTATCTGCAGAAAGAATGACACATAATTTCATTGAATGTAAATTACTACCACTTTTTAAATCAACTTGGGAGGCTCTAGAGCACTCATCTCCTACAGCTGGTCTGCCCGTTCATGTCCAGGCTGACACAGGGAGTGGAATGTCATGGTCCCTGTCTTTCCCTATGCCTAGATGAACCACATATACACACGTTTGACAGGTACACTGTGCGTGCAAAAACAGTTGTACATCTGGTAGCCCAAAGAAGCGGCATAGGCCTATCAGAGGCTACACGTGTCCTGCAGGATACTGTTAGAACTTGCAGAAAAAGGAGACAATTTCTTTTGCCCACTAATGTTTAAACTACGAGCTGCTATTATATTGATAGATGTCTTAGCCAGATGAATGAGGAGCCATAGCTTGAATCGAAACTTTGTTTACAGAGGTTAAAAAGGATAAATGGGAAAAAAATTACAATTCCTGTAAAGACAGCACATCCATACTGATACGAAGAAAAGGAAAGATATTATGATGAATAGATTATTGCAGATCTTAGCAATAAAAACAGAAAGAATAAGATTATGAAATTTCATCATGTCAGAAACACTGAAATTCTTTGTTCCTTTGTCCTCCTACCAGAAACCCTCCTTATAGCATTGAAACAACACTTTTGGGAAATTGGGTTATTCACATAAAATAAGGAAAATACTAATTCATGGTAGATAAAATCAAAGTCACTTTTAAATCCACATTTAGATATCAAAAGCTGTACCTACAGTAAGCCATTTGAAACATATCTTTAAAAGACAAGGAGACAACATGCAAATGCTGGACTACATTAAATAAATAAATTTAAATGTGAGAAGTCAGAATTCAGTTTTATGAGAATTGGCCCAAGACCATCAAGTAAATAACACTAGCAAAAGAAACAGTCTCAGAGTAAAAAAGGTGCTCTTTCTCCCTCTGTGGTTATAGTTTATTTGTTCAAAAGGAGATGAAAAAATAAATAAGTAAGGAAAAGCTTATTAAATTTAGTAGCTAATACAAAAATATGTGAAGCATCACAAGCAGTTTGATTTTGTTCAGGCTTCATCCAGACTGAGAGCTGCAGGAACTGTGATAGAACAAGCTCAACTTTACTATCACTTCCTAAAAGTACAGTCTGATGTGGTAAGTTATATTTTACTCTATGTACTGATGTAACTAAGTTAAAAGTTGAAGAAGACTTATCTACTTGCTCTCCTACCCCTCTTATTTGGGATCCCATGTCTAGTATATACAGAGGCATATGTCTTTAACTTGAAAGTATATTACTTTCTCAAAGTCTTCATTAACCAGCAATTCATGAGTCAAAAACTTAGTCAGTCTCATCTGGACAATCATAAAAAATGATCAAGCAATTCCAAGCCTGAGCTAAAATCTGTTTACTTCTTTTCTGCATACATGCAACTTTTCAAAAAACCTTCTTTTTCAGAGACTGACCATGGGAAAATTTGAAAAGAAGAAATTTATTTGCAAAATACTAGATCACAGGTACAAGCCATAGCAAAGGTGCACAGATAAAAGAGCACACAGACCCTTGAGATACTGTTAAGTATGCCAGCCTCAGGACTGAAGGTAGTAGAGGTGGGTGGCTTTGTGGCGCTGAGCTTAACACAGCTTCTGAGAGCTCAGTCTCTCCAGGGTACTGCACAGTGCCCGGGAGATGCACCATTTACATTAAAATGGGATTCAGATTTAGCATGGATTAAATGGTTGAGACATATCCAAAGAGAGTTTAAAATAGATCCCAGAAAGCAATTGGATCTCATATGAGATGAGTGGTAGGGTCACCAAAAACTGCAGGTTTGTCATCTCAAAATTAATCATAATTGAAGAAAGGACAAATTTTCAGAAAAGTGAGTGAAAGATTGGGGGAAAATAGAAATACCCAGCCAGGTTTTGGGATAGCATGTTTTTTCATATGAGAAGGGGAATAATTAGGGCCAGGTAAAGAGAGAACGAGAATGAAAAAGACAAAACCAGTTTTGATTCTCTGAGGAATCCCTTGACTGATCCAGACCCATCAGGACTCACCCTTTGTGCATGAAATTGTTTCTGCCTCACACTTCCCATCTATGGTACTTTCACCCTGTGAGCTGACAGTGCAGTGTCACAGCCTCCCTCCTCTTCAGGGACCCCTCGAAACAGCCGTAGCTGATGGGTTCCCCCTACAGATGAACTTGGTCTGGGAGGAGAAACCACTGCACTGTGCTAAACCTCACATTCATACCAACATCTTTAAAATCTGCTGAAGCACATCTATACACACTGCCACAATGTGAGCTGGCACACGCACTTAGGAAAGGCCAGAGAAAACAGGAGGCAGAATGTCCCCCACCTCTGCCTTCAGTCTTCAGGTTTCTCTTTTCCCCCTCTCTGGCACTGCCTGTCCTCTCCAGACTGGTGGGAGGAAGGAGTCTTTGGTCCTCTCAGTTGCTGGTTCACAGAATCACAGAATTGATTACGTCAGAAAAGACCTCTGAGGTGATGGAGCCCAACATCTGACATGTAACCTAGCACCACCGAAAACCACCATGTAAACTAGCCCATGGCACTAAGTGCCACATCCAGTCTTCTCAAACACCTCCAGGGATGATCACTCCACCAGGTGTGATCCATTCCAATGTCTAATCAGCCTTTCTGTGAAGAAATTCCCCCTTATATCCAGCCTAAACTTCCCCTGATGCATCCTAATTCTATGTTCTCTTGTCCTGGTTGCACAGAAGCACAGTGTTTCTCCTCACTGCTGGTAAGCCATTATGTGTACAACCCTACAGGAGAGATAAGTAAGGCTATAAATTAAAATAACTATATGTTATATAACTGGCACAGTGTTGAAAGGCCAGACTTCCTCGGCAGTTGCATCCAAGCTGCCAAAGCCTGCCTCATGTAAAGCTGGCTGCTGAAGTGTTTCCCATTCTGCCTTTCACTGGTACTTTCCTGTGCTAGATGCAAAAGACATGGAAAAGGGAGAGAAGTGACAGCCGTTTTGGAAATCTACATGATCCCTGGTTTAGATCTCCTAGAAATCAATTTATTTTGCTAGAAAAATGCAAAGAGGCCCTGGCAACCAACAGAAAATTAATTATTTTGCATACACTGTGTAATCGTATTCATTATTTTTGCATGAGTGGTGAGAGGTCAGTCAGGAATAGAATCCCATTGTGTTACCCTTCAAAGAGCTTGCCATGTAATTGAATGGAAAAAAGGAATTAAATATGCAGGCAGAATTAACACTAATGGTTAGCAAACAGCACACTGCAAATATCTACAACTCCTTTGTCTAAATTCTTGAGCTGAGGTCTTAGGGGAAGGAGATTAGATAAAAAACAAAAACAAAGAAAAAAGAATACTGGGGGATGTGCATAAAACATAGAAAAAAGAGGAACACAGTGGGATCTGAATGCTATAGCATATCCAACTTCTCGTGTATTAGCACACAGACTTACAACATGCAATATGCCTGGCTGCTGCTGTTTTCTGCATAGGGAGCATGCCATGTGTAGGGCCACATGAGAGACAATTTAGGAAATGTGGTAAAGTTCTGACCATATATATTACAGAGCTAGCTTTTGTTCTGCAGAACGATGAGAACACTGTGAGTCAGTAAATGGAATGATTTAAATTTGAAAATAGCTCCCCAGAATCTGCTGAATCCATTCAGAGTTAACTAGCAGGAGAACAGCACCATTCAGTGTTCTGGGTCTGTTGGCAATACCATGATGGAAACAGCTTTTTAAAAGCTATTTTCAATAAGCTATCACACAACAGCTTGTTTCAACAATATTTCATTACCTTTCTGTTTGTTTGCTGCCTACTATAAAAAACACCTTAGAGGGAAGGAAGCATTTCAGTACTGTAGACTGAGGTAGGGTGGGAGGGACAGGGACACTACAGAAACAAGCAAAATGAGAAACAACTATAAAAATAAAAAAGGAGAAGAAGCTGTTATTTTAGACCTCCTGCAATCTAGATTTAAACAAGCATGTGGAACCTGAACTGCAGTGGTGTCAGAAGGGGACTGTCTGCACCAGCCAGTCACTTGAAATATTGAGCAGTGACAGTGTCAGCCACAGGGAGCCAATGGCTCCCAGACAGAAATGACAAGTGCACCTGGTAATTACCTTTAATTCTGCAAGACCTTCTGAACTGTGGGCTCCAGTGTGCTACGATGAGTACTGAAAGGAAGATTCACCTCCAACACTGTAACACAGTCACTTGTGTGGTACCAAAACAACCTGGCCTATGCAACTCCTAGGAAAATATCATGTGTCCATCAGCTTGTTTTACCCTCAACTAAAACAAATGCCAGTGACATACTGATGAAACAAAGCCTGTATCCACTAGCATCAGAGTGGCTCAGTTGCAGAGATCAGTAATAAAGAACAGATGGCTGTGTTGAACCATAAATTAGTAGGAGATGAAATTCTTTTTGTTCACACTGAAAAAGTTTCACAATTAGTCAATTCAGCATGTAATTGTCCCATCTAGCTTTGGTACACCTAATGTCACAGCTTTTTAAACAAGGAAATAGAACATCCTAAGGTTTCTTCTGACTAATGTTATCCCATGATCCCATGATTCCAGAATAAATTCCTCCATGCTGATTACCTCTATACTACTGAATCAAGTTCTAACAGGTATTTATTTTAAAGTTTTGATTTTAAAGAGCTGCACTTCTTGAAGAATTATATGGAACACTCAGGTTTTACACACATTATGCATCTTGTTTCCCAAACAGTATCAGATATAGGGATAGTTAGGAAGGATGGGAGTTCATAAGCAATACCATATGGGAAAGTAAAATAAAAAAGGTATGAAACATTATAACTTCATGTAAATGGAGATGCAGAAAGAAGCAAGTAAACCTGAAAAATTAATATGGAAATAATACTGATAAAATCAGAACATAACCTTGAAAGAAATCTAACAGTATGCAAAAATACAAAATACTGCATAAAGACTTCATCCATCACTAGCGCTGTAAGAAAAATGCAGAGATATCTCTCTGTACATTTGGGCTCATTCATAAAATATTTTATATTCTTCTGCTACTAAGATTGATTCTTAAGTAGAAAAAGTATTTTGTGTTCTGTTTATGTCTTTGCCCTACTCAAATGCATAAAGCCATAACATCCTCTTAGAATACTTGTATCATAACCTGCCATTAAAACGAGAAACACAACAAATAAGAGGATGCTTATGGTGAGCACCTACCTGAGGACGTATGACTTTCACTATGTTTTTAAGTGCAGTGTCTGGTGATGGAGGAGAGCAGTCAGGTGTTGGGCCTGTTGAGCTGTTTCTATGGTTACCAGATCCTGGTGTGGTAATTGCTACCTGAGGAGCATTATCTGTGAATAAAAATAACACCTATGTGAAATTACAAATACTTCATGTATTTTAAAATACAAAAGAAATCTGAAAACAGAAGGTTACTCAGAACACTAAACTTACAAAACCTAATATAATTTAAATATGTTTGTTAAGGAATATATTGCATATCTACACTTATTTTTTAAGCCCATACATTTGTTCCATGTTAAGGCAAGACACAGCATTCTCTCAATACCTAAACAAAATGAGGTGGAAACCAAGCATGAATATTTCACTTTCATTACTTTGAATTACTAACTGTGAATCCAAATATTATCACTATAACAGGGGTGACTTGAGAGATTTATAATGCAACTTCTAGCTCATCCTGGAAAATCCTAACACATACAACCCAGCTCTACATGTTACACAAACACATGCTAACTAAGAACACACTAATAGCCATTGCTGACAACATTCCTTAACATTGAGATCAGCACAACTGACCAGCAAGGACTAATTACATGGAAATATGCTCAGTTTCTCAGGTAAAATTAGCATCCTCCATAAAGCTCTGCACTGCAGTAGCTTCCTTTCCAGCAGTACCTCAGCTAGATAACCTACAGCTGGCTTAAAAATACCTGCACACCTGCATGTACATGGGAAACTGCTCTTTGGACATATTTTGCTCTTACCATTTTATGGCACTGTGAAGGACCATTAAAAAGACTTAAAATATCATTCTTACCTTCTCTAAAAGTTCTTAATGCTGCTTGATCAACGTAAAGTTAGTGAAAATCAGATCAGAGGATAGACCGGACTATGAAATAGCTTCTCAGCTGTGATAGTAACCAATCACTGGAATGACTTAGCAGAAGGCCAAAACCTCCACATTACTTCATGCCTTTAGAACTGTAAAAGTAACTAAATGCTTTAGTTACTGGGGAAAATGCCATTGCCTGTGCATGGCTGTGGTGGTTATTAGAGTGTCTGTGAGTTTACTGAGCACCTGTCTCTGTGAGTTGCAAAGATGTGCTCCACGCCCCTAAATGTGCTGTTACACCTGAAGCTCTGCATCTAGACAGTGATGTGAAATCTCATGTCTATGACAGCCTGCAGGGTTCACAGAAAAAAGCAAATTCATTTGTGATTGTGGTGGTTCTCAAATATGTGCTTCCACTTTGTGGACAAATCCACTCCAGAAAAACCCAAACACTGATAAGCAAAAGCAGTTCCCTTAAGCTGGAGAATTTTTGCCTGACCAACTTCTACAGGTACACACATAAGCTCCTCCATCTGCAAAATGCCTCTGTGAAAGCCATGAGAGAAGCTTCTCTCTCTCAGTCCTACTAACCTGAAAGAACTCTTGGAAGCGTAACAGAGATATCCAAAGGGAAGGAAATATCCAGTTACATTAAGAGAACAGTTACATTAACATAGGATAGAGGGGAATAGTTTCAGGAATGCAAACTTCTTGGCCTTTCCAACTTACAGGTACTTTCACAGCATGGGTGATTCTGGGATATAGGTTCTGCAGAAATACTATGCAACTGAATGAGGTCTTAAAGTTTCTAATCAAATACAGACAAATTATTCTTCTAAAACAAATACCAGGCAGGAATATTTCTGCAATAATGATACAGCACTTACTGAAAGTATAAACAAAAGTTCAGATGGCAGATTGGCAGACATCCAAAATTGAGCCATCCTGTAGATAACTGACAGAGTGAAACCTCCCTGTCACAGAAACAGAAAAGTGCAACTTTTTTTAAAAGTATCTCATTGAAACTGCCAGTCCCTTAGGTATGCCACCTTACCACACAGATGAGTTCTTCCTGAACCATTTCAGTATGCACAGAAAGCTTGGTTCTGAAGTGATTTATTTCATAAAGTAATAAATGTGTGTTAATACGAGGTATCAAAACAATTTTTACACAGCCTTAGGAATTGAAAATGAATTGTCACAATAACATAACTGACATGGAAGCATTTTTTATAGCATTTCGGAAAACCTTAAGTCTCTCATATTCTTCTCTGCCTGACCTGGTGTCTAACTTTAAAACTGTTCACATGCACCATGTAAATGAGTATTCTGTGATTTGAAAGCCCAGCTCATCAAAGGAGGGATAGGGATTTGACAAGAAGAGACACCTCTAAAGCCTTGCTATACTCTAAAAATCTCATAATGAGGGAAAAGGCTAGATATGAGTAACACCTTAAGTGAGCTGAAAGTCTCAGCCTCTTTTGCCCCAGACAATGAAATAGTCTTCTATTCATCTTCTTTCATTCATCTTATTTCACTCTATGGACAGATAGAAAATCATCAATGAACCTCCCTTACTGAGGAATCAGAGTTGCTGTAAGAGACCCCTGCCCTGTGTTTGGGGAGACACCCAACAAGGGACAATCCACTGTTGGGAAATGTGGGAATACAGGCACCATACAGGAAGGTGAGAAATGCTCCACATGAATCCAGCTAAGTGTACTTAGTGCGCTTATTTAGTCACTGGTGTGAGTAACAAACGAAACAATTGTCTCTGACAAACAGCTAAAGCTATAAAGAACACAAACACCCCCATTCTTCAGCAGTCCTTGCCTTTCTGTCACTACTTCCCCATGAACCCATGTGGCTGTGCTTAGCACAACTGCCCTTGAGTAATTTAGCACATGAACACCTTGCAAGTGAAATCAGTCTTGCAGATGCAGAAGTATCTCAAGGATGGATCACTCAAAGGACAGATTGTAAGAAATGCAGATTGGTGCTGATGGTAACAAAAGCAGTTGTCTGCTCACTACTTTATGCTGTTTCAAAGCTTTGTCAATCACCTCAGCTCACTTTAACCACACTTTAAATATGCAGAAGAGGGTAACAGAGGAGTCAAGTTATATCAGCAAGATTCTGGTCTTTGCATAGGAAAGAGTTCTTGTTGGCCATGTTCAATAGTAGCTCACTGAAGGCTAGATTTTTCCCCTACATACAGTCCCACCAAGGGGCATTGAAGTGACTGGAAGTGACATTCTTGGAAGGAAAATTTATAGGAAGGCATACAAGAGGGGGAACAGGGCTGTTACATCCCCCACTAGACAGCTGAGAAAAAATTCTCCAGCTTCAGTGTGTGAATACAACCTGAACCAATTCAGCAACATACACAATATGCAGCAATCTCAGAAAAGAGTAGTTATAGTCTGTCTTTCCAAGCAAAATTAAGTAGCAATACAGAAAAAAGATTATGTTTATAGAGCCCGAAACTAAAACTTCGCAAAAAGAAGCCATGCAATTTTTTTTTAAATAAACAGCCCAGAAAAACATCCAACTGCTCAGTATTTCATGCTGTTCCTTCTTTCTCGAGGGGCTAAATGGCTGAAATGTACTGGTTTCTTGTAAACAATTTCTTTATTGTGGACAGCTGTTTATTTTCACAGTAGGGTGTTCCCATTAGACAACCAATAATGATTTACTACCTGGGTCTGCTCCATCAGAGAGAGAACAACACCATCAAATTAGTTCCTGCAACCAATTTATAGGACCTGTTGGTTTACAAATACAGTACTTATAGTTTCATTAAGAGTATCTTTGAATATATTTTATTTGGAATTAAATTATATAATAATAATGTTTTAATTTTTCTCTGGTGACAAAACTAAAGCAATTTTTTTTCCCCCTTCAGGTAACTATAATGGCAAGTTTCAGAAAAACATTTAATGGCAAATAGAATTTGGAAACTTAAGAACCTACCAAATTTACCAAGGAAAGATTAGCTCTCATGCTGAATTTCTGATAGGTGCTACAGACGGGGCCGACAGGGAAGTATTTACAGCTATCATTCTCTTCTAGCTCCTGGCTCACATTGCAATAATCTAGATGTTTCTGCATAATTCAGATAACATCAGGCCCCAGGGATCATCTAGCAGCTAAAAACTAATGAACTGCAGCATGTTCTAACAATATTCCTTCCTTCCTCCATCACACATGAGAAGCTGTCACAAGGTCTATGTAATTGGAGCTTATTGTGATTTTTGCAAATGCTTACTGAGGACTTGACATTCTCCATTTTCTTTATTTCTAGGCAAAGGAAATAGAATAGAACAAAAAAAATATACAAACGTGGTCTTCTTTCAGTATACTGCAAGAGCAAACTAAGCTGTTATTCTAGGGCTATCTTCTAAGATGTCAGACAAAACCGTAAAAATGTTAACTGATTAACTGAGATGATAAAAGAAGTCATGCCCAGGGAATTTTACCTCTGCCTGTGCTGTGTGCCATCAGTAGTCAGTTTCATATGTCTTTTTTCTTAGGGAACACTGTACAAAGAGGCAAATGCCCTCATGGATAATAATAGACCACAACACCAGAGTTCAGTAAGTGCTTCATCGACATTTTCATCCCACTATCTGTGTAGTGTGAGGACAAACCACTCACTGGAACTTTTCTAAGTGATATTTCTTTCTCATAATGTACTCAAAGAAAAGGCACTAAATGGATATAATGCCACAATATTAACTACCAGGCAATACCAAGTGCACCAACCAGAACACTTACCAAAGCCCAGCAAGCAAAATATCAAAAGCCAGACACAGCCCATATTCCAGAAATACAGTTATAATTAGATTTCACCTCAGAAATAAAGTTTTAAAATGGAACACACAGTTAATCTAGTTTTCTACTTTCACTGCCGAAACATGCTAGCATCCTTATCAAAATTTACAGTTATGTCTGTATTAGCTATTATATCAGTTATTTCTACAACTTAGTGTAATGGCAATGGATCAGCAGATCAAAAGCAGTTAAGCTGCATGACACTCCTTCTAGAACATAAGTGGGTTTGAACTTCTAGCACTATATAGCAACTTATTTATTCTATCAAACACCCCCACCATACATGCTCCTCACAACTTCCAGCTTCCATGACCCTGTGTTTTTGGTGCCCATCTAAAATGAAGCTCCAGATCCAGAAGGAATCTGGTTTAAGTGCTCCAAAGCTAGCCCGTGACTGAAGCAATAAATAGTAACTGAGAATGATGATTTATTTCATATTCACATCCAGTGCTCTGAGCCAAAATGCAAATGTATACTCCACCTATTTTATTTCCCTATTCCAACTATTTGTGGAGTCACTTAAATACTATATTCTCAGATTCACAATTTGCTATGAAAATGGAAGAAACGTGTATTTTACTTTAGCAGTATGGACCAGTAATAACCTAGAACTAGATTATACACTACACACCCAGTGCTGTGTTTAAATACATATACTAAATTCCAAAACATCTGTAAAGATGGCATGAAGAAAATACTTAAAGCACAAAGCCCAGTCATTATGATCTTGTAGAGATTTATACTATAAACTCAGAGCATGGATAGATTTGTACATTGCAAATCTGGGAGAAGAAAAAGACAAGGGTGGAAAATGAATGTGCGTGAACACAAAAATATATAAAGGTACACCTGCACACATAAATGGACCTCAAATCCAAAGGCACCCTATTATTAGAAATAGTTTTCTCAGGCTCTGCTCAGTGTAGAATACTTCATGCTATGCTTCAAACTACTTGAAGGTAGGTCAAAATTCTGCATTTGTTTTGGGCAGCTCCAGACAGCTCAGTGCCATCTGGGCTCAAAATGCTTTTTAGTGTTGTAACAAATATTGATCAATTATAGCAGACTCAATTTGCTAGACTATTAGAAAACTCTTATCTAGGCTGGCCATTTCTATGGTTTTGGATCTGTCTAGAAAAAAATGTTGGAATGCCTTTGTCTGTACATGTTATATGTCCTCTTAACATCACATATGTCACATGAAGGCAAAAAGCTCTGGAAAGGCCATGGAAATGCTCATCACCTGTCTTGGACAGAAATCACTCATAATCACAATAGAACTCTTGAAAGAGTACAAAAGGAGATACTATGGAAATTGTACTATTTGTGGAGGATCAATCTGCAGTGACTGAACTTACACACATCTTGCAGAGAACAGAGCCACGAGCATGGCTAGTTTAATTGACTGGTTAAGAAATTAACACATTAAGGTAGGTCCCATCATGCATGGTACCATTCGGAGCAGATTTTAATGCTCTTCGATAACAGGGGAATGGCCATCTAGTCCTTTTCAAGTCTTCATAGCTGGAATGAAAAAAGAATTGCCACTTCTAATCACACTGAAGTGATAGATAAAACAGTAATTTCTGATTCCTGTGATAATCAGACACAGAAACTTTACCAGTAACGTGCTCATACCCTCATGCTGAGGAGAGAAAGAAACTTGCCCTGATTATGCCTCAGGGAACCTTTGAGCTTGATCTGCAAGCAAGAAAGAGACACAGGTTCACATGAAAAATCATCTAAATCTGATTCTCCATGGTAAAGATAATTTGGGCGCAGTGATACCCTGAATCTTGCAGAGGGCTCATTAACGGCCCTTTCTAAGGCAGAACAAGGAGAATTACCCCATTATTCTAAAACAAACCCATAGACTTCAGTAGAAGTATGTGTGTTTTTATGAGGACAGCACTTGGGCTCAGTCTATTCATTATGGATCAATCTTGGCTGCTGGATTCCAGCAACAGCAAATTTACAAGGTAGGAGCACAAGCCATCAAGTAGAAAAGAACTAACACAGACCAAAAACTGAGCAGAGTAGGTCACAAAATAGCAGGAATCACACAGATTTGATTCAGAGATGCCATGTGTAAGATTTCTTGGATAGCATGTGTGATAAAAACGTGGTGTCCCCTGTAAATGCTAGACCTGTTACAAAGATTAACAGCAATTGCATGTGGTACATTAAGCAGTTCACACAGAAATCCAGAAAAAAAATTAGAAAATCACCTATTTTGTCAGGCAGATAAAAAAATAAAAATTAATGTTACAGAGTAGTCTCAAATAGGGCTAAGTAATTTCCCATAGCAAAGGATTCAGCTTTAAAATTGTTTTAACTTGACTAAATCACCACATCAAATCTTCTCTCCTACATGACTATTCAACATTGCATAAATCTACAAACTACAGATAAGGACAATCACATATTTCAGGGTTTCAAGGAACAAACATTACCAGAGACATTTCAAAAGAACAGATGGAACAGTGAATTACAGAATCAGTAGGTAGCTACACTGGATGCATAGGGAGAACGGTTGGACTCAACCATTCGAATTTGCTCTTTTGAATTTGCTTAGTTCCCACACACTTAAACCTGAATAACCATTGTTCTGAGTAGAATTGTAAACATATATCTGCAACTGTCTTGTTGAAAGCACTCGAACTTACAACCAGCCCAATCTTGGATGTGG
Organism: Rhipidura dahli; assembly: GCA_013399225.1. Lineage (NCBI taxonomy): Eukaryota > Metazoa > Chordata > Aves > Passeriformes > Rhipiduridae > Rhipidura > Rhipidura dahli. The sequence goes on from VXAC01006238.1 coordinate 485,839, forward strand.
CAGCTATCTCAAGATTGTACTTGGAATTAATTACCAGTGAAGTGCATTCCAGTGGCAGCAGGGGGTCTGTTTAGTTGTTTCTGCATCATCCAAGAGAGTTGGGTATGACTATTATCAAGTTTTTATTTCCTCTAATCACCCACCTGCACAAATAGACTTTGGAACTGCTTCAAGCTTGTATAACCCTTGTAATACCAGGCAACTGTCTGGAAAAACATCTCTCATTAAGTACTAATGAGAGATGATGGGTGATTTCCACCATTTCCTGAGTAACCTTTTGAGACTGCCTCTGCAAGCTGCTGATGTCTAATTGAGCATTCAACAATATGACTACACAGTTGCCATCTTTTTTGCCAACTACCTTTTTTTTTGTGTAATGGCTTTTTTGTTGGCTTTTCCATATTTAAAAGGTTTGTAGTGAAATGATTGCACTTGTCTTCGACAGATTTCTACATTTGCATTCTCTCAGCATATAGGCATCTTATTTCTGGAAGTTCAACGAAAAGCATAGGATATAGTTACAGGCACCAAAGTATTTTTGGTTATTTTAGCCATTAACTAAAAACTGGAATAGTTTTTCACAAGACTGGATAGTCTTGTGAAAAAAAACCACCCCAAAAAAAGAATGGTATATACTGGGGACGTCTGTGCTTATTTTTAAACATAACTTACCAATAAGAGGTCACTGAATGTGATCATATGCATGCCTTAGTATTTCAAAAGGCTTCTCCTATAATCCAAAAAAAATAACCAAACCCTGCTGTGCAGAAAAAATATTCTACTACTACAAAGGCAACAGATGATTACTGTATTAGGCTACATTGACAAATTATTTCAGAAAATAAACCACAAAAGGTGAGAGTAAGAGCTCTCAAATAATTTAAATAATACCAATGATAGCCATATACCCCAGGGATCAAGCTCAGTTAATAAATAATTTAAGCAGTCTTGAAGAGAAACCTCCCAATATTCATCTATCTACAGCTGCAGTGAAAATCAATTAATGGAAAAAACTATATTTTCATGAGCTTCAGTTATTCTAAGTATCAATTAATTAATAAAGCTCTTTATCAGAACACTGAAATCAAAGTGCTAACCAAAATAATTTTAAAACCAAAAAGATAGAAATAATGTTTTAAAATGTTTCAAGATCCAGTTATTCTTATTTAAAGTATTTAAATTTTTGTGCAGCTTCAGAGAGATTTAGAACTCTTATCCTGAAAATTTACATTTTTGTATTTAATATATATTTACACTGAAAGAAATATCTTGTTAATACATATTGCATATTGCATTCAGTGTAACAGTTATATTCATTAGGCAAAAAGAATTTGTCCAGCAGGTAGAATACTCTACCAATACACAGTCAGAATTCAGGGAATGTTCATGGTCTTTACTGTTCTATTTGAAAGCAATACCAAAACATCTGTACCAAAGAGGACCAGTTTTGGTCCTATATGTTGGTCTGATAGTGTCCAAATGGCTTGAGAAAGATAAAGGAAATACTGTGGATCATTTTGGAATAACATCATCCAGCTTCTAACCATTAACATCTAATTTGTGGCACTACAGCATTAAAGTTTCTAATAACTCAAAACCTCCAAAACACTTGCTTGCATTTTTTAACTTCCAGATTTTCCATTTTATAATTAATGTGCCTAAACATTTTTTGCCATATTTTATATATTTTATTTGCACATAGCATTTTCATCTGAAAAAGACTAAAATTCTATCCTTTTTACTAATATTGCTACATTAATTTCTATCTACATTTATTTTCTATCTCCTGCAATTCAGATAAACTTTTATAATATATAAGTGTTACATATTTAGACATTATTAATCATACCTTCTGACTGACAAAGCAGGATTTACATAACTTCTTCTCTGACTGCTTAGATTCTTCTCTACACTTCAGCATATTTAATTTTGTTACTGCCACAGGTTTCTCCTCTTATTTTGGCATTAGGTTCTCTAGGATCCACATGCTACCTTTGACAATTAGTTAAAATGCTTCCCATTAAGTATTCCCACTAATACAACCTACTACATTGGATATAGAGACCACAGATACATAGTTTGGATAGGCTCTTGGAGTTTTTGAGGGCTGCATTTAACTACAGAAAGAAATTATAAAGTTAGCACAAAACATTGTATATATTGAAGAGGTATGCCATTTTTGCACCACCTCCAAAGAGAACTTGAAGTGTGCGAATTGAAGACAGCAAATAAATAAATCTCAATTTCTAATTTTCATGTAGCTTTGACCCGTATGTATTTTCAGACAAGGAGTATTCCAGAATGCTGGAGCAGAAACAGAGAGGGATTATAATTAAGTCAAACTATGGTGGGGGGTGGCCAAGTTTTATGGAGAAAAATGTGGCTTAAAACTTCTCAAGTATCTTTAACTTAAAGTTCTTAAAATATAACAAAGGATCACAATTAAATCACACTGGAATACAGGTAAGAATTTAACTAACACCAAGGACAAGATTCACGCAAGTCCTGTCACTGCTACTGGCAGAACTCCTAACCACTAACAACTTCCTACTGCAAATGCCACTATTCCATTAGAATATGCATCTCTAATGCATTCCACATTGTGTTTATCAGGCTGATACCTGGCAGTTGGAACAGCAATTTATAAAATGCATTTTTTGTTTGCAGTGACTTCAGCTGTTAAGTTGACCAACAGCAAATCTTTGTTGCAGTTGTAACAAGTTGGATGAGAAAAACTGAGAGACAATTTATATAATTGATCAGAAGTATTTTTTTTCAAAATTTACTTACACAATATTCACAGAAGTTCTGATATCTTTTCACCATAACGTAAGACATAAATAGATGTAAAAGTAATGGAAATGCTCTTGGATAAAAATTTAGTGTCACTACTACAGGTAAGAAAATGGTTTTAATTGTGCAGCACTATTTATCATGTATCTTCCATCAGGGAGAGAATGATTTCTGAAAGAAAAAGGACATGAGGTGAACTGCAGCTGGAGCTAGGCTGGAAAGAATATACTCACTAACAGCTGGTTTTAATCTCATCATCCAGAACAGTTAGGACTACATACAGTGATACACTGTATTACAGAAAGAATACATCCTGCTCTGGAGCCACAAAACATGAAATGAAAACTTCCTGTTTTCTGACCAAAAAAAAAAAAAAAAAAGCAGCTGGGCGTGCAAATGTTCTTTTATATGGGTTCTTCCAAATCTGAGGTATTTTAATGCATATCCATAAAAAAAGGGAAAATACAAGTTTGATAGCCTGTTGCAGTAGCAAATTATTCTATTATTAGATACTATTAAACATATGATGCAACTGCATGTTTGTGGATTGCCAATAGAAACCCATTCCCACTGTATTTTGATATATAGAAAAATCCTACATCTCTTGCACATTTCAAGTTTTCTTTTGAGGTGGCACAAAAAGAAAATGGTATAAAAACAACAAAAATCACATCTCTGTAATGTAACAGAAGGAAACTTTTTGGCAGCAAGCTACATGTTGCCATCAGGACTAGCAGATGAGAAAGGGAGACAGAAGCAGAGAAAATAGAAGTAAAATGAGTGGTTTTTATATAGCTTCAAATAGAACAGGAGGGAACTTTCTTTTTTTTTTTTTTTTGAGAATTCAACGCTGATTACCTCCACTAGGAATCAATGTTTTTCTATTTTTTAATCATTTATGACACTGAATAAAGCAAATAAATCTGTTCATTATGTACAAAACTGACTTATTTTAGAAATTCCTTAATATTTTCCCAAATATTTTGACTTTATCAAAATTTAGCAAGCCATGCCAAGATTTCTGCTTTCCAAATGTACCAAAGTTAATAGAGAAGTTTATTCAAATTGCATAAAACATATAATTCTCATTAAAAATAGTTCCTAGTGGAACACAGTTAAACATATTAAAGTATTAAATATACTCTCTTAATTCGTTTCACAAAACTACCACATTTGAGTTGGTTTTTCTGGAGAAGTAAAGACATTAGAAAATCTAGTATTTCAGATCTGATTCAGGCCAATGCTGAAATAAAATTATTAATGAGGATATTCAGTTAGTATAAGATAAAATTACATTCCAGTTTTGATGGTCAGTCACTGAAATAAATTCTCTTAAAGACTGTCAGTCAGAAGAACCAGAAAAACTTTTTTAGTTTGTTCACTGGTGAGCAAAGGGAAGAGCTACTGCATGGAGTGTCTGGAGCTGGGATGCACACAGGACGTCCTCAGCATTGAAGAGAATTCTCATGTTCTGCGATAGAGATATAGTCACTCATATTATAGTCTGATACTTAGGGCTCTTAGCTTGATCTTTGCCCTAAAAAGTTGGAAAAACCACACAAGGAGCAGGAGCAGGAAAGATCAGAGAATATTTGCAATGCTAAGAATGTCTAAAGTACCCTAAGATATGTATATTGCAGTGTCTATTGATTAATCATTCAGAGCTGAGCAGCTTTATCATCTGAAATTGAGAGACCAAACAGTGAAGTAATTAACCTTCCACAAAAGACAGAGAAGTGTCTGATTGTGTGGTTCAATACATATCTACATTGCATTTCCAGTGTTTCTGAAAACCACTTGAGCTTTTTTTAGAGTACTTGAACTGCACTGCATTGCAGACATAACTCAAGTGAAGCACTAACTCTTAAACACTGATCTCTCACACTACAGGACTCAGTTTCATCTCAATCCAAAATAGCACAATATGCAAAGTCTTAAATATAACAGGATAAAAACTATGAACTCGAAATAACTGGTTCTTCCCAGCTTCTAAAATGGAGCAAGATTCAAACTGAAAAGCTTTGTATAAAATTCAACTTTAGGTTTGAAGAAAATTCACAGATGCATCAGGAGAGACATAATATTAGCTAAATGCATATTAAGATCTCCATGCAGTGCTATATCCATTTCAAGCTTACATTCCTCCAGAATGTAAAAGATGCATGTAAACTGTAAACAAATTAATAGCAAGACAAAGTTTTATTAATATTAGCAATTTGATGAGTTTTACAGAAGTATTCTTTCCCATATATCTATTAAGTTACTGTCAGTTATGAAAGGCACTATCATTTCCATCTTCTCAATTATCAAACAATCTCACCAGCACTCTGAGGTGTAGTATTACTTACTAGAATGGAATATGGTCTATGTGGTCTATATATATTCCAGCCCCAACTCAGAAGTAGGATGATGCACTTACAAAGGATGTTGCAACTAATCATCGTTTAACAAAGAAAAATTCAAATCGTGGTAAATAATATTTGCATGTGGTCTTTAAAATGCAAAATAACCAAAAATAATTATGTTCCTTTGAATTATTGTTTTGATTTGAGAAAGGGTTTTTGTCTGACAGCATGCAGTCAAGTGCATAATGAGATCATTCTAGACTGTAATCACACCAGGATGGATGAAACTGAGCATTGGTCAGAATGCACACACTTTGATGAACGCTCATTTGCAAAAAGTGCCAGAAACTCCTGTGAGGGCTGATTTTTTTCAACCACATTTTAATGAATAATAATAAAACCCAATGGAACATCAGAAAATGTTTTACATATGTCGAGCAGAAGCCTTTTTCTCACATTTTGCAGAGAAAATGGAACCTAGTCCTTTGGAAAATGAAATTACTGTAACAATGTAAACATCTTTACTGGAATATAGTGGATGGGCGAAGATGTGCACGTATTTTGATAATGAACTGTTCACGTGGTATCAGTCATCCCCATGTGTTTTAACTTCAAATATGACAGAGTGTTTTTAAGACTAACACTTCATTCTTCAGGATATTGTCAGAGATGTTTTCCAGGGGAGCATATGATGGGGAGCAATTATTCTAATTATATACTAAAAACCTTTTAGAGGGATGATAAGGTTTTAAAGGAAAGCACATTAGAGCTGCAATACATAAGAACTGACACAACTTGGGCAACCTCAATTCAGTCTCCTGTGCATATGCATTCTGAAGAAGCCTTTATGATTATAATGATGTTTCTCCACATGACCTCTGCTGCATCAAGGTCATAAAAATGTGGGGAAAATGGACAATGGAACAAACAAAATTATGGCACATTACCAATGTGGCAGGAGTAATAATACTATAAACAGAGAGATGCGAAAGATTTTTCCTAAATATCAAACAGAAACTCACATGAAAATATCCAAAGGGAATGTGAAATGAGAGTTACTAAAGCTAGAAATTTTTAAGCAACCTATCTATCTAATCTGTATCCAATAATTTAAAAAGATCTGGCAAGAAGTCATCTCAATAAATGGTGCTTAATAGCACCTGGCATATTGATAAGATTTAAGATGACTCAAAGGAAGCTAATGGAGTTACCTTGGTCATTATAGGCTTTCAGCCTGAGATCAGGAATAATGGAATAGCTGATATGGATCATTATTTATAATAAATGGAAGGGACATAGGTCATGCAAATTAGCATTGCTTCAGAAAAACTGGATCTTATCATTTAAGCTGGGTTTTTAAAATAAAACATTAAGTTTGTTGAATAGAGGTAAAGACTACAAGTACATTTGGACTAACAAACTTTATTCAAGGGGTCTGTGTTTGCAGTGGAGGAAATTAAAAAAAATTATACTGAATTGTTCCAGATACATGTGCATGAGAAGTGTGCACTAGTCAAATGGAAAAGAGGTAACAGTTTTACATCTTTATCCTACAAATCCACTGTGGTTAGGAGGAGTGTCAAAAAGTCCTCACAAACCTCATTCTTTTAATGCTCTTTGTCAGGATTCTGAAAGCTGCCAGTTAAATGGGCAAGAGTCAGCCAAGAAAGCACTCTAGAAACAGCAATCACTGAATACTTCTGTCTGTTCTACTGTCTACTTCTCAATTTGTGACACCGAGACACTTTATTTTAGCCCTGCAGGATAATTTCTGATTTTGTCAAAAGGCAACTAGTGAAACAAAAAAAACCACCCAAAAACAAAAAAGCAAGTTTTTTTTTCCTAACACAGCAAAGAATTAATTTTTAACATAGTGCTTTGGAGTTAGAGACTGCCACTCATGTGATGACAAAATTGGAGGACTTCTATTTTCTAGTTGTTAATATGAGAATTTTGGGATGAGAGGTTTGTTCAAATACAAAATTTCTCTGTTTAAAATAGAATAACTAAGGGAACAGCTGTGATAGGGGAACCTATGGCTTTATCTCACACTGCCCAGGACTGCTTAGACGGGAAGCCAGTGGATGAATTGCTACCGACATTTTTTATCATTTATTTTCCCTCATTTCTTAATTCTGTTAATACATTTATAATTTGAGTAAAATCCTAATGAAAATGGTGCTTATTTTGCACAACAGAAGTTAATTTTTTTCTCTCCCTTTGTAACTTCTAACAAGAAAACTGATTCCCATGGTGTACAATAAAGCACGGATATGTTTTCTTCTTTAACCATTAGAGAGGGGATATGTGCACTGTGGCTGTATCTACTGACAGCAGGCTACAGACACGCCAGGAAAGAATCTGGGACAGTATCTGTCTGCATGAAGTGAATACAGACCACCAGAGCCTGTTTCTTGGGTAATACCAGAACTCTGCCCTACCTGGACAACCTAGGAACAAACTTCACTGTAGAAAGAACTTTCAGGCAGTCTCACTCACCTCCTGAACACTACCCAAATATATCCAGAGTGGGCCACAGCTTTAACATGTAGTCAAAACATGATTAGAAGGAGGCAGTTAACAGGGCAGAAATCAGAGTTGCACACCCCACTGACCTGTCTACAGCCACTTCCAACTACAACAGTGGAACAGATAACTTAAGAGGCATCTTCTCCTGATTTCATACAAAATCAGAAGGGACATATTCTCACAGACAGTACCTCATTTTTCATCTCATAATAGAAAAGATATTTTTCCCAGTCTCATACCAATACTAAATTGGCTAATTCATAATTCTAATGAAGACACTTTTGGAAGATGATGTATACAGTGAAAATCTAACCCAGCTGAAATCAGTGGCAAAATGTTCTAAATGCCTAATGACATTAGGAATAAATGTCAGCCTCTGAGATTCAGACCACTTGAAGACCCACTCATTGAGACCAGCAGGTCAATAACACCTGTCAATAAAATAGTAACCAACATAGGACCACGGGGGAACTGTGCTCCTCTAGGAGATACAGTATTTTTAAAAGTCAGTAGAAAGCACCCTAATTAAATAATACCAGAAATACAAGTAAAATAGGTATGAAAATATTATGATGATGAAACAAAACTCCCAAGCTTCTCATAGTTTGGGGATTTGTACTTTGAGAAAATAAAAGGAACTATAAAATGCCAGAAAATACTTTAAAAATTGAAAGGAATTATAAAATTATAATTTCTGTTACAGAAACAGCTACAGCACCAAATAATCTAGGCATAAACTTCAGGAATCTTTTCTGGTTTTGAAGGATGCTTAAAAAAGTACTAGCTGTACTGAAAAAAAAAACCAAACCACCAGTAAAATGCAAGATGGAAGAGTATTTTATATTTCACTCTTCCATCAGCACTCTCATTATTTTTATTAAAAGTCACATGAAATTAAAAATTCTTAGCTGCAAACATATGTTAATGTATTAGACAAAATAGCTTCTGATAAGAAGTGTGCACTCTATGAATGGCAGTCAGAATGACAAATACAAAATGTGTAATCACTGGAAGTCAGGAGAAGGTTGCTCTGGTTTCTGGTACAGTGTTCTGGTAAAAATGTCTATATTGAAGCTCTGAATGTGAACCTTACAATACTGTACACTAACCTTTTAAAAGAAGTGAATTGATAAATTGATACATTTGGTGCCATAGCCAAATTATCTCCATTTGGCTCAAACATGTGTTAAAGGAAGGAAATGAATAGGAGAGAAAAAATATGTATAGGTCTTGACACTTAAATTTCAGCATTAATAAGTTATTACTACTAAAAATTCAGCTGAAAATTTTTGATAATTTTCAATTTTTACTTTGAAGTAAATTTTACTAAGAAGCTCATAAACAACAAAATCAACTATTCTCATTTGTACTAAATATAACATTTAATTGAAAAAAGGTATCTGTTTTCCAGTTCAACCACTTCAGTTGGTACAAACATCATAACCCAGATTTGCTTTCTGAAGAGTTGCTGGAGAGCTCCAACTTAGCCAAAGACAGACTGTTAGGGTACCTCTGTCTTGACTGCAGTTGGCCACGAGTACACTGAAGTTGGAAATGAGATACTTCTTAATCACTAGCACAGTAATCAGTGATTCTAATATAGACTTCTGTGCAGAGTAACAGGCACTAAACCTCAGATATTTTTGAGGTGCATCTTGAAAGGTTTGTTAAAGGAGCTACTAGGCTAGAACCTAACTCTTTTCCCTTTAAAGGGAGTATTGTCATTGTGTCAGGGCACTGTGAGACTCTCTTGCTCATTCTTTCCATGGCCTATGATACTCCTTCTGTGGAAAATGGAAAGGGGGATTATATTGTGTGAAACATCCTGAGAACTGGGAGACTTTAGTTAACAATGGGAGCATTTTTCTAAGGCAAAAAAATTACTTAGAGAAGAAAACACTAGCTGCCTAAAATGTGTTCAGCTCTTAGGTTGTTATGGAAACACAAACCTCTTTTGTCAGTGCATTGCTCCACCACATGGATGCACGGCTCACGTTACAATGCACACTCCTGACTGTGCTCTGTGATGAGAAGCTCTGAGTGGCTCTTCACTTCTCACTCAACATACAGAACAATTACACTCTTTGGAGATAATGTCCCCTTGAGTAACAGACAGAACAATAAGGGACATTTGACTATCCCTCATATAGCATCACAGAATATCCTGATGATAATTCCTTGGAAGGGATCCACAAGATCATCAAAGTCCAACTCCTGGCCCTGCACAGGACAGACCCAAGAATCACACCATGTGCCTGAGTGTTGTCCAAACACTTCCTGAACTCTGGCAGGCCTGGTGCTGCAGTGTCATGTCAGGTCCTGAAGTACTAGTAAGTTTTAATGACTCTGAGAAGCATTCCAAGGTTCTCCATTCACATCCCTGCTGCTTAGAAAATTCAGCACTGACAGCAGGTAGGTAGTGATGATTTTGAATATGCACCACAATATCAAAAGCCTTCGTGGACAGTCAGCTGTTGCAGAAACATTTGTATTAAATTTGGCTGAATTTCATAGAGTATTTTCATCTGGTTCTAGACCAACTGTTACACTGCCTACTCCTTTACTGTGTTCTTTCCTCTACACAAGATAATTTTTCTTTATCATTAAATAATTTTCTTTACAGTATTTAATCCTGGGGAGTGAGTTTGCAGGTCATGTGTTTAAGTGCACTATATCCTGCTATCTCTGGTTTAAAAAGCATACTTAAATGAAATACAGCTCTATTAGCAGTCCTTCTGCTTGAAGCAATTCATGAGTGGCTTTCAGAAAGGTTTGTGTGTGACCCTTCAGATCAATTGGGGTTTCAAAGTGAAGAAGCATCAATGACTAAAGCTACACTCTTGAATTTCCATTCACCCAGACAATTTTTTGTATCTGGCAGTGTGATGGTTCCTTCTTGTGGCCATTTTTTCACTGCTTGGTTTATAACTAGAAAATAACTGCACAAAAGTGAAGGTATAAATTCATCAAGTTAGAAAATATGTATTTGGGATCTGAATCTCAATCTGGAAAACTGAAGTGTGCAAACATTCATGATTACTGAAGTCAAAAAAACTGATGCTCCAACAAATAGAATTTTATTTACCAAGCCAGGTATTTGATGATTTTGTAAACTAAGTAAAAGACATATTTTAATGTTGATAAAAATGTTATCACAGCTAGGCTCTTTTTCACTTCAGGTTTCCGGAGAATTGTCTCCTAGATACCTGTATGAGACTGCTGACAGAGTGTTTTACAGTAGACACAAGAATGCAAGCTGAGCTGATTTGACACACTGGCTACAAATTTTCAGGTTCATTTTCACTTTAGTGACAGGAGACGGATGCCAGACTGAGAAAGCAAAAAAATCCCAAACCCTAATATTGCAAAGAATTGGCCAGTTTGGGGGCATTTTGATACACTGTATTAATACAATGCCAACTATCTTTTTTTAAATTTCCCTGCTGCGATTATGAGGCTATAAGAAAAAAGGTATGATTAATTACAGATTTATTAACTGCATGGTCCTTCTTACAAGTTAGTGGCCTTTAAGCACGAATCAAGTAATTTTTTTTAAATAACAAAAACATCCTGACTGATAACAGCAAGACTGCTTCAAATACACTTGGCTGGATGAAGGAGCAGAATAACTGCTATCTCTTTATGTTTCAGCTCCTTTCCTTGTAGTTTGCCTGCTACAGGCTAGTGGCAGCACATCACATATCTAGGGACAATTTTTATCCCTGACAGAATTTGTATGTTTGATATAACTGGGTAGTTGTACAAGAGCTATCTTTAAAATTGCTGACTTGGGAATTGCTGACTGTGCAGTGGCTGAGAGCTCAGCACAAGTGAAGCCCCATAGTATTTACCTTGTTTCTCAGCTGGATTTTGCAGCCCACACTGAGTTCCGCTTTGCCACAGCTCAGCTGTTTTCAGAGTTGAATATGGCTCAAAAAGGTGTCCCTGACCTGCAGCCACAGTGAAGTAACACAACAAAACATAATAGGGTCTTGAACCAGAATGCTCTTATCCAATGGTGATTCTCATGCAGTTTACAAAGAGAAATGTCTCTTCTTCTTAGTGAGATGCTTTATTAAAACCTTTGTTAATCTGCATAGACAGATCAAATTTCCCAAGGAAGGTAATTGTGTTTTTCTTCCACAGGTTGTTCAGGAGAAACAGTTTGAAAAGTCCTCTCTAATTCCTGATGATACTCAAGGAGACCTAAAAATAGTTTAATTATTACTGGCTTTCACTCACTATTATTGAAAATTTAGCATGTGAACAGCCACCTGGTCTCACTTATAGGGAGTTTCTGCAGTAGAAATTATAAAAGCAGACTCCAAGAGATATAATCTCCCTGCTGGATAGAGACATGCACTTACCTACAATAAAAAAACCCCAAAAAATTTATTCTGTAAGGTAGCTCGGATTTCATTCAATATTTCTCCTAAATGAAATGGATGACACTATGAGGTGCAAGGATGGACTGTGGTACTGAATGTCTAAACTACCAAGGGTACAAGTTTACTCTGTAAAGATCTTTAGCATCAGAGCAGCCAAAAGCAGCCTAGGGGTGCACCTAAATCAGTATCCTGGACTCTGTATAAAGTGATCAAAACCACACTAACTTCATGAACACCTTCTGAACTTCATTTACACCTTTTCCAAGATGATTTGTTGCTATAGTTCACAAAATTTCATTACATCCCTAAAAGCAAAAGGACAATACTAATGCATGGCTTATGAACTAATAAAATTTCATGACAATTTTTCAAGATTAAATATGTCATGTGAGTTCTTTTTTAAGAGTGGTGTAGAAAGTAAAATGAGTAGCAGAAATGCCTAGTTTAAGGAATAAGGATAATGTCCTGGACGAGGACAGGACAATATCCAACAGGACAATATCCAACAGAAGAATTACTAAGAATCAAACATTTTATATGAATTTTATAATATTGATCCATGAAATTTTAAACCCAAATTTACATCTTATTTAACGGAAAAGAATTGTCTTAAAGAGTGCAATATTTCAGAATATTCCTATCGTGTCTTAAATATTAGTTTAATTGTAGAAATGCTGAGAGATGCTTACACACTGCCAAACTTGTCCTACCAATTTATCACAGCAACAAAGAACACATTAACTTGGACTGAGACACACATGCAGACTTTTTTAGTCTTAAATCAGTCCTAATTAGAAGCAACTGCTTTAACTGCCAGCATAAACCAATAAACATAACTGTTTCTCTTTCTATACAAACCTGATTTCTTGAAAACCAACATAAAACTCACACAACATAGGATTTCAAAAGTATAAAATAGTATGACTACTTTTATTTGCTTTCTATTCAGTTTTTCTCCCTGAAACCTAACAAGCCTTTACAATTTGTTGCATGGGGTTCTCATCCTCTGTGATTCCATACCAGCTCAACAATAAAATTCAGGAGAACTGTGAAGCAGTCTGTTTTTTCTGCCCAGTAGATCAGAGAATGATGGCTGATAAGGTGACTATTGCCAACCTGTTAGTAGTTTACTATCAGGGTAGATAATAGCAGCAACATGTAGCTCTACAGTTTGAAAGGCCAGCCAGAATGACCTTTCCTCTTGGGACAGGAAAGAAGAATTTGCAATCACTGAGTGCAGTCAGCCTCACTTCTGCTGCCTAGAGGTAGGAATGCCCCAGAAAATGATGAGTGTTGATCCCACTGGCCTTACTACCTAGGGAGAGGAGACTGACAGATGAAATTTTATGTTCAAAGTGCTGCTTCATGCTTTTTGAGAGCCCTGCATATCACATAATACAGAAATTTGAAATAGTATTCCCTAGGTTGGCATGTCTCAGTGACACAAAAATGGAGAGAAATTCAGGGAAAAAACCACATAGTATTAGATATTTCTTTTAAGGAAATGATTTATAATCATATGTAACTTATTCAAGCAATAAATCTATATGACCTGAAGTGGCAGGGTGACATTCACATGAAATTACACATAGTGCTAAATACCTTATAACTGAGAGTGACATGTTTTATTTCATTTGGTCCATTTGTAGTATAAGAGCCACGATTCCAGATATGGCTTGCTAGCCAGGCCAGTTAGATGACTTCTGCATTTACAGCTTAAAATAAAACTACATTTTTCTACACAGCCAAATGTTCTTCCCAATAAAATGCCAAGGGGAAAATATCATAGTGGTATATGGAAAACTAAGACAGAATGAATTACAGTACATTTGTATTGTCAACTCACTGATCTTGTTAGATCTTATAAATACCATGGGTGCCTACAGCACGAATGTCCTACAGCTTCCCTGGATATACTCTAGGCCTCCGACACACACAAATTTAAACTTTACACAAAACATACTTCTAGATTAAGATACAAAAATGTCCTTTTTAGGATCTGTGTCTCACACTGGTCTTAATGGACTTACTATGCCCAAGGAAAATGCTTGTGTTCAGTGGACAGCACAGTTCCAAAGCCTGGTACTTTAACTAGTGAAAACTCCCTCTTTTTGAAAAAATACTAATTACAATGGAAAGCTTTGCTGTCGAGCCCCATTACTAAGAAGGCAGGTAATGAACTCCCCCTACCAGTTTACTGGGTGTGTGTATGGCAGTCTTTCCAGTGCAATACATACGTTTATGGTGATTATTCAAGTAGAAGTTTGAAAAAAAAAATAGATAATTTGTTATTTTCTTCCTTTACTAAACAACAAACCACAATATTGTCCTGCACAGACTAATATTTTTTTTAGATTATCAGAGCCAAATCATCAACAAAGTAAGATACACAAGTAGTCATGCTGGTGCTCAAGTCAGATTCTGGTCCATTCTGTGCAACTGTGCTGTGAAGATGCTATCCTGTTTTGTGCCACCTTTTAGACTGCTGCTCATAGTATAGGTTCCCTCAAGTGTTTTTTAGCCCAAATTTAATGGAGGGGTGGGAATTATGATCCACTCCACCTTGCCTTGCAAACTCCAAAGCTGTATCTTGCTATCTGGCCCTCATACACTATGCCTGATACAGCTCTGGCACTCTTCCAATAGTAGCTCAGCTGGGAAATCAAGAAGGTGCTTCCCCTTACACAGAGCAGAGCAGTAACATGATGTTAGTCAACAATCATCTGTCACTCCTGTGTATTACCCAAATCATGATTCCTAATCAAGATCGCACAGGTCAGAAAGTCAATTGCCTGTTTCAAACAGGCCTCTGCTGCTGAGAACTGTCATTTGTCAAAGGACACTCTCAGTCCAATTACCTTGAGCAGAATGACCATATTCTGAAATTCCTGTACCAGGTGGTGACTAATGAAGAGTTCAGCAAGGGTAATGGAAGAGATCATATAATTTTGGAGAAAATAAGCAGAATTCTTACAGATAATATCATACGTACAAAAACTATATGATTTAGAATAATTCTATTAGTTTTTAACTATTTTAACTCATGGCTGTTTAAACCTGTATATAATACAAACAGCATTCTATCAAACTGTCATTTATTATTTCTCTTAATTCTCATTCACTATTGCATTTTCAAAAATGGATCAGATATTCCTTCATGTAACATGAAAATGCAGAGTACTTTAAATTTTGAACTAGTTCCATAATGTTGTTGCTAAGCAGTACTCAAAAAAAAAAAAAAAAGTAACAGGTTGGTTAAAGGATTACTGCAAAAGGCTTGACTACAAGAAATTGTGTTTCTAATTTTGCTTTTTGCAACCTTCTGTTTATCTGGGAAAGTATTTAAACATCTGCTTTGTTTTCACTTCTACAACATGTTGCTATTATTCTTTGTTCTGATGTGAAGCTCTTATGGTAGCTAATGGAAGACTATAATCATACTGTAATAAATAAACAGTACTGCATGCTTAAAAACATAAACTACATATTCTATAAATTAACACTTACACCAATGACTGTGTAAAGGATTATTTGGTGATTTACCTGGTCTTGAGGAAGGAACTCTTGCTATCTCTAGGGAACAAGGCTTTTTGGTGACTGCTATGTCTATTGAATCACAAAGACTGCTGTCATTTTCTGAAGGAACTGCATCCAGAGGTACAGAGGGTATTGCTTCCAATGCATAACCTCTCTTCTTTGAATAAGATTCCTGAAATGCAAACATTTAATTAGCTAAGAGAGATATTTCTCAGATAACACAGGAAAAGAACCAGGCTCAGTAACTCTGGCTAGCAGGGTTTAGAATTCAGCAAATTAAATACCACATTCTGCTGAAATCCAAACTGTTAACATACCAGAAAAAGTACTTGCATGCTAGAAGGTAACATTTTTTATTTCTTTAAATTTTTAAATAATACAGTTCTTGTTCAGTTTACAGAAGAACCTTATTCATCAAACTTTGTATTTAATAAAAGCTGGATAACTGCTTTTTTAACTGCATACCTGTTTTGCTACGTTTTAATTCAGGGGATGTCTCATTTTCTTTTTTAATTGTATCTCATGAGAGCAACTATTTCATTAACCACTACAATTACATTCTCTACAGGGATGGTTTTACAAAATGTCTATATTACATATAAGAAAACTAAAAATATGCCTTCTACATAAGGATGGCAGGATCCCAGGCTGTGAATGAAGATGAATTACTGCTCTACATTTGAGAAAAATAATGACAAAAGGTCCCATAACAGCGATACGTACAGCAAATTCTACTGATTAACAAATGTTGAGGGAGAAGAAAAAGGAATTAGAAGTTTTGCTGGTACAGTAATCCAATCAAGCAGACTGTTTCTAGTTTTGAACATGAATAAGAAGATAGCATCCAGTTTCAGCAGAGTTTCACCAAAGATTCATTTTTCTTAATCCCAGCAGAAGGCAATTGCATGAGAAAAGACATATCTCCACATCTTTCTTACATTGGACATATGGATGTCTCAGAAAGTCAAGCATCAGACATAAATCAAATATGATATAATAAAAGGCAAAGGGCAAGAAAGCACCCTGACAGATATTATCATAGCCCTACTCAGAAAATGATTGAGGAATGTGATGTCTGAAACAAAATGTGGAATAACAATTTATTCACCAAGAACTTATATTACCTAAGGCAATCTGTGGCTGTAGGTAGCAGTGCCTTTTCAGATAAATGATTTTATACTGTTAGCAGATAATTACAGGACTCAACTTCTTACTTTTTTTTCCCCCTGGTCATTGTGCTCATTTGATCTTTATGAGAGTTCATAGTTTGGCAATAATTCAAGGCTCCCTGAAGGACAGGATTAAGATTGCACCAAGAGGCGCTTCACTTCAAAATTTTTGATGACTTCAGTAGTGACAGATTTTAATCCCAGGTTAAACTAATAAAGAACTTGAAAATGAATACTGGAAACAGTGATCAGAGAAAAAAATCATACAGAATAAAATAAATTGAATATTAAGATGCATTTGTAATAATAAAAAAAAATAGTATGTACTAGCAAACAACACAAAATTCTTTTGTACTCAAAAAACATGTCTAAAACGTGACTGTGTCTCTACCTGTTTCACCCTTTCCAGTTTATACCTAATCAGAATATGAGCTCTCAATAGTTTCATAGATATAAACTAATAGTAACTAGTTTCAGTAGGGATTAGAAAAGTTTCCAAATGGGCTTCCTGCAGCTTCAAATGTAACTTTATTAACTTAAGCCATTTCATTCCTTGAATGAAGTTAATAGAAAATTATACAGAGGCACTGAAGCAGCTGAAGTGCAACTGCAGGACAAGAGAAGGAATCCTTCCAACCTTGAAAAAAGAGGAATTTTTACTCTGTCCATTTAAATCTGATGTTAAAAGGCAGAGGCAAAAATTTATTTACCAAAGCAATTACTAAAACAGGAGACTTCAGTTTAATCCTTGTATTCTTCTAGAAACATGCATTTAAGACAGAATGCCAAAACCCTAATTATAGTAAATCTGCCTAGAGAAGCCCATGAAGAAATACTGCAGCCTTAAAATTGTCATCAAACTCCAAAGTGAAACTGTTCAGTGCCTGAATTCAGCCACATTAAAAAAACATTTTAAATTGATACACAAAAACATTAGAATAGACATTGGATCACACTTTGTGTCACCCAATATTCTGTCAGTAAAGGCAGCCAACAGTGCTGACCTAGAGAACAGAGAGGCCAACATGAGACAGGTCAAGCATGCAGTAACTGCTTCTCCTCCTGCAACACTTTGTGGCTCTCACACTTCATAGTCAAAAGGTGCTGACTTTGTTGTGCGTGTCTACCCATCCAACTTTCTACAATTACCTTCTCAAGTTGCCTTTAAAACACAGGTCCCCTTTTACAGTTTGCATGCCTCTCATTTTGTTTTCAACTATCTCACCAAGTCTGACATGGCTGTTTTATAAATTAGATGGCCATAAAGGGTTGTTCTTTACTTATCCTCATCTTGTGATTTCAGACATGTGCACTTCCCTTGTTCTCTCCTTCAAGGAACGTGAAACACCAACCTACTCACCCAGCTGCTCCCAGATTTTGGTCATCCCTGTCACTCTCCATCCTCTCAGTCTTCAGTGATGTGACAGGGAACACATTTTCACAGATTTCCTCATTCAAGATGAGAGCTCACCAAGCAGTCCTACTGACATAATGATGTTCCCTCTTTTGTACTCTACTCCTTTCCTAATTGCTCTTAACATTTAATTTGATTTTCCGAATGTTATTCAACATTCTGTAATTAACATTGCGTGAATACAAGTGTCAGAGAAGAACAAATAAAAATGATGGAGTTATTCAGAAAATGGTTAAAATGTGAACTTACTGACAAGTAAATTCTTACTAAATATCTCCCAAATAAAAAAAATGTAATAATAGTATGTCCAGCAGAAGTTAAATGAATTAAAGCCAAAAAAGAATTGTTAAGACTTTAGAAAGCTTGGAATTCTATCAACTGATTAAGTGAAGATGATAAACCTTAGTTAAAATTGCATATGTAGCAAAAAGAAAAAAGAAAATTTCTCATTGCTGGAGAAAAGCATTCTAAAGTCTTCTGCTTGCTGCAATATGTTCTCCATTTCACTGGTACTGAGCATTTCTAGAAATTTCTAAGATCTAAACTAATTCAGTAACTTCAAGTTAGATGTTAGCAGATGACATAAGACTGTCATTAAGTATCAAGCATAAAGCAATGTGATTCTGTTTTTCTCTAAGATTAAAAGCTCTTCACCAACTGCAATAACAAGGAACTCTACAGTAATTCTACATGTCCAAGTTATTATCAACTGCATAATAAAGCCTTCTAAAAATACTTTATCTTCACTCCTGAAATCAAAATAATCTCAGTCTAATTTTTGTTTTAAAAAGAGATGATTCAATTTCAAATTTCTATTAACCATTCCAAATTGCTGAACATGAGACATACAACTGACTATCACCATCAGGACAGAATTAGTCCTTATTAGAAATTAATTACTTTATAAAAATAATGTGTTGGGCTGCTAGTACATTAACATAAGTATTTTTTGTAGAAAGGATAAAAATACATACACAATAGAAGTAAAAAAAGAAAGACAAGATTGAGAGTGAGTGAGTCACTGGGAGATCACTAGAGAACAGCCACCCATACTGATAAACAGAAATTTGATTTTTTGTCTTGTAGAAAGGAACAGTAATGTGACAGTGAAGTTGCTGAGCACATGCCAGGGACACAGGACACGCTGCATTCCTTATTCACAGGTCTGCAGTCAGCTGGGTCTGTTCTGAGCATGTGCTTGATGGTATAATACCTATGAAACACAATCTGAAACCTGAACAGGGCTAAGAGCTTGTTTATCAGTGGGAGTGAAATTGCTTCTGAGGTATCTATATGGCCATTGCAAAGGGTTATATACAGTTGTGAAACAATGCGCCATAACGTGACTAAATCTTCAAAAAACTACATGCTGTTGAGTTAGACCTTTTGTCCACATTTTTGCCAGGTTTACAGCTGCTCTTGCTTCTGCCTTCTATATACTCTTGCCTTCCTTTTCAGAATCAAACTGAATGATGTATGCTTAAGGGCTGAGATATAAGCAGTATATGCAGATTTGTGTTTGTATGAGCTATGAAAAAATGATAGAGGCTCAGAAGGCACCTAATCTGAACTGACACTCTGACAAGAAGATGGAAATAACAGAAAATTTTTCATTCTGTCAATATGCTTTCCTATAAAAATCAGGCCACTTGAAGCTTTATTACTTCCCTGGAACATGGGACAACACACCAGGGTCACACATGACTTTCCTCTTAAAGGAGAAATAATCTGGGAAACAGAGAAAGGAATAATGCAATATATCTGCCACCTTTAGAAATACTTTTTTCATTTATATAGATAGTGAAGAACAGCTATTAAATTCTGACATACCCCTTGAGATCCACCAGGGTATTGTGCTGTCTCCCTGGCTGGCTTCAGGCCAGATGACTAGTATGTAGAATCCAGGTGGCTTTTCTTACATCATAGCATAAGAAATTCTGCCCAGCTGTTCCTTAGAAGAGTACAGTGATACTTTATTGATGAAACTTTGGAGAGTTATTGATCTTATATTCTCCATCAACCCAAAGCTTATGATTATCCTGAGAGTGAGCAATGAATATTGCATTTATCCTGTTTATATCACCAATTTATGGAATGGTTTGGGTTGGAAGGCACCTTTAAAGGTCATCTAGTCCAACCTCCTGCTATGGAGAGGGGTATCTTAAACTAGACCAGGTTGCTCAGAGCCCCTGACCTTGAATATTTCCAGGAATGGGGCATCTACATCCTCCCTGGGCAAACTATTCCAGAGTTTCACCATCTTGATGGTAAAAAATGTTCTTCCGTACATCTAGTCTGAGTGCATTTTCATCAAACATACTTGACATTTGTAAACAGACTGATGTATAACCTTGTTGGGTTGGGACACTTTGCACTGAAATATTAATGATAAGTAACTGAAGGTTGCTGAGAGGAATCAAGAATTCAAGCAAGAAAGAAGTCCTAAGCAGTGATAGGAGATGATTAGAACAGTTTTCTGACATGCAGCAAGGGGGAAAGGGAAATGCTTGAATCTGAAGTGCCTTGTGCAAGTTTGCCACAATAATGTAACTAAGCAAAAACAGCTGAAAGTATTTCCTATGTCACAATAACCCAAAAGCCCAAGGAGATGGTGAAATATTTATTTTGACTGCTTTTCCAGTCAAAGATAGCAGGAATATTACCAAAATTTATGGCTAGTAGAAACACATTTATTTATTACTAGTAGTTTAACCAAAGAAAGTTTCATAATATCGTGCAGTTAGAATAATTGGTCATGAGTCAAACTGTCATAAATGTTCATTGTTATGATAGCTAGAAACATTTGAATGTGTAATTTGTCATAAAACATATAATAAAGTTCATGATATATTACAGAACCTGGAAATTCCCCAATAATCTTATTTAAGGCTAGTGACACTGGAGAATCTACTCTGGTCTGCAAAAAGTATTTCTAATACAGATTTTAAAAGAATGTGCCCTTTTACCCTTTAACCAAACATCTGAAATTGTGGGTTTGCTGTTGTAGGAATAATACATGTACAGAGTTAACTGAAACAATTATTTCCCTTCAGCACCTGAAACAGCCTTTCCAAGTTTCAGTAAACCTTCCACAGAGCTGAGAAAAACATCAATTTTTAAAAGCATGCTAGAGTTGTTGTCCTGTGTATTTAGTCAGAAATGCAAATGTGATGTTTAGTTTTTCAGAAACCATTCAAAATTTAGATTTGCTTTTTCAAACTTCATGTATGAAAAAAATGAGTATCATTTATACAACACCCCAAATGTAGGTTTATTTTCTCCTCTTCCAATGCACATTTTCACATATCCTGATTAGAATTTAAAAGTTCATACAAAAACTCTACAGACACAAATCCCTAAAACCTAAAGGTTCCTACAATGCCTTATGACACAAAAACTCACTACTATAGCCTAAACACTAAGTGCCTGAAGACATGGGTAAATTGTGAGCGTAATGAATGCAGCGCTAACCTCAGCAGCAGGAACATGTCACTATATTTTATGCAATGTTTTCATAATTCTAACTGGCAGATATTCAGCATTTCAAATGAAGTTAGATTGTTGTAGTCATGTTACATGCTTTCCCATGCATTTAACGCTAAGGCCATGAAAAGGAGCAGATGCTTCCTCTAATAAATAACTCACTGTGATGAAGAATATACTAGAAGTGTACATAATCTGGTTTATGCAAATACTAATTGTTGTGTATGGCAACGCAGGAAAATATAAAAACTGTTTTAATAAATGATTCTTAGTTTAACTGAAAAAAATACAATTATAAACTAGAAAGCAATTTCCAGTATAAATACCCTCCCTTTTTCTACTGTTTTCATGAAATATGTTTAAAAATCATGTCTTGTTTGAATATCAAGCTAAGGGAAAATGCCTCTGTAAAATAGAGGCTATTATATTAAAAAAGATAAAATGAGCTGAATCCTAAGCTCCATGGAAACAATACTTCTCTGCGAGATGTTTATGCTCTAATGCCTAGGTTTTAAACATACACACACAGCTCCGACTGAAGAAGCAAACATGAAGAATAATTCTTCACATTGTAAGAGCAGAAACCATGGAAAATGTTAGATATCAAGAAACCTTAAAGTGCCGTCAGTATCTGACAGCACATGCAGAAAACAGTTAAAGCACTACTCTGTGTTAAGCAGATTCACATTTCTCACATTTTATAACAATTTCTATCAATTACTGTGCCAGTAAATGAAAAATGTATGTGTTGCTGTGAAGGGGAGAGAGGAAGTAAATGCACCAAAGTAAATCTTGAAGAAAAACACAACAGCTCTGTGAACAGTAACCCTAGAGCTGTAAACTGACTTGATTGGAACGCAGATAACATCACTAAAATGAGACATTATGGGACAAATTTTCTTTGAAGAGAGAGATTTAACACCAAAATATGTTAATCCATTATCTATTACAAATAACCTATGTCTTTTTAGAAAATATTCTATATCTGCCCATGCCTTGTGTTCTGAAGTAAATACTCTGACAAATTTGCACAATAGAAACCAATTAATTGATACCACATACAACAGATTTTATAAAAGTGACAAATAAACATTTGCTATTTCAGGAAGAACAATCTCCCATGTTTAAAAGTTTTTGACACTGAAGAAATAAAAATTTAAGTATGTGTGGTATAAAAATTATTATTGCAACAGCATAAGCTAAGACTCTCTGTAAAGAAATCTCTCCTGCCCATGTTCCCACAATACAAGAACAAGAAAATTGTTCAAAAGACTGAAGTTAGTTTTTCAAAATACTAAAATTATGGAGAGTTGTATTATCAAAATGAAAAAACTCTGTTGTGAATCATACCTTTATTTGTTACACAACTGAAGAGAAAAGTTAAATACAAAATTAACAGAAAAAGAACTTGAAATTGTTCTTTAAAGATCCCAGCAGCATGCAAAGTTATTACTTCCTAATAAAACAGTACCAAATAAACTTTGTCTGCAGGTATTTCAGCAATGTGAAAACTAAGCCTAACAGTAAGAGACAAATGGAAGGAAAGTAAATTCATACTGTAAGTTAGAAGTGGTGCTCGAAACAATAAAACAAGGTATTCCATGACAACAGAGGACATATGCACATTAGCAGTAAACTCAAGTTAAGAGAATATTGCCTGTATCCCCTGTGATCCTAAAGAACCCCATAATTTTCTATTTCACACCATAGTTCAGAGCAGTAGTTCTGAATGGAAACCTAGGAACTCTGCTGTTTCCTGGCCAAAAATGTGCCAAAGCCCACTGACATTCATAACATGGATATTTAGTTTTATGGATACAAGAAGCTCCACTGTTCAGTCTATCTCACCATACTGCCTATTTTCTTGGCAATGTCATGAGAGCTGATGTGGCCATGTTGAACTTCAGTAGCTAAGATGGAAATATAAGGACAATACATGAACATAATTACTTAATCCACTGCTCATTGCTGAAGGAAAACCACACTCCTTCCGCACGGCTCTTTAAACAAGAAATTCCACTGTTTGATGTCAAAGCTCTACTGCTTTAATTGTTACTATGATGATTTCTGTGGTATCATCATCTACTTACTCACTGCAAATTCTCAGCCCTAGCTATTATAAAATGGAAACAGAATGTGAGGATTACAAAAAATGAAATTAATAAGGATTGTAAGGGAACCTAAATCACATTTTCAATAAAATTTGAACTCAAATTTTCTATAGGTTCACTGCAAGATTGGAACAGCTACCACAGAATCATCTGTCTATTTAACAAGAACTAAGGGGTTTTGCCCCAGGTTTGCAGTCACACTATCTGTATGGAATACTTTTACTACAGGTATTCTCTGTTAATGCTGTGTGACTTTCTTTCATATGCAAACAAACTACCATGCCAGTGTTTCCCAAAACCACGATGGTAAAAATTCTTCATACAAAACTCTTTTCCTAATGATTCTATTGCTGCCAGTTCTGATACAATTATTTTCTTATGTTTCAGCAAATTAATACCTCATCCTCAAAACAGCAATGTAAATACTAAAAGTTAACTAACACTCAAGTAATTTGCAAACTCGAGATCCTTTCATAATTTCTCTATGAGAAAACAGTGTCGGTAAATAAAAAAAATTTATTAGTTGGCATGCCTGGATGTCACATGAAACCACCTAAAGCCAGACAACAGGAAACCCCTGGCAGTGCATCTTTCTAGGTCAAAAATGAGATTCTAGCCACTAAAAATCCAAGCTGTGGATTGTGTGCAGTTGTTCTTTCATCTTACAGTCCTGATGAGAAATAACTGTCTGTAGAAGGATGCTAAGATTGCTATCCCTTAAGAGGCAGATCAAAACTCGTTCATGAACCTTACAATAGAACATTTTTGCATTAAAAAGATACCAAAAAAAAAAAAAAGATACACTTGGTCTGCCCACTTTGGAAGGGGGTAGAAAGGAGTGAAGGGAAGTCTTCTGCTTTGTCAGCTGCGTATCCTTTCTAAGCGCCCTGGTGTTTAATTTGCACACAAATTCAGCTTCAAACTAGGCATGTAGTCAAAAACATACCTCTACTTCATGTCTCACACTGGCTGGCTCACAGTGACTCCCTGTTCCTCAGGAAAGAGCAATCAATCAAACATTTTCAGAGATGTGGACACTTTCTAAATGATACAAGGAGCAAAGGCATCCAGATGGGTTTCTGAAGGAACTTCCTGCTGTCAATATTTGTTTTTCACAATGCAAAAACACTAACTCTATAAAACCAGTCTGAAAAAGGCAGAATTTAATCACCTGTCCATATACAAAAAGATTACAATACTGTACTAAAAAGAGCTTTATGTGGATATAGAACTACCATATATATGCAGTATCTGCTAATCATAAAAGCTAATTAGGGACAAACCTAGTGGTTTGTAAGTACTTAGACCATTAGGCTAAAACATTTTCTCAGAGTTATAGACTCAATTTCACTAAATTCAAAATTAGGAGGATATAAATAGGACTGAACATTGCCTAAAGATTTTATTTTCTCTCTTCTTCTTCACAGTATAAAATATTGTCAAACACAAACTAGGATGCTAAAAAATTATAGCACCTCCAAAAATAGTATAGTTGGCTTGTTACTGTCAATTTATTAATTTGCTTCAATGTCTTCACATTTACATCTTTTATCTTGAAAATCTGCAAAATGCTTGGTGGACTGTTCGGGTTAATCAGAGACATATTTATAACTTTTTTTTTTTTTTAAAAGTTATCTCCCCCTTTTGCCAAAAGAACATAACTATTCTCCATACTATTAGGAGCATTAATGTTTTTATTATAGTAGATTTTATGAAACAAAACTGCTTATTGCTTCTGGAAAGTGAATAGAGCATCTGCATTCTACAGCAGTATATAGGATAAAGACCATTCCAGACAGAAAAATATATAATGTGAGAATCCCATTTCCTATCAGAGCTGCCTTTCTGAGAGACATTAAAGTAAAAAGACATATTTCACTATAATCACTAGATATTTGCTATCACAAACAAATCCAAAATACTTTTTCATGAAAACATGAGACAGTGTAGTGTTATATATTTTCCTTTGATATCTCATATACAGACAGCCCCAACTTCATTTTCATTTTATTTTACATCCAGTTTATGAGTTCTTCTTAATTACATGTTGCTAGTAGTGAAAAAAAAATCATAACAATCAATTTGGGATTTCAAGAAACTGTTAGTCTTACACCAGTTTTGAAGTCTGGTGAAAATAAAAGGTATCTCTTTATAAAGTTCCATTTGTATGGAAACCCAAGTGAGACTGAGCCCATTAATGCTCAAGAAATTTGTTGATTCAGGATCTATCTCATTTTCAGACTCAGCATACATAATGGATACCAGTACTAAAAGTTTTCAGTAAAATACAAGCGCCAGACATTACTTTAAACCAAAGGCATGCAATTCCATTTGCACAGCAAGAAATGATTCACAGTTTCAGACCACAGAGCTGTTCTTTTAAAAAAAGTCCAGCTTTCAGTCAGGTCTTTTCTTCAGAAAGAAATCAGGTCTATCAATTGTACAGACTTCTCATGGACTTACTCTATGAAGCCATGATTTTCTTTATTATGAAAACTGAAGTAAAGAAAAATATCCCTCAAGGTTCCAGTATTAGCTGGGTTCTCAGATATATTTTTAACATCATTAAAAATAAACAAAACAAAATAGAAAATAGATTTTTAGGCTCAAAATAAGTCCAAAAATGTCAAGTGCCTTTAAATAGCCCTTCACAGAAGTACAACCTGATACAAAGCTTGACTTCGTGGATAATCGGCGTAGCAAATCCATGTAGTAATCAACATATCCAGATATCACAATTCAACTGATATCCTAACTCCTGAAAGCTCAATACCAGCACTTTTCCTGATAAACTCTTTCCCTCCTGTTACTATGGAAAGAACAACAAACACAATGTATCTATGATGGTTTTTTTCCCCACCAAATATGATACTGAACAGCAGCCCAATTTGATCAGATTAACCAGGAAATTCTACATAAATTTTCAAGTTCAATACACTGTTTTAATATTTGTTATGAAGCAGCTGAAGTTCAAACATGAAGTTTTTAACACAAAGTCAAACTTCTTTTACGTATAAAACTGCTGTATGTTCTTACTACCTATTCACTGTGCAATGCAAATTTTTTTTCCATTTTTCCATAATTTGACAGGCAGCACTGAAAGCAAAAATATTCCATAGAAGTGTGTCTTCTGGTTACCACTAAATTGCAAACCACAAAACAACAAAATGTAATATATTTATACTATGCAAGATCTTCCCAGATTACCATTGTGAAATGTTTCAATTAGGTATATGACAGTGTTCAATTCAACATTAACTTCTACATTAATTTGAATATCATGAATAGGAATTAAATTTCATCTTGTTAACGACACATAACGAACATCAATATTTCAGATTATTTCTGACATAGGACAACAATTCCAGTACAATTTGACACCTCTCCTTTCTCTCTCATCCCATTTAATTTTGCTGTTTCACGGTCCCACCAAGAGCCAATACATCCCAGCAGTGACCAGATTTACACAGTGCTGGACAGGGATAGCCACACTTTCACAAAGTCATTTACAAACTGCAGAGTCAGAGCTAAATTTTTAAAGCAATAACCTCATCTGAGGCCACATAGGCTTACAGAGAATTACAGAACATAGATGTTAACAACAATATGAAAGAGATCTCTGGAAGTCATCCCGTCCAAACTTGCAGTTGAAGCAGAACTAATTTAACCATTAGGTTACCCTGGAGCTTGACCAGTCAATTCTGAAAATACCCAAGGATAAAGAGATTACAGCTTCTCTGGTCATATTACATACCTGTGCAGTGGTGTCTGGATTACACAACTAGCACAGGAAAAATGCATTTCCCAAAAGACACCTGCAGTCCTTGGGCAACTGCAAATTTACACTGGAAATTAAGCAGCTACATGTACAATACATACCACACGCAAGAATAAAACATTCAGCTTTGTTCCTTAAAACGCTATCAGAAAATGTAGCATAGCACTAAAATAAAACACAATTTTTTCAATATACTTATTTTCTATCACTGTTCAGCAGGGTATAATCATCACCTGCTGATTCTTTCTAGGCACTTTTCAATAGCTGCTTCAGTGTGTGGGTGGTGTGTTCCTGAAATTACTAATAAGACTTAAGCTGCAAAAGAGACAACACTGCAAATCAAGACTGAAACAGAAATATTTTTATGGGTAGTAGAGCTTCCCATGTTACTCCCATTTAAATAAACTCATAATTTAATCCTAAATTAGAAAGAAAAAGATATTTTTCACTGAAGGTTAGAAACTGTAGGAAAGTGTTATCGATAATATAACAATCTTACTCTGGCTATCCATACTCAGGTATATTTTAGGCCAAAGCTTCTCTACTATGTCTATATCATCACTAAACAAGATGACAGATTTCCTCCCCTGTAACATAGAAATTAGAAAATGCCACAAGACTTTCTGTTTCTAATTTTGGAGAACTTCAACACCAAGTAGGATCATCCAAATCTGCTTCTTTACTAGTCTAGTTTGAAATATGCTTCCACTGAAAGCACTGAAAGGTAAAGTTGTTAACGGATTGAAAAATGAAGCTGAAAATTTTAGCCATTATTGTTTAATTAAAAATATCTTTGCTTTTCTGTTTTTATTAAAAAACAAAGAAGAAATACTTCCTCTTTTATGCTACCTCCCCTGCACCTCAGCAGTTCAAAAAATGACTTTAACACTCACACTGACCATAAAATCTAAGAGAATTTTTTGACGCAACCAAAAATAGAAGGAGTTTTAACTGAAAGAATATGCTAAAATGAAAACAAATAATGCCAAATAAAACTTCCAATATTAAAATTCTTCAAAAAGAGACAACATAGAGTCATGCTGCACCTCTACAGACAGTGTCAGTACAGAGGGGTTTTTAGGAATAGACTCGATCTCTATGTGAAAATTGAGTTAGCTCCCTACTTAATTACCCCCTTCATCTCTCATGTGTCCAGAAGTGACTTTGAAAATGTAAACATAACTGCAGCATAATAATTTTCAATGTCAGACTTTCTCCAGAACAACCTTAACTAGCTTGTACAATACAAACAGTATACAAAATTTCTTCCCATTAAAAATTACTTTTTAAAATTTACAAAAAGAAATACAAAATGACAGACAAAATGACCTTCTGGAAGGCAGACGTGAAATACATAACGCTAATAACTGATGCATCAAACTCTAAATATTCCTACTGCAGCCTTTATTGATAAAGAAACAGTATTATATACAGTTTATCTCCTAAAAATATAGTTAGGACTCCACTTTTTCTTCCCTCCCTCTAAATAAAAAGCCATTTTGTGGGGAAAGTCTCTCTTCTACAGGAGAATCCATGACAAAGTTGCTGGAGTTCCTGCCTCTAGGAATCCTAGAGTTATATAAGCAGAATGTTGATCAGTTTTAAAAGAAAATGTCAAGGTCTCCTAGAAGTTCATTCCCTCTTAAAAGATGAAAATTTGACACTAAGCTAGAAAAATAGCATTTAAATGCTTAAGTACATTTTCCATATATTTTTTTGAAGAGGCATGCTTCCCAGCAACTGGAAACAGGAAGATTTATACTTAGGGCTTTTGATTCAAAGTTCAATTTTCCCATAGCAACTGCACTGCTGTCTTTACAGACATTATTTCCATTTTGCAACAGTTAGACAAATGAGCTGCTCCTGGTTGTCATCATGTCAAACACGAGGAATAACTGCCAGGATTTTTTAGTTATACATACAACACAGTTCAAGACAGAGTCCAGTCAAGCTGACCCAGCAGCATCCTGAACAGGACAGAGCTCAACCTGCCTTTTCTCACGCTTACTTTATATCATAATTGGAAAAATATGCTAGCATGCCTGTCAAGATTAAGGTATGTGAGCTGCTTGCTTTAAATTGATAATACTGGAGGGATCATGTAGAACTTTTCAGCACTCATCTCTCTGACATTGCAGACTGCCCTCTATTTATTTCCGTACATCAGGCCCTGTTTGCCCCTTAGCAGAAGAATATTCAAGGTACACTATCCATGAAAAAGAAAATGGAATGATATACATACATTCAGAGTATGCTGCTTTATTCTAAGAAAATGTGAATATGTATGTGGGTACTGATAAACTTGGTAAAATAAATATATTAGGAGCTAAGCAGTAAATTAACCTGCACTGCCAAATTCATTGTTGAGAACAAAAAACAATTTTATTACTGGCAAACAGTAATAATAGTGTTCTGCAACTTATTACATTCCCTCTCCTTCCTTACCTTGTGCCCCTTAACCAACTGATAAAGTAAACAAACATCCATAACCGAAATTATCCTTGTTCAAATTGCTTTCCAGTAGTTTACCAAAACACATGTTCAGGCAAAGTAGGACAGAAAGGAGCTATCTCTTATTTTATCTTCAACATTTCTGCCATAAGGAGGCTTATTTGAGAGAAATGGCTGAAATATTCCAGTCCCTTTGCATCCCGGCCAAAGCTGCTTCATGCCTATTTCACATTAAAGTATAATGAGATTCCAGAAGTTACCATTCCGTCTTCCCCAAAAGGAATGAGAGAAGGAATGGTGGACTGGCTTGCACACCACTCTTCATCATTTGTGCTCATCAATGACTTGGATGAAGGGGCAGATGCCTCCTCAGCACATCCACTGATGACACAAAGCTGGAGGAGTGGCTGATACCCCAGAGGGCTGTGCAGCCCAACAGAGGGACCTCGGCTGGTTGGAGAGATGGGCAGAGAACCGTCTGAAGTTCACAAAAACATGCATCATTTTTAGCAAGGATGGAATTTCTGCCCTAAACCAATAACTCCAGAACAAAGCAACAGCCCCAAATTAACCTTAAATCATAGCCTACAAATGGAATACACTGTCCGCTAAAATAAGAAGATATGTCTAAATTTCAGTTTTCAAAGACCCAGCTGTGTACTCTAAACCCCTGAAATTTTAACAAGAGACAAAGATTTTTCCATAAAGCTCTTCCAGCACTTCACCAGTTTTGAGACTGTGAAAGAGCTGCTTGGTTCTGAGAATACCTATATTACTGCTATGCTAGATTTTAAATGATGTAACAATTTACACAGAACTTTCTATAATAGTCTTTTCTAAAATGACACTTACACAGTACAGACAGCAATGACATACTGCATGCCAGAAGTACCTCCAGACAAGCTGCTTTCCCTAACTACGAAAAAGAAACCAAGCTTGTCAAGGAGATTACTGCCCTCTCCTTTGGCATATTGGAAACTGTTAGCTCACTAGGTCACAGATGAACATTTTCATTATCTCACCTAAAACTCAATTTTGTGTTATCATTGTGCCTCTGACTGTGTATATAATGCAACAATCAATCTTTGTTTCTTCACCTTTGATGTGCAAACACAATATATTTATATGATTGTAAAATATATTTTTAAATAAAAGAGAAGTTTAAAAATGAATTTGTTGTTTGTCTTCAAGAGTAATTGATAGACCTTTTTCTCTATTTTTGGACCTTTAGGAGAGTATGGATTCTAAAACATCATGTCAAAGACCCTTATCTCACTGCTTTATTATGAAGTCTGCACTTTCTGATACATTAATGCACTGACATGAGTATCAGAAACTATTTTTGTACTTCTACCTAAAACATGCCGTTGCACATAATATATAATTTGTTAGACCAATTCAATATATTGTTCTTAATCCACAAATTTACATATATACTTTGTGTTTCCAATCCCTTAGAACAAGACGTTCTCTATTGCATTCTGAAGTAAATGTGAAAGACCCAACAGATTAGCTAACAGCTTGGAAGACTGCAACACAGTCATGGCAATGATTTATAAAAAACAGAGTCACTGTGTTTTAGTTTGGAGATTTTTCACTACCTAATTTCTTTCCTTTCTCCCATAAAAGAAATCAACAAAAGACCAAAACTACCTCTATTTTCAATTTTTATGGATAGAAACAATCTAGAAAGGCAATTTGTCATATCATGAATGAAAGCATTAATAAATATACTCTTTTTTGTACTCTTAATTAAAAATCTTACTGTTCTTGGAGCAAGAAGGATGAGATACCATAAGTCTAAAATTTAAATACAATGGATAAAACTAATTCAGGAATCACTGTCTTAAAACTTACATTGCTGTTGAAATTAATCTCTCTTTATAATTTGGAAAGACATACCGACCAACTAACCAAACTTGACCCCATTTTTCAAAGGCATGCCTCAATTTTATAGCACCCTTTATGTATACCTTACATAAAAAAATAACCAAGTAAAACAAAAACATTTTCTAAAATTAGGAAATAAAAAATGCATGTATGTTCATCACAGCAAAGTTTAACAATAATTAAACCATAGGTCACATTTAAATATAGAAAGTTCCATTTAAGAAGTAGGTTTTGAAATAAATGCTTAAAAATGAGGAATTAGTAACTACAGTACTCCTATTGTAAATCAGGATAATTCCAACAACTCTGCACTTTGCCAAATGTCTAAAATGATGGATAGTATGAAGTAGGAAACAGCTGCTGAAAGGGGAAAGGAATATAAAGGCTCCTTATCAAGAGACAGGGCATTGCTCATTGTTATTCAAGCACATTAGCTGCTGTATCCTGTTCCATTGACTGCAGGGAAGGCTTTAGCATTGACTTCAAACAGGTGCAAGTCCCACGAGACTTAAAGGAAATAAAATGTACAGTCACGGTATGAAAGCAACAGTGTACGAAGTGTGGTGAGACAGGATATGTAATTCCAATGTGGTACACAAGAATCTGACAAAGCTGTTCAAATGCAATGCCAAGTAAGGATGCAACTGAAAAAAACCAGGCATTTCTAAACAGAAATTTGGCAGGTCTTCATTCAGTGCTACAGAAGAAAAGCACAGGAAAAATGTTACAGAAGTGAGAGTGCTAATTTACAGTGGGGGGAGAGAACAAGGGAGACCCAGAAGCAGCAATAAGCATCATCCTGCTCTGCAGCAGTACAATATCACTTGTTCAGGACACAGCTGCTGGAATGCTTTGGTAGATACTGCAGACTGGTCTTCTCCGAGAACTGCTGGGACTTAGATCCAAATATATTACCCACTTCTATTTATTCTCTTCTGTATTATCATGAGCATTTGAAAATGTTTGGGGATTTTTTCTTTAACTTATATAATCTTCAAAGACAAGTCTTAGGCTATATTCTCACATCAGTTGAGTTATGTATGATGTCCTCAATTAATTCTATAAAGAAAGTAGCTGAGATGTCATTATATTAATTAGAAGCTGGTCAAAAATAGAGTACTTATCCCAAAGGAAACTATGTGACTTCAAAATTTCTTTCCAGATGGAAAAGAGAGCTATCCAACACAGCAACCATCTGTCTAAAATAGGGGTAGTAAACATCAGTCTCCATATTAAACTCACATGGATAAGTATTACAGCAGGATGACCAAACCTCAACATTTAATTCTGGAACTAGATTTTGACATTAAAATGAAGAGTGAAAGTAGGACTTTTGAAGGGAATCAGGCAAGACTATAATTCTAAGGATTATGGCAGAGATTAAGCAGCTCTTTCATAGTTATTAAGTTTTAAGATGATAAAGGAATCACATACCTGTGCAAGCATGGGAAATCCGAGGTTCCTGCATCCATTACAAGGTGTCAGTGCCTCCCATAAACCTGAGGGTCCACAAGTATTTTCACCTGCATCATCATCTTCTTCCTCTCTTGGTGATAAACGCATTGAAGAAGGCCTCTGTGCATAAAGACACAATACTTTCAAATGAAACACGGTGATATATTGTAAAGAAACTTTTTACCTTATGAACTTAATAGTGTGCCATTGACAAATTCCAAAATATAAACTGGAATTTTAATACAAAGTACCTACTCAACTGTTAAACTGCTGTATGAAAATAATACTTTTTAAGGAAGGTGCATATTGAGCTATCTGCAATTACACTTTAAAACTGAGTGAATAAATTAATATACATTGAAAATATAGATTTTCTTTTTAATCAAGAAATTGGCAATTTCTACTTCATTCTACTTTGAAATTTGCTGTAATATCATTAAGTTTAGGATATTCCACAAAGAATAAAAACTAACATTTGCCTGGATGAGTTCAAGGTTTTTGAAGAAAACAAAAAGTACTAAACTCAAAATACGAGGTTTTAATCTGTGCAT
Organism: Rhipidura dahli; assembly: GCA_013399225.1. Lineage (NCBI taxonomy): Eukaryota > Metazoa > Chordata > Aves > Passeriformes > Rhipiduridae > Rhipidura > Rhipidura dahli. The sequence continues at coordinate 519,733 of VXAC01006238.1, forward strand.
TATATTTATCAATAATAAACACATTACATTATTTTGTAGGCAGAAGATGTATTTAAAAATGACCTGTATTATTTTGCTTCATAGTCTGGAAGGGATGAAAATTATCAGGAACAGTCATTCACTTATGAACACTGTGATTTACATATGGATCTGGGTAAAAAGGGAAAAATCATGATTTTTGCTTAAACCAGTATTCTAATTTTCTATGACAGACAAAAAGAGGAAGAGTGTTCAGTTCCCATATATTTATGCTATTTTGCTACACAGGATAGTCCACCTCAACTGAATTGCAGTGGCAACTTCTATTAATTTCAGGAGAAATTAATTTCTTTCTTTCAGAAGAAGAAGGAAAGTTAATGCAATAACGAATAATTTTTAAAATCTCATGTCAACAAAAATTGTTACAAGTTAAACAAAAACTACTTTTACATCTTAATTATTTGTCTGTATTTAAATTGGAATACTGAATGACTGTTCTAGCCTGAATAGCTGAGCAGCCTGCCTGATACTCAGTAGATGCTGTCTTTAGGAATGCTTCTTTCAGAAGTGGCTGGATTTGTGCCTAACAAGAGTAACACTGTTTGAGACAATGGCTGTCCACAACTATCAATCTGATGGTAACATCAACTCTAAAGCACTGCTATGAGGTCCACATAAAAATCATTTTAAAAACTCCAACACTTAGCTGCAGATTATTTTAGCCAATAGAATAAAGAAATGCATGAAGTCTACTGCAAGGAAGGGAATAGAAAAGTGAAAGAAAAGTAAGAGGGAAAAGTAGAGAGGCAGCAACAGTTCTAAAGATGAACACAAGCGGATGGAAACTACAAGAGAAACAAAGGCACCATACAGACAGGCACTAACTCAAGTTGTGTAACATCTGAGGATCACTTAGCTCTTGACTCTTGTGCTAACTTCTTAACACAAATGTTCTTGGAACACCATTAATTTTAGCAGAAAAAATATTTCTAAATTCTATCTCAACTCACACATCAAAGATGAGAAACACGATATATCCCGCTCCATTAGTCTGATTGCCCTCTGTTAGAAAATGGTTGTTCCCTTGCTGCAGATTTCATGAATCTAGCATATCTCCAAAGTTAGCTGGATTTATTTACTTTTTATTTCAGAAGTCAATTTCTAAAACATTCTTACCCTGGCATTTCATTAGGTTATTTTGACACCCTAGTAGTACCACTGAATATGTTACCATAGCAACCAATATTCTCACGCTGATTATTAAAAGGATTGGGTTAATTCTGCAGAATGTAGGTCGTGAAAGACTATTATTGCTAGTATTTGCATAGACAAAGGAAACAGACTAGAGGTCTTTCCCCTCTATTCATGATGCCATCTTCAGTGGTGAAGATTTATATTTTAAATCTCTGAATTGCTGTACCAGAGAATAAAGCACTTCTTGCCCCCTGGAGAAAAAAGCAAAGAACTGCAGCAGTACTCAGCACAGGAAAGCAGGGAACACACATTAGCTGTGACCTTACAAGCCAATGGAAGTGAATGAAAACAAAAGTCATATAAAAATGTCAGTGCACCTTGTAAAGGTAAAAAAGCACATACACATTATATAAATGAGGAGAAATTTTCAACACAGCTAAAGGAAGATGAATTACAATAGAGTCACTGGAGTGGGATCATATGAGTATTTAGCCATTACAGAACACAGTGAAAAAAACCCATGTCAAACAATTATTGGATGATAAAAAACAAAATACACAAGCAGAATGACAATTGTATGTTTCCATTAGACATATTTTATATAAATAGCCTAAGATAGAATGTGAATCACAGGAATTTAATGTCAATATGAATGAGAAGAAGTGGGAAGTATATAGTCAGATCTCCTGATCATTCAAAAACTCATCAGTGAATGCCAGAGTTCATTAGCCGCATTGTTGGAATAAACTGACTGGTACTCTCATGCAACTAGACAATGCAGGTATGAACATGATACAGACTAATTTACAGTCTACTGCAGATAAGGGTTAGCTCTTTTCATAAACTTGCTCAGATTTCTGCTGCCAATAAAGCATGAAAAAGGAACCATTAGGAAAAAGCTATGTGGAGAGTGAAGAAACAGTTATTGCCATCAGCTTTCTCACCCATCCCTGCTAACAGAAGCCCACTTCTTCCCAGGAAATGGGAAAGAGATATGTGGGAATTACTGCAAAAGAGAGCTGCATTTGCAAAGAGGAGGGAAGGAGTTAAAGCTGCATGAGAGAAAGGGGTCACAAGTGCCCCAAACTCGATAGACTGGGGTTGCACACCCTGGGGAGAGGGATGAGTCTGGATGAGGCAAATGAGACACAGAAAAATCTACAATCAATTCACAGACCTCAGACTGTCACACAAAGCCATAAAACTCCAAACCCAGACCACACAGTTTCCTGTTACTCTCTCACAGCCTTCATTCCTTTCCCAGAACTCCTAAATTTTTCTGTTCTGTTGTATAATTTAATTTTGCCTCCTTGGAGATCCTTTGAACATGAAAATCTAATTCTGTGTGTGCAACTGGGAAGCCTTGAAATAGCCCTGTAGGGAGAGTTTTAGTAAAACCAAAGTTATTTATGCCCACTTTCTCAGAAAATAAATAAATATAGAGAGTAGAAGATATTTCTGTCAACTAAAGAAAAACAGACACAACTGAGACACTCTTACTTATGCCTGTTTTGACTTAAAATAACCCCAACAAACGTAGTTTAAAAATGCCATCCAAATCACAGATACTCAATTAATTGAATCAGACATTATGAAATGGCAAAGTCAATATAAACTGCAATACTAAGCTTCAATAAGGCCACTTCTGCCTAAGTTAGAAGAGACACAAGTATAAGCAACATATATCCTCAAACAAAACAGACAGAAAACCTTACCTGATATAAAATATGATATGCAAAAGGGAAATTAGGGAGAGAAACTGCAAGATATTAATAGAGAACAAAAGATTTAATAAAAGTTCTGGTTTTTACTGGAACACCAAATTAAGTATTAGACATTGCTTGCAGCAGTTAGAGGGTAACAAAGCAATTTCTGAATGTAAAGAAAATAACAATGATACAGCAGTGAGAGAACAGTAAGATCTAGAATAAGGACATTGGACCACTACAATCAGTGACAAATTTTCTTCAGACTCTACTGAGCTTACCACATCACCGCTCATTTTCATACTTAATGAGCATTTAAATTATGTCTTCAAAAATTTAGGTATGGAAGTCTTCCTCTTCATGTCTCCATCTACATAAATAGCAAAATTTGCCCACTAGGATACATTATATTGAAGGACACTTTATAAATAGGCTATTTATTCTCCAAAACATGTATGTACATCAGACTGTCTATCACAATAACTTGAAATATCTATCCCAATCTAAGAGAGCAAGCCACTATTTATCAACAGAGAGAATGATGAATACAGACAGAAAAAGCAGAGAAAGTCTGTTCTACTTCTAAAAGTCAACAAGAAGAGAAGGTGAGAGCAGCTTTAATCTTAACTATTACAGTTACCAAGTTCACAGCTCAGCAGCTGTACACAATGTATAAAACATATATAAATATCTTTATGTATGGCCTTCCTCTTAACAGATCTACTTGCTATCTAACATATGATCTTATTATCTAGACAAGTGTTCTCTAGGAATGTGGTAAATGATACAAGAGGTCTTTTTTCCTTTCAGTCCATCTTTTTCTCAGCTTTTAGTGAAGACTGATTTGCTTTCTGCCTTGACATTTGTAAGCAGCCTCTGCTAGGAAAAGTATGACTCAATTCCCTCATTTCAGAACTAGATAAAAATCTTTTCTGTACTAGTCCAATGGAACCTAAAACCAAACATCAAAATCCTTACTTATTGCATCTGTTTTTCCATAATTATCATCCATTTGCCAAAGTATTTCACATACCCTTTCAGAAAGTATCTTCTACAGCAAAACAGCATCAGCAAACCATTAAAGGTACAAAATAATAGGGCATTTACTGTTTGCTGTTGCATCATAGCTCTGGAGACACAAACATGAACTTAACATTTATCTTCATAAGAAAACAAGATTTTTAAATGGAGCAGTAAAGATGAAATCCAGACGGCAATATCCTTCTGCTTACAGGAGGCAGAAAGCAACCAGATATTTGATAAGCCAAATGCTGCCACTGAGTTTGAAACAATCAGGTCAGTAGGAAGCTTCTTCTGTAGAAATAATTTGTCAGACATGTAAGTATTTTCTAGCATCCTAGCAGAGATGTGCCCCTAATTCTCCTTGGCCCAAAGGACACGTACCTACATCGTGAAATAAAAGTAAAAAGTTACAGTTCTGTTATCTAGTATTCTATTTTGACATTACACTAACTAATAGAGCGGGAAACTGCTCCTGAATCTGTTCTATGAATTAGGATAAGCAGGTCGATTTCTGCCACAGCTGTCCCCAGCAGCTGTGGCAGTCAAGCCAGGAACAACAGAGCTGGGACAGAATTCTGTGCTCTCAGTGCTCCCCCTGCTGCTGCCCAGGCTGCTCCCAGGGGAGAATGCCTGAGGTATGAAGAAGACAAGAAAAAAAAAGGAGCATTAGGGCATGACATACAACAGTAGCAGTTACTATTTTTCTATAGCAGGATCCCTGCATGAAGCAAATGTGCCCTTCTGGGATTCAGTAAGGATCCTGAAAAGGAGGAACCTCAATTATGACACATCCTACGTCTAACAGATAGTGAAAGGTTTTGGTAACCTGGGCACACCTTTTCCACATCCTCCAAGGCCTTCTCCCTACTCATGTTTTTCTGTTTCCCGTCCTCATGATCTTTTCTTTCACCTTACACTGCACATCTGCTGCCATTCTTTCACAAACATGTTCCGAGTTTGCATCTCTTTCATTCACTATCAGTCTGGTTAGAGTTTGACTGCACCTCCTGTACTCTGCAAAGCAGTATCAGCAGGACAAGGACAGTCTTGTACTTAAAGCAGCTGAATGATGGAGAAGTGTATTCTTTACCTGCCTCTGCCATAATCCATGTGGGATGATGGGCATGTCATTTAAACATCTCTAAGATCGTCACTAAGTTTGTGTTCCTGATCTGCTGGCTGTATTGAAACTGAAGGTGAGTTTGCACAAATGCTGGGCTACATCAGGAATCATCTTGACAGATTCTGTGACTATATTCAGTAGTATATAAGCCTAAGCACTCTGCAAATCTCAGCTTTAGCAATTCCAGAATCTTGATCTCTACAACACTGCACATCAGCCCAGCTGCATGGAGTAATATTTTCTGACTGGGGATCCAAAAGAAACACCACATCTGAAGCAGTCACACACCTTGGACTCAAGATCACAGTGATACCTGATTCTGAGGAGAAATTCCTGTAACTTGAAGTCAGTACAGTCAAATTAATTGACAGTATGTAACAAACACAAAATGCATTAACTTCAGGCAAATATGATTAATTCACATACATGAAGAAAACTACTTGATTGTGTGATTGCTGCCCCTCAGTGGGCAAGTGCTATTGACACCTATCATGATGAGCACCCCAAAATTAATCATCATTCTGTCTCCAGAGCAGGATCTGATGCTATACAGGAAATGCACCCCGAAACTAGATGACAAATTGTCCTGGGGTGACAGGCCAAACTGGCACACAAACACAATGCATACGGAATAAAGTCAAAATTTTAAGTAAAAATGTGATTACAAAATGAGTACACCTGAACATGTATTGAAAGTAGAGTAACATATTTCAAGTTTTTAATTCATCCTTGCATGTAGCATAAATAATCACAATTAAGATGATTCTGAATCTGCACTACTCTCATAAAAGGATGAAAGCATTCATAAAACAAAACTTTTAGGATTTAAAAACCTAATAGGTTATCAATTAATCAGAAAATAACGGGCATAAAATTTAAAAAGTCACTTTTTTTCTATTGTTAAAAGAATTGCATTTTTCAAACCTTAATATAGCTTTTCCTTTGCTAAATTACCATAAAAGAAAAATGATCCATCAACAGTCATTTACTAATAAAAAGGTCAATTTTGACTAATTAATTCTTCAGTAAACATAAAAGCTTTTGAACTGAGTGTTGTGATCTTCATATGAAAAGTATGTCATCTATACATAAAAGCCACTACCAGGACTCTCATGTTTAACAATCTAATATTCTGTGCATATATTTCCAGTGCAAAGCAAAAGACACCTCAATATAACTCTGTAAGAATCTTCACTGTTTTCTAATTCCTGCTTAATTTTACCAAATGACAGAAAATTCAAGGATTCAATAAATCAAAAAATTGGACAGAATGGGTGACTTCAGTGTTTTTAGTAACTATAATTTAGTCACAGTACAATGGGATTTCCAAGAATTGTATAGTAGATGGAGCCTACAGAATTTTCATTTTTAAATATCTTGGGAAGCAAATACTGTGTTTGTTTTTCAGTTGAAATTTAGAGGATAAAGTACTAGCTGCTTGAAGCTGCAATACACACTGTTCTGAATCAAAAAAGCACTGAGAACATCATTCTCTCAAAGTAATTTGAACTGTCTGAAACAGCATCTGGATAAACACATCATGCAATGCGTGAGCAACTGGCTCACACGTCAGACACGAATGTTACAGTGAAAGGTGTAACATCAGACTGGAGACCTGTCACTTGGTGGGGTAGGTTTTACATGGCTCCATCCTTGATTCAGTGCTCTTCAACATCTTCACTAATGACTTGGACACAGGACTGGAAGGGATACTTATCAAGTTCACAGATGAAACAAAATTTGGAGCTGATGACTCCCTTGAAGGGAGGGAAGCCCTGCAGAGAAACCTCAACAAATTAGAGGTGAGCAATCACCAACCATAAGAAGTCCAACAAGGGCAAGTGCCAGATTCTGCACCTGGGACTTGACAACCCAGAATGTATGGACAGACTGGAGAACAAGAGGCCGGAAAGCAGTGCCATGGAAAGGGACCTGGGGGTCCTGGTCGATGGCAAATTGAACATGAGCCAGCAGTGCCCTGGCAGCCAGGAGGGTGAAGCACATCCTGGGGGGCATCAGGCACAGCATGGCCAGCTGGGCAAGGGAGGGGACTGTCCCCTCTGCTCTGCACTGGGGTGGCCTCACCTTGAATCCTGTGTGCAGTTTTGGGCACCACAATATAAAACAGACATTAAACCATTGGGGAGCTGAACTACTGGGCCAAAGGAGAGCTACAAAGATGGTGAAGGGCCGTGAGGTAAAGCCTTATGAGAGCAGCTGAGGACACTTGGTCTGTTCAGCCTAGAGAACAGCAGACTGAGAAGAGACCTCACTTCAGTCTATGACATTCTCCTGAGGGGAAGAGGAGGGGCAGGCTGTGCTGACCAGTAACAGGATCCAAGAAAATGGCCTGAAGTTGTGTCAGGGCAGGTTTAGGTTGGTTATTAGGAAAAGGTTCTTCACCCAGAGGGTGTCTGGGCACTGAACAGGCTCCCCAGGGCAGTGGTCACAGCACCAGCCTGGCAGAGCCCAAGAAGCGTTTGGACAATGCTCCCAGGCACAGGGTGTGGCTCTTGAGGTGTCCTGTGCAGGCCAGGAGCTGCACTTGACGATCCTTGTTGGCTCCTTCCAACTCAGCTTATGCTGTGATTTACTAAGTTATTTGTTTAAACTATAGATTAAGCTACTTCTCTATAATGTATCAAAACATAGACACTTCCATAATGTACTCCACTCCAATATTTGTGTTTGGGACAGGACTGAACTGCCAAATTTCTCTCTCTTAATATTACCTAAAATAAAATGAACCTGTGTTTTAAACACTTGTCCAACTTTGAGCACATACCTAATACTAACAAATCAGACTATTTGCACACCTAATTTTAAATGTTTAATATCAAAGCACTTCAAGTGCTTTACTTTACCATGAAAAATAACTTAGCACATGAAGCATAAAGCCCTAAAACAGAATTCACACAGGAAGTCATATAGGCTGCAAGGACACTCTGCTACAGAAATGTGTTTCTAGGATGCCTTTCTAACCCACAGGCATAGTAGATTTGACCTAAGTTGGTATGTAGGAAGGGCATACACAAATATAGGCTGTGCAAAAAGGTAGGAATTCAGTAACTTTTTTTTCGAGTCTTGAAATTTAACGACATGAACAGTTCCAATAAAGTTAATGGAATTTCTTGTGTTAATCACAGACTTATGCGTCTCCCTGAATCAATATGCACATGACTCACTCCAAAATGTGACTCATTGAAAAACTCATGTAGCAGATGAAAAAGAAGAAACTAATAATGAAGGGCATAGGAGCCCACAGAAGAGCAAAATCAAGTGTTAACAATTTTTTAAAATACTAAATAAAATTAAAAGCTACAGAATATTTGCCCTTGCATAAAAGAAAAAAATCACAATTCAAAGTAATGACCAACATTTTTGGCTTTAAATGATTCAGAGAAAATACTGCTTGGAGAACAGCTACAGAGGCATCTCTGTATTTAACAGCCCTATACCATCTGAATGTTTTCATATAACATTTTAAAAATTTGGTGCAATGTAATTGCCATGAAAATCAGCTGTAAACCATGCATTTTTCGTTTTTTAAAATTGTGAAAAAGAGGGTGGGTAAGTGGGTGGCAGTATGATGAAACTTATAGAAAATACATTATTTGCCATGAAATAGAGCAGAAGGAAGAGATATTAAAGTAGGGGGAAAAATTAGGTGGTAAAAGAGTAGGCAGAAGCCACCACTTCATTACTCCTCCAGCACACAGTTTTTTATTTAGCACACATATTCTCAGTAAAGGTGTGTTACTGAAAACGCAGTTATTATTCCATTAAGTTGCTGTTGGCTTAATAAAGGACATAAAAGAAAATCACACCTGAATAGACTAAGCCAAAGAACTATATATAGAACTGAGTTAGCCATCTGCAGCCATGAATGCTGGTTTAGAGTGGATAATCAAAAGAGCTTTGAAGAACATTTTTGCTAGATGACTTACAGATCCAGAAGTAACAAATTACTAGTGGTTTGTCATACTGGCAGCCAAGTCCTAAACATAATATAAACACAACACAGTAGAACAGCTGACAGTTGAAATGTCTTAGCAGGCTACAGAAGTTGGAGGCCTAACTGGAAAAAATCAGTCAGAGAATAATCTACCTTTTCTTCTCAGAAGCACAAACAATGGCCCAGACTCCTCTGGAGGTCGAAAACCCTCACAGACATACACACCCCCCATCAGAGATGCAGAATGCTATACACTGGACAACAGCTCTCAGTGCAGCCTGATTTTCATGGCATGTGGAAGCAGCATTTAAAATCATCTTCACTAGGAAGGAAAGTCTTTGCTACGGCTGGTAGGAAAATCCGCCCATGTGAAACTCACATACTGCAAGTTGCTGCTTTTTCCTGTCTTATATAATTAAGCCAGTGATGTCACTGCAGTCATCTCAGTAACCACTACTACCAGAAGATGTAGGACAGCGGGTGCTTTTCCTGTGCTAGCTCATGGGTACTGTTCTTTTTGCCTGTGGTAGACTCAACACCGCACATACAGATCCACCGCAATACAAGAACATCTTTATGTGCTTTTCCAGACACACTCCTAAGTAGCTGAGCACTTAATATTTAAATTATTTCTCCAGCCAGTCATAATATAATGTCTTAAAGTTCCTATAAAATACAGATAAACAAGCCAGTCAGTAACATACTTTTATCTATAATCCCTGTGAAACACTATATTTCTTAGGAAGTATCATTGACTAAATATGACAGATCATGATCTGTCAAAATTATTTAGATTTCTTAAAGGAAACACCACTGACAGAGACAAAGGCAAGGCAATAAATATTCCAGCACCCATAAGTAAGAAGCTATTAATAATTAAAAGAAAGACCAGCATAGTTATAAAAAAACCTAATTATATTTTAATATGATTTTTGTCTAAGTTTGACAGGCAGTATTGTCAAAGTACTGACAAGTACTGAGGCTGCCTCTTTGCAGATTGTGAGCAGCCCATATTTCAGAGACATTAGGTAGAGCACCAATATCGACAAAAATAATAGTGGCGGTATTTATGCAAATTGCTTAATCTCAAATAATTACTAAAGCAAATAAAATTGAAGAGCCTCTTCTGATATTTTCCCTCATGACACTAAACTGAAACTTATGGTAAGTTTACAAAGGATAGCTGCCAAGAGAAGAGAAATGAAAACACTCAAAAATTGTGTATATCATTCAACCCTCACACTTCTCTGGAAAAATTAAGAAACTTCAAAAGAATCATAGAATAAAATATAGTGAAACCATACATTTAATCTCCACTCCTTAATGGATCCTGTAGAAGTTCACATAGCTCTGATGGATTAGAAGTCTCCATCTCCTGTTTATACCACTGGGATAAAACGATGCTGTTCCACTCACCACAGACAACCACTGAGACATACTCATATGGTTCATACTTTTCTCATGCATTTCCTCTCAGATGGTGATCATCAGGCTTCACTGCAAGTTACAAGCTTAATGATTTTATTTTTACACTAATGGAATAAACATGAAATCAGTGTTGACTTGAGATATATATAAAACATTTAATTTTTTTTCCTCTACTGTTTGTAACTTGATGTGTAGGTAGAACACTCATTTATTCTGAGGTCACTATATATTACAAAGCACAATCGAACCTGCATTGGTACCTGCTGACAAGAGTGATAAGAGTTCTAAAATATTTCAGAATTTCCCATATCTTAAAAATGCAGAAATATCAAAAGCTAGAGAAGTTCTAGAAGCCCTAGTTTTGTTTAGATTGCAGGCTAGATTCTCCTTCTTTCCTTATTAATTATGTTTTCCCTCAGGTAAATATCTACATACAACTGTGAAAAACAAATATCCCACATATCTAAGCTCAGTCTTCTTATATTCTATCAAAAGCAGTTTTTCCAGAGACCAAAAAATATGTTTCAGAAATTAAAATCTGATTGTACCTAATTGTTGGCAAAGTCTTTCATATTCCTTCTAGACCTCACACAATGTTCCATACTCTATTGCTCAAATGTGATAAACCCATACACCTTTGGAGTATCAGCACTCCTACTGGTGATGCTCTAAATCACATATGCAGAAAATGTATTTTAAGAAAACCAAGGAAGATCAAGATGAAAAGAACTTTTTGTTCTCTTGTGAAAGAGAATCAGAAAACCTGATTCTGATTCTGAGAACAGTCTGAGAGGAGACGAGAAACCCAAGGGAAATGGAGGGTAAGAGCCCACAACAGATTTTTTTTGACAGACTTCTAAGGAGGGTCAGAGCTTGATGGAAGCACCTCTGGTGACCAATAACTTAGTCTTCCTGACAATTTGGTTTTATAATAATATGACAGAGTTGATGTTAACATTAAAAAGTCACCTGTCTGGGTGGAAATCTCATGGTATTCTCTTCCCATTCCGTTCTCCAGAAGTGACTGAAACTGTCTTGGAATGTCCTAAATGAATCTGGAGACTGCAGCTTAAAAATGGACATAATGTTGTACACTACTGCGTACTCCCAGGATGATGGACCCTGAGGGTACTAAAAACAATATGGAAGAGACAGGGGTTCTGCTATGCATGCACTGGCAACAGAGGCACATGCAGATTAGGGATGATAAAAAAAATAATGAAATACAGATGACAAAGAAGGTTCTCAAAAGCATTGAATAACACATAAAAAGATATTTAATGAAAGCAAAGACATTTCATATTGGGAAGATTATTTCAAGATCAGTTCTGATAGAGGCCTCAGATCTTGGCTAATCTTAGTGAGATTAGTAGGTATCTTTGGTATTCATCTAAGCATAATGAAACAGAGATGACTCTTCAAATTACATATGTGCTCAGTACTGAACTAAAATTGTCCTTGTGAAAAAAACCTAAAATCTACTGTAGTCAATTTAATGAAACCTAGCTGTCTAACAGAATTTTTGAGTAGACAAAATTTTACTCATCATTGCCAGAGCACCCCAAATTTATACACAGCTTTATAACCGTAAAGACAAACAAGCTCTTTGATCTGAGAAGCTTGTATTATAATTACTTTATATGGAAAAAATTCTAAACCCATATCCAAGATCCTTATGTAAAAGATTTAGCTGAGATGGAAGAGTCCACGGCAGGGCAAGTGAAAGTGCTTTGCAGCATGGAAAGACTTACATACAAAATAAACTTGAAAATGCTAAGATTACTTAGTCAGGAAAAAGAAAACTTTAAGAAAGAATAAGCCTGAAGTATTGCAAATTATGGAGGGTGTGCACAATGCATTTGCTCTTTTCTACTGTCAGATTTTACCATATAAGAAAAAATGGAATCATATAGTCAGCCAACAAAAGAAAATGCCTGTGTATGGAGCACACGTTCTGCAAAACAGCAATACAGGGTCATGGTGGTAAACAATGTGACAGACTGGAGCAAAAGGATTAGATACCTTTAGGCTTCACCACTGCAAGCTAAACACATAACAGCATTCAGGGAGATGCATTTGTCTGTAAGCTATTTTCCTGCTAGTACCTGATAGTCAAGGAATTTACCGCACACACATAATTGTACAGACTGCTGAAATATTCCAGAAAATCATTCTAGTGGAAAAAGGAGTAGGTACTTTCTAATGCAGATTAAATGAACTGGTGGCCTGGCCAGCACCTTCTCCGAGTTATACTTAACTCCATGTAGTTTAAATCATACTAAGTGTTGTCATGTTTCGAGATTTTACATTCTTAAACAAGCACTGGCTTTCTCACAGGGTAGGTCTGTGCAGCTCGCTGGAGGATTGTCTAGCAATCCTTCTACCCGAAATCACAGCAGCAGGGAGCTGCAGGCCAATTTAGTCAGCTGTGAAGCATGATAGCAGGCAAATTATCCTGCACAGAGTTCCACAAAGCTGCTATTACGACCCCTCTAACACAAATTTTTACAGCACTGTGCTGAAGCATAGCCTAATCTACAGAAACAGATTATAATCTTTTTTAATAGCTACGGAACACAGGTTAGGAAAGGTGTTCTTACACAAGAATGTCTGAACTCCACTTCACTAGGTAGCTTAAAAGAGGGGGCAAAAATTTTTATTGAGTTGGTTTCCCTCTGCTTCTTTGTAATCACCAGCTTGTGTTTAAATAGAATTTAGAAAGCATTTTGTAAAGCAGCTTCCGGAAAGTATCTCATTCTATGTTGACCAAGTAGATGTTTGGTACTGGATGTCCCATTATAAATAACTAATGAAAAAAGTAGCAGCAACAACAGCTTTCAGTGGGAAATACTACTGTGTGCACTAGAAATTGGGAGTAGGAGATGGCTTTTAGTTGGGTGGTGGCTTTTAAAATCAATTTTTGAAGTTACATTATCTTATCTTCCAAGACTGGGTAGACCTTCCCAACATGGGAATCTCAAAAAGTAATGTTTACATGTACCAGGGGAGACTGCCTTCATTCTTCCCATAGAAATCAGTCAGCATAGCCTTGCAAAATAGGATTCTTAACTGAAAAAGCAATTCAATACAAAATTCTTGCAACATTAAAATTTGGCAATACCTAAGTTATCTAACGCTATTATAAAAAGGGAATTCAGTAAAGCAACAATCTTCCAAACACTCTCTCAGTACAATTCTCTTCCTTTTTTAAATACATCATAAATACCTGCAAAATACATTGGAGCTTTATTATCAAATTCAGTAAATGTTACTATATTAAATAATTTAAAATTTATCTGTTTCTGTCCTTGAAGCCCCAGACAATCAGGCCTGATTATCTATTCCCTAATGAATAAGCAACCAAAATTGTTCTGGAATGGGTTTTTAATGTATCCTCATTAATAAGCCATTGTATATACTTCTGGCTTGCTCATCACCATTGTTCTGTGAAATTTTGTACCCCTCTCTCAATAATGCATGCATGCAAGAGTGTGGTATTCTTAAAGGCTCAAGACAGCAATTATTTTACTCAAGCATGTTTGGTCGCTCTTAGCTATTATATTTCAGTCCAGCCATCATTTATTTAAATATTATATTAAAAGCAAAAACCAAAACAGTATTCTGGAATAATGCTACTAAACTGTTTACTTCAATATTCTTCAACAAATTGTAGCGATTACTACATTATGAAAGAACTTTAAAAAGGTGTGGTTTTTATAAAAAATAATTGTTCTTTTCTTTAGAGAAAAAAATCAACCAAAATAACTGACTTTTGAAAAATCATGCATAAATTTTATCCACCCTAATATATTCTTAGTCAACTTCTTTCAAAACCATGTAATTCTATGCTTTTGAATCCCTCCTTAGATATAAACCAAACAAGATTATAGTTTTATTGCTGTCATATACCCTCATCTCCTTGATATTCTGACATAAGAGTAAAAATTGTATATTTAAATATGTGCCAACATTGTTTTCAGCAAAGTTATTACACTTTTAAGTATATTTTTTCCACCCTCTCAATATGCACAAGTATCAACTTCCCTTTCTGGATGACAGAATTAAGCAGAAACAGACATTTATATGCCTGTGATGAAATCCAAATCTTCTCCCTGAGACTACACAGAACCTTTCCTCATGTTTAAATTTAAATTGCTGCTGTCAACCTTTATTATCTATTATATAACCACATTGAATTTAAACAGATATGCTGCTGCCACTTCTGTGAAATCCCTCCATAGTGCAGTCACTACATGGTTTTACCATCTTCAGTTTAAAAAAAATTAAGGGGCACCTTAAACATAAGTTTCTCAGTATTTATGTCATGTAATTAAGCAAAATCCTTTACCATATACTCGGCTTTTAAGAATACAGAAAACTCTCTGGAACTGTTTCTTTAATCTGAACTCATGTCACAAATCCAAAGACAGTAAGATACTGCATTTGCACTTGAAAATCAATAACACTTTTTTTTTTTATTATGCTTCTGAACACAAGAGCATAAATATAAAACCAAATATTGCAAGCAACCACCTACTACACAAGACTAAAGAGACTGCTCTGAAGAAAATACTTCAATCTGGAGCCTCAGTTTTATTGAAGTGAAATATTTTAAAATTAGTAGTAGCGCAAAAAATCTCACGAGTTCTCAAAAAATATGGAAAATAGTTATGGTTACTACACAAAAAGGCAACCAAACTATTTAAAGTAAGGACTGGAATAAACTATTGAATACAAAGTAAGATAAAGCCCTCAAATTTAGGAAAATATTTTTAGTCAAATTTAGGAAAATGTTTTTAAAATAAAATATCAAGTTTATGAAAGAAAAAGTCTGAGATTTATTGTATCCAACATGTACATCTGGCAAAATGTATATATACATACACATGCAAGTGTAGAAGTTCTTAATCCCTACTTTTTTTTTTTGTAGCCATAGGCTGTCCAAAGCAAATAAAAAGTAACATATTCCTTAATATCTATTGGAATTTCTTACATGCACAAAATGCCTATATTTCTATTTTCTGATGTTATTTTTTAAAGAAACACAACATGCAAATATATTGCAGTAAAGATGGCATATTTCTGTGTGTAATAATACATTTAGAATGATTTCTCCTCGCATGAATACATACAGAGGAATCTCAAACCTGGCAGGAAACCGGTAATGATCTCAGTACTCCAAGGACAGAGGAATCTAAAGCAATTTACTTTGCTGGAGCTCAGGATTCTCAAGATACACACTTTGACAGTCTTCTGTTAATTTTCCTGACACACACAATTTTTCTGGATACCTGCTTTGCAGGTTATTCCTATTTAAATTTTCTTGCTCGCTGTTCAATTCACACAGATTGTATAAAGACACACCCAGTGTGTAACCTCTTTGCCATGATACACTTCTAAATTTAGTCCTGATGTTTTAGTATATAGTTTAAATGTATGTCATGATGTTCCATAAATTTTTCTCCTAGAGGAACTAAAGGTGCTCATTTTGAAGCAGTTTGGACTATCAACTGTGTTAAAATGCATGATTTTAACACAGCAATGAAAAAAGTTGGAAAACTCTTACATAAGATGGTTGCTTTTGTTCTTGAAATTACTGAACCAGACTGCCATCTATTGGAAAATAAATATTTTTTTAAATTATACTTTTTTTTAGGGAAAAAAAACTGAAACTGCTATAATTTACTGTCAAAATCAGATTTTGCTAGCAATCATACTTAATTCAGCTTGAAAAGGAAACACCTTTGTTGACTGAACTGTGATAAAATCAAGGATTTTCCTGTATCTTTTTCCACCTCATGTTTTCTGGAGCTTGTTTTGAAGCACAGCTCATTTTCTGACTTGCTGAACAATCAAATTGTAGATTTTTTGAAAGATTTTTCAAAAGGGAAAGATTTTAAAGGGAACATAGAAAATCTGAATTACATCAGCATTGAGCAACACACAAATATAAAGTTTTCCCAGCTTGTCCGTGCAGCACCAGTCAGGGTTTTCCATGCCTTTGCATACACAGGGTAACTAAAGAGTGTATTCAAATCACAGTGACCAAAATGGGAGACTCAAATACAGAAACTGGAGGCAAAAATCTATGAATTGACCATCAACCCTGCACAGCATACAAATCATTGAGAA
The DNA here is from genome assembly GCA_013399225.1 of Rhipidura dahli. Lineage (NCBI taxonomy): Eukaryota > Metazoa > Chordata > Aves > Passeriformes > Rhipiduridae > Rhipidura > Rhipidura dahli. The sequence continues at coordinate 536,273 of VXAC01006238.1, forward strand.
ATACTAGGAATTCCAGCTAAGATGATGCATAGCTGCATGAATGCCTTTTGGAGCTCTCTCTGGTGTAGAACTGCAAAATCATGCTCAATCTGGCCTCTAATTTTGTGGAGACAATGAACAGGGGGTTCTTGTAATGTATATGTTTTAGTGACTGGCAAAGACAGACTAGGAAACGTGGCATTAATATTTTGCCTGAAAGCACACCAAACACAGCCAGAGTTGTAAAAGAAAACCTTTAAATTATAAAGTTTTCGGTGCAGCTTTGACATCCTTTTGTTTATTCTTTATAATGTACTCTTCAAGTAAAAGATCACATTAACTTATTCTCATCTGACTTTGTGCTATTCAACATTCAGAGTTTTCTCCCTCTTTATTAATCATTCTCCCCCATTCAGGAAGCTAACACAATCTGCTCTTCTGTCAGAGTTCCCCTTTTGACTTTTGGAAGGGAAGCATCCTGGGGGGACATTTGTACTCATCTCCAGATCTGTTCTTATGCCTGTCTACACTATGGGCCTGCTGGTACTGTCCTTACTTCTACTTACTGCTCCATTGCACTCTCCCTCTCCCAGATGTTATGCCTTTCAATCCCCAAGATCCTGACCACCAATCTTCCTATTCAGCTCCCCCACATCCCAAGGAAACTTAAGAATCAAAGCTGACTAGTAATTTGGAACTCTGAAGTCTAAACTCAAAAGTTTCTTTTTTCTTTTTGTTCTTTTTCACCTAACCTCAGAGCTGTGCAAATTCTGCTTCCTATTTGACTTGAAAATACTGTAAGTGCATAAATCTCTGGGGTTTTAATGCCTTGTCACAAATCACACACTTGGCCAATAGAAACATACAAAGTTATAAAAACATGTATTATTTTCAATGCAAAGTTTGATGAAAAGTAGTCCCTTACTACAAACATTCCAGAACAACTTGTTATGTTGCTGGATGACTACTTGTCTAATAACACAGCAAATGGAATAAAGGATTCAATTCTGTCTTTGACCTAAAAGACTTCCAACCCACTTCTTTCAAAGAAAGTATAGAGTTGTACAAGTGCCGTATGACAGAGCAACAAACAGTGCAAGATGGCTAAGACCAGAAAAGGAAGAGAATGTGCCTGTGAACAAGGCATCCAAAGTCCTTCTCTCCAGATTACACTGCTATTTTTCCAGTGGCTGTACAATGCAGAAGCAAAACTAGAAGGGATCACAGACTGATGATTAATACTTTATCTGGGAGACTATAAAACCAATGTTGAAACTCACCTCTATGCCACAGACAGAACTGAACACCACTCTTCCAGATGAAGCCTTTATTGTCAAGTTATTGCATTAAAAACAAGCATCCACACTACCCTTACACTAAACAAAACCTGTGAGCCCCACTCTTTCAAACAGTAGCGGCTGGCACTTAAAATTCAGGACAGAATTCCAGGCTGTGGATTCTGGATAGATGGACACTCTTTTCTGCAGTTCCAAATCAACCTTAACCTCATTTAGCCAGAGCAGTACCACAGTTGTTTTGGCCCTCTTGAAAAGGGCCAATTGTTAAAAAAATGCTTTAAAAGACAATCTGCTTCCTGATGCCTTGTCTTTCCCAAGCCCATGCTAACCTCAGGAGGTGGCTCCTGATGCTCCTTGTTCCATCTTCCTAAGTTTATGATCCATAAATCACTATATAAATCAGAAATTCCCCAGTCTTGGCCTCCTATTTCTCTGAACAATAGCATGATGCAAAAAATGCAGATGCCTCCTAGCAGCCAGTGCCTTTATGGAATCTCTGTAAAGGTCACAAAGTGGTATGACTTGGGGTTTGGAAACTTCTCAGATTGCTGAACTGCATGAATTTGAAAAGCCTTCAACAGTCATTGTCTCTGGAATTGACATTTGTTCGGGAAACGGCACTGTCTAGAACATCAGCAACAGGGACCTTCTACACCTCTTCAGAGCTGAAGCACATTGCTGGCACAGCCGGCAATGAAAGTCAGGAAAAACCTGCTGATTTGAACCTGAAGAAACTGCTCCTTCATGGAAGCACACCAGGTGTGATTCCAGCCCTCTGTTCGAGTTGTTAACAGGGAAACACTCAGTCCAGCAGGCAGAAATCATCTGTGCTGCAGTGTCACATACTCCTGGTGCTGCCATTACTTCCAAAGGGCCTTGGCAGGTGCAGTAGAAACAAATGAGAGATGAACAAACGCAGACAACAGATAGGAACCCACCTGGCCTATTGAGATTCTTACAGAAGCTTCCCACAGAGGAGAAAACTTAAGTCAGAAAAAACTGCAAGGATCTCTCTTCTTTAAAACATATCCAAGAAATCTATTTCTGACTCTCCATATCTATATACCTCTTCACTTCTTTCTCTCTGTATCTTCGTGTTCTTACACATAAATATTCATTTAAGTTTCTTCAATCATCACCGTACTGTCACACATCTTCCATGACTATGCCTGCTGGTTCTGCCCCCAGAGCAGTTTGGCAGCATTCACCTTTGAAATAATTTTCAGAGCTAAACATATATCTTCACTTCAGTGCTTCTTCCCAACTACTCTTTCACGGCTCCTTACAGAGCATGCGTATTTTCGTATCACCCGTGTACTACACAGACAGTCTAAACAGAAAGGGAAGGCAGCACCTGCCAAAATTAAAAGACATTGTGTCAAAAATGGAAGCAACTTCCATATTTTTGATGCAAGGCAGCCAAGCAGCAACTGAACAGACTGAATAACCATGAAATACATTAAAAAATGAAACGGATGTCTTAGAACAGGAAAATCACAGCAAAGAGTCCTCTCTATACAGATCTACATAGTTTGGTTTACTGCATGGGAAAACATGTTCTGCCCTCCACCCTAACTTTGTGTTGGGAATGCACACCCATCATCTTGATTACAGTTTTCTCTGCAAGAAAAGCTGGATGCCGTGGTAGGAGAGCACCATAAAATGCTTTAAACAGTCCCCAACTTTGAAGACTTGTTTCCACATCTAGTTCAATATAAAATATATGAAATATAAAGAAATATATATTGCCTGATTTACCTTTATATTTTCCTGTCACAGAAATTACAGATTTAGTGTCTGAATATATTCTCTTCACATTGTATTTCATTTAGACCTGAGCAGACGGATTTATACAGAATACATTTTCTGCAAAATAGCAGCTGAGAAGATTTAAATACCAGTTAGCTCCTAAATTTAGAGAGACACCAGACAAGTGTCTAAAAATGCTTAAATGTGATCAGTACCTTGTTCAGATTGCGTTCAATAAGAGTTATGTACCTTAGCATTCAAACATCTAGAAGGGCTTTACAAAAGTAAAAGCCCTGTGTTTCAGGACATCTATGCATCTTTGTAAATCTCATTTTGTCTATGTATATTGTAATAAATCCTCCAAAATATGGAAGTCCTTAACTTGCCATGTTCTTTCTTGCATAAGTGAGCATAATTTTTCTTAACTTATGAAAAACATTAGCTGAAATTTAGAACATAGCAGTGTTCCTTTGTCCTCTCCTTTATTCCCTGGGCAATCACATTTATTTAGTATCATGGCTTAAATTTAAGTCTAAACTAGCTAAAAACCAGGAAACCTACTGAGGAAGAGAACTCCATTTTAAAAAAGCCTTGTTAAAAAAAAATAAATAATCCTAGAGTACTTTATTCATAATATTAGTAGCAATGAGGTAATCTTCAACTGTAGTTGGAAATCAGTGAAGTATCACAACCACAATCTTCTATCTTCAATACCATTAAGCTACTGAGAAAGCTGTATAGTAATAGAATGTGTAAGAAAAATAACTGAGGATGTTTAGGTGGTTATTTTGGGCATATATCTGATCAGGTTCTGTTAACATTTAGTATTCAGCATAGTATTGAACATACTGATCTCCACTGATTTCTCAAAAAAAACCCTTCCTCATCCTTCCCATGCTCAAAACAAGTAACCTGAATATATTAGTGGTGACATAAAAAGCCATTCTGAGGTGTGGTAAGCAATATCTTTATAAAATGAAGTGAACATTACATTCTAAATCTGTAAGAAGCACATGCTATATTTTTTTTTTATTACAATGTTAACCTTGTACTATTCTCACTCTTTTACTATTTCTTTCTTGAATGTGCCATAAATAAATCAGATGTAACTGAATATATTGTCCTTGTATCCCATCTTACTTACTACATTAAGCTTGGTTTGGCTTCCACTGGTCATAAGGTCTTCCTCTGATCCTTTACTAAAATTTTCCAGATAATGGTCTGATAGTGTATGAGACAGATCTTCAAAAGAGTATTCCTTTTCTTGGCACAATTTGATTTCATCTAAGAGCTTTGATAATTCTCCAGTCACAGCTTCACCTTTAAAAACAGACACACCATTAGTCAGTAATTAGAATACCAGGAGTAATTTATGCCATAAAGGAAAATTTATGCTAAAAAGGAAATACACATTCTTTAAACTTTATTGAGTATCTGTTATTTTTCATATCTTATCTTCTAAACAACAATCTCTATGCACCATTCTTTGCTCAGAAATAATGGCACTTCGCTCCAGGATGGGAATTTGCTAGAGGCAATCTACTTCCTTCTGCATTGCCCTATACCTTGCATTTAATTAGGACGAATACATACTTACCCTTCCTCTGTTTTCTTCTAGAAATAGCAACTATCCAAGAATGTAAAATAAATCCAGCAAAGGAAAGTTTCTACAAACCTACAAAGTCAATATCCCACACTCTGCATGGGGTTCATGTTTGCTGCTGTAATTAATTAATACACTATATAAGCTCTGTAAACTGTGAGTGACTGAAAAGGCATCTCTCTCCCATCAAAGAAGCTATGCTTTATGAATAATTCTTGTTCACTCTCCCAGGATTAAATGGAATGGTGGAAGAACACACTGGGCAAACCCCACACATTTAAAACATGCCTCCCTAGCAGTCTATCAGAAATGCACATTTAGTGCATTCTGCATTGTGTTTCATGTTTTCTCCTTAATGTATAAGATTTGTTAGTTAAGAAATCTACCAGAACAGTAAGACAACATTGGAAATAGTGGTAGTAATAAGTATTAAAATCACACTGAGTGCTAACCATTCTGCATATAGTCTCCTGGCAGCAGCAAGACCTCCACAGACTGAAAAGCTGCTCATTATCATCAACCACATTGGGCTGTGATTATCAACTGTGTGTGTGTTACACAGCTACCTTTAGTAATAGCAATGAAAAAGCCAAGGGTTTCCAGGAGCAAGTAAGAAACCCCATTTCTTAACTAGGTTTACAACCATCATATTGGTGGAAACTGCAGTGCTTAGACTTGATAAAATACAGATGCTTCCATGTTACTCCATCTTTGGAAATAAAATGCTGTAAAGGAAAAACAAAGTGAGCATATTAAGCCCAGCATACATAAAACAGACTTAAGTACACTTGCATAACTAAAGAATTCACTGGTAAGATTGTATCTGCTTGGTGTAGAGCTCTGTTTCTTTTTTTCTTCATAGTTACTGTTTGCTATGTTAAGTAAACACTGATACTCAAAAATATATTTAAAGTTTAAATAACCATAGCCATTTATTACCAAAATTTTCAGAGATAAGAGCAGAAGTTCTTAATTAAAAGCATTTAATTACCTTTTAATATTTAACAGAAATTTTCCATTCAAAACTCAGTCAATAGTAGCTTTGCATGAAACTTGTAAATTAAGCAAAAATATAATCAGGTTTATTTATTCTGCTTTTTAATTAGAAAACTGAAATTATTCCAGATTAATATTATAACTAAAAATTGGAAGCAAAATACCTAAACATTAAAAACTATTCTAAAATCATGATACATTGTGCTATAAAGAAACAGAACCAGTGCTTCCTACAAAACTATTTTCATGTCCCCAGTCCCATATTCTCCTACATATGGCCTGCAGTATTTCTTAAGGGGCAAGAATGAATTCTGTGTGACAAAACTGGACTGATCTGGGTGACAGTGCACTAGCTGACTGCAGCCAGAATACATAAAAGACACATTTTGCCTATTTCTTTCAGGGCGTTTTTCCTATTTCTTTCAGGGCAGGGTCTAATTAGGGTTTTTCTCCTGTATCCAGGAGATATTCATGAAAATACCCCAAATAGGGATGTTTTCATGAAAGTCACAGAAAGGTAATTGATAGTGCTATCCCTCTTCCAAAGTTGGTTTAAATTATTTGAAATTAGATTGTCAGAGAATGGCAGACACACTGAAAGGAAGCACAATCAAGTACAATTTCTTTTCTTTAGTATCAGATTACACAACAGACAAACAAAACCCAGCTAGCATATTTTACATTGTTTATACCTTGTAAGAGGAAATAAGGAATGTTAGATCATGACCTTATTGTTAAGAAGTAAAACATATTTTAAAAATATTTGTTACTTAATTTCAGGACAGACATTACTATTGCATTTGGTAGCTGCTTTCACAATCCCACTAACCTCAAAGGAACCATTTATCTTCACACACCACATATGTGTTAAGTACCCCAATGGGAATCATTCTTGGAACTATAGCAGTTGTTCACTAGCACCATGAAGATCATAATCTGACATGCATCAGGAAATTTTGTTTTCTCATGAATGAAAACTCTCCCAGTGAACACATTAAAGAAAAAAAGAACATGTTTAAAAAATAATAATAAAAAAAAACTACAACAAAAAAACCAATCCAAAACCACAAAAAACCACCACCAACCAAACACCACAACTCACACAACAAAACCAAGGACAGGCTTAGTTATTTGCCAGCAGTCAATTACATTCAGTCTGGATGATTACTGAGGGCAGAAGTCAGGTTTGGCTCTACAGGAGGATGATTTTCATGAAAGAGTAGGATGACACCACACTCAGGAAATGCCCTGTTTTAGTGGCTGTGGTGCATAAATGGTGAAAGAACATAAAATGAAAGTGTATGCACACAACAGCAACTGCCAGTGTACGAAAGGTGTGTTAGAAGATGGATGGAAGAGCAGTACACTTGTGACCTTTGAAAGAGGCTTCCAAGATATGAAACAACTGGTAGATGCACTCATTGGGAAAGGTAAAGTAAATTCAGTTTTTAAGCTGAATGCAAACAATGCCTGCAGAGTTATTTTAATGTATTTAATATTTTTGTTTTACTTGATTATGAAATGGATAAGGTCAGATAAATTAAAAAGACTTAAGAACAAACAGTGCAGTACATTGTAATCCATGACTTGTCCTTTCTGAAAATACAGTTCCTTGCTTTTCTATATGACATGGATTACAGTGTATGTAGTCAAGATAGGTAATTCATGGTAGAAAAAAAACTACTTGATATCAATAACTTCCTTAATCTTTTTTTTTCCATTTTGTAAGTTTGTATGAATGTTAATATTAAAGAGAAATTCAGTGCAGCTTTTGCATTCACAGAGTACAAGTATTTACTTTTAGCCTTTGGAGACGGAGGAACCTCTGGGGACAAAACACAAGACTGATGTTCTGCGCATTCCAGTGGGCGTTCCTCTGAAATACTTGCATTTCCTGTTTCCATATATTCTGCAAGTTAAAGATACACATACACTTAAAAGACTGAATTAAGGAGGTTTATTTCAATCAAAAGTATATTTGCTACTTCATTTTACATTAAAGCCTTTATGATTTTTCATATTACCACCCTGTAATTATTCATAAACACTGCTGCAAGGCAATCATTTGTTGAAAGTCCTATAAAATATTATAATGGCCAGTCCTCTAATCTGTGGAAATGATTACAGAAATCTCATTGTAAGGGTAATGAGTTGAGACTATCCCTGTGTTTTTCTTGTCTTCTTGAAATATCAATGTAACTGTCCCAATATATTACTACTGTTAAAAGAGATTTTTATTCTAAGTCTGTGGAGAGTTTTTAGTCAAGATATTCAGGATGTTCACAATACATATAAACACTTGCTAAAATATTGTTAAGAAAACTAAATACTCTGCTTGCAGCACAGGTATAATACATGAGAAAAAAACCCCAATCTTGGAAATTTAGTTAAAAACAGCAGTCTAAAAAGCAATGTGCTAAAAATTCTGGTTTTTTTTCCTTAAAACTTCCCTTGCCCCACACTCACAACATTTACAAAGACAGAAAAACATGAAATAATGCATGTGCTAAACTTCAGTTTCATTGCTGTTCTTTTTATATAAATATCTACATTACTTTCATGTGCTTTTCTACACAAGCTACCTCAATGGAAGGCCAAAGCCTCAATGAATTGCAGTGCAATAATAAATAAGGAACTAATTTATGCACTAGCAGCACTTTTTTTTTTCCAGCAGAGTGACTGGTTCTTGATTCTGGCAGTTATTTTGCATCTGTATTTTCCTGAGTTTCTGAAGTTGCTTAAATAATTTCATTCTGATACTGATGATAAGCATAATAGCACATTGCAACACACACAGCAGCAAAGTACAATAACTTCTTCCATAAATGTCACACTGAAGCACTAAGGAGTTTCTGAGAAGTGAAATCTCCCTGATCTAATTTCTACAGTCTACAATGCACTTGGTTAGTTTGCTGTTACTCATGATTAAATAACAAATCCCAAAACCCAAATACAATCTGTGATAAAATAGACATCTGAGAAATTGAAATTGGAAATGGCATAGAACAGCATGCAGTTTCAAAATGCTTTGCAGATTGTTGGGGTATTTTTTTTCTTAACTGTATGATTTGAAAGTGCCATATATTAAGTTTGATAGCTGGCAATGGTCCCTGGCATAATCTGTCATAAATTTCTTCATATGAAAACAGTTACTTCATTTTGTGTTTGTGCGTATGTGTGTGGGTCTGAAAGCAAAGAAGCAAGGATGAGCTGTAAGAGACCATGAGAAAACAAGCACCATGACAAAATGCTCTGGAATGTTTTCCAGCTCTGTCAGCTATGGTATTTATCAAGCTAATGTGCAAGATGGAGGAGAGATAAAAAGGAAGCCAGACTCAAAGGAAGTTAAAAGAAAAAAGGAATTAATGTCTGAAAAAATGTTTGCATGGTAATTATGCAACTATCCAAAAGGAAAAGTATTTCTATCAAGTGAATGCATAAACAATTAGATCAACACAGCTATGATTAGAAGAGGAAATAAAGGGAATATTGTGAAGAACTCAAACCTTGCTGTCACATAGCCGTACAAGACAGTGGTTTTAAAATACTTCTCAGTTTTTATTCTTTGTCAGGCCCCACTTCCAGACCAATGCACTTACCTGCTGGAGGCTAGTTCTGAGGAAGAAATCTCAAGTTCCACATAAGTCTTAAATACTTACTTAAAAAAATGCAGAGGTCCTTCCAGAAAACCTTTACAACTAGCTCACACAAGGTATGGTACAAGAGGCTGGCAGCACGCCAGTGCTGCGAGGGTACAACCCTCGAAACTTCGGGCTTCTGTGGGACTTCTACTCCTAACTTGGTTTCATACTACTGAAAATTCTACCAGAAGCATATGAGACAAAGACAGGGCCTCATCTGCAAGAGGCTAATAGTCTAGGTAACAGTATACTTGCCCATAAAATTGTCAAAGAAACACAAAACAGGTGATCACTATCAAGAGCCAAAGAAAAAACACACAAAAGCACCGGATGCTTTCAGCAGCAGCTGAATTCTATTCACCTGCAGCTGGCTAGGAATTCATCTTCAAACCCTGCCCAAACTTACTGACTGCTGGGTGCTTGAGACACTGCTCAGGCTGTATTATTTTTCTCAAAGCAAAAACGTAATTCAGAAAAAGCTAAGCTTAGTGAGTTATACCACTCCAAGACCAGAAGAGTTTCCACATCTGTGTTTTCACACAACTTTAGAGGAAAACCCATCATCCCTACAAGAGGGGAGAGTAAAGGCTGTTTAGGACACAACCTGTTATATTCATAAGGGGAAGAATGGACTATTTTATTTCTGTAAAAGTAAGTACTACTTTACTTTACCCAAAATGGACCTTACAGCTCAGTGAGGATTAATACTAAGAGTTAAAAAAAACTTTGTTCCGTTTTTCTTTTGTATAGTTACCAGATTTTATCAAAGCCCCACTCAGCCTAAATAGGGTCATGTGCACAAAAAGTAATACCATAAAAGTGGTCACACAGCAGTGGATATAACAACAGTGGGGAACATAACCCATGGGAGGAACAAGCTCTGGAAAGTTCAAACAGCTGGAACTCCAGCTTTCTTAGTTTCTGTAACACCAACTGTTTGGCCAAAGCCAAACAGACAGGAAAGACTAAACACATAAGCAGAGAAACACAGCTACCTCTCCACCACAAAGAGTGCATGGCCCAGCTCAGACAGAGCTGCTCCTGAATTTCCAAGGAGTGTGAAAGCACAACTTTCTTAAACTTCAGCTCCTCTTTGATTGTAATTTCCCAGTGAGGTGATACGGTTAAGGCTTTTGCTTTATTTACAAACCATGGCTTTCTGAGTAATGGTTATATTCACCTTAGAAAACTTTTTATTTTAATGGAAAATAAAAACAAACAATTTTTAAATAAACTTTTTCTCCTTTAAATGAAGTATAAGCTCCTTTCTTTTGTTTTCATACCCTACTTCAGCAATGCCATGGATTCAGATAGAGTGCTTCCTAGAAAAATTTTCCCCAAGGAGACCAAAGGGCTCCTTAATACTCTAGAAAAACCAAAAAGGCCAAGTTTGATCAGAATAAAAATCTGAACACTCACTTTTTCAAGCAGAAGGCTCTCCAAGTAACTAGATCAGAGAAATAAAACTTACGTAGAAACCACTCCCCTCCACAGGCAACATCCCTGGAAGGGGATGCTTACACCTCCTTCACTCCACATCTTCCTGAAGCACAGCAATCTTCAGAAAACCCTCTGCCCTCCCTAAGACTCTTCCAGATCCTGTCTGAGGATCCTGCAGCTCCAGTGACTCCTGCCCCAGCCTGGAAGCTCTTAAAAAGCTCCTCCCAAAATAGCTCACATGCTCCCATGGGAAGGAGCCCACCTGAGGCTTCATGATCCAATTCCTCTTCTCCTTACAGGACCTGCAGTAGCAGAAAACTGACTGGTAACTATTGTCAGGTGTGCCAAAGTAACAGACGAGCAGAGATGGATGCTGGTTCACTTCAGTCTCCTAGTGGAGGGGACAATTTCTAAATAATCCAAGCCAAACTTAATCCCAGAGACGGCTGAAATCAGTAGATGTTTTTGTGCTTGTGTTCAGGGAAGGTAACAGAAACAAACTCTGAAGCAGTCCTATGATTGTGAGATAGGTAAGGGTGCAGCTAAATTTTCAGTCTTTTGCACAAGAGCCTACAGAAGAAACTGAGAAGTCTGCAGAAAAACAAAACAAAAAAATCCCATAAACAACAAAAAAAACCCCAAAACAAAACACAAAAACAATGAAGGGGGATTGAGATCTCAATTATTTTCATCTCACACAGCTGTAATTAAATTCTTGACTGAAAACCTATTCAATTCTTCCAGCGAGGCTGGCCTCCTGCACTCAAGGGAATGGAAGATCTACTTGTCCACAGAAAGAGCGAGAGAGAGAGAGAGTGAGAATAAACCAAAAAAAAAAAAAAAAAAAAAAAAAAAAAAAAAAAAAAAAAAAAAAAAAAAAAAAAAAAAAAAGCCAGAGCTAATGACACCAAAGCTATTTAAGCAGAGAGGAATAGAAAGGAATTCTGGTTCTGCAGCTGCTTATGCATTTTCCATTTATGAATAATTTGGTAACAGGTACTAACAGTGTTAGGTTCCTAAGCAGCTTCAGCAGAAGAGAGGAAACAGTTTTCCACTGCGTCTCCCTCCGTACTGTCTATGCAGCACTGTTTACTGCGCCTTCCTGGGGCTCATGACATTTTTCATCTGTTTATCTACTATCTCCTTTGTTTCATAATAACAAGAATTCTGCTTCCAGAAATAGTAAAAGAGCAAGATTCTAGTAGAGAGCATAGTGGGCTGTGGAGAAAGAGCTGAAAGACGGTATAGCTCGCACCTGCGTCACATTCATATGTGCTAAAACTAAAACACAGCTGGTTGGTTTAATTTTAGGCCTACTAGCCTTGGCAACATCCCTTTTATCTCCAGTGCCTAATTATAAAAGCCCCAAGTGCCAATACTGTTAACTCCTTCAGCACTGACTGCTGTTGTTTCACTCCACCCACGAAATGCATCCAACAGCTTGGCCTTGCTGGGCACAATATCCCAATTCTTCCCTCTTCCAGTACAGAGTGCCTATACAGCTATTTCATCCTTACCCCATTAAGAAGCTAAACCCTAATAAGTATTTTTAAGTGAGTTCAATGCTACTCAGACCTGATGAAGACAAAGAAAATGATATGACATATGCAAAAAACATAGAATTAAAACCTGAACTGTCATTTCCATGAATTCCAATTATAACTATTAGCTTACTCAGCCTTTTTCATGATGCTCTTTAAAGTGATTTTTTAATTTATTTTCATTCTATCAGATAATGTGCCAACCTCTCAAAAAAGATGGCAGACTTTGCAAACACACAAAAAAATTATTTTTGCAGAAACTTCCACTTCTCTTTTCTCAGGATAGTGAGAAAAGGATGTAAAATAAGGATCACAAAAATACTAGGATTACATCTAAAACCTCATGGGAAAAAGGCCTTCTTTCTTTAAACCTACAATATGTAAAAAGGAGTTTTCTAAATATCCTTTAAAAGTGGGATAACAATTTCTATCCACAAACCTTAATTTCTGGGAGGGCATTTATTCACAGGGGGATATCAGCCCTGTTGGGTTTATTATCAGCTGAATGGATTTAGCGTTACTGCCTCCATGAACTGCTTCTAAGCACATAAATTACTTTTATCTCCTTCAAAGAAGTTTCTCATAAATACCCCCAAAGCCCACTCATTTTCTTTCTAAACATTTCTCACAATTCTGTTATCCCTCTGCATATAGGGGTGTAGAACCTATCAGACCCACCAGTAATACCAGTCACATTATTTCCTGGTCCATTTCTGCCAGCCTGTTCCTATGCATCTTTCAGCCTTTGTTTTATATTTAAAAAGCTAATGTTTTGTGGCAGGGACAAATATTATGCTATGTTAATACTATAAACTGTAAAATGACACTCATAACAGTGCAAGGGAGAAGCAGTAAAAATTAATGAGAATGCTTGGTGATAAAAAAGACTATCCTGGCAACAAGGTGAAAGAACAAATTTAGTGCCACTATGTCTGCATATTCCAAAAATCCCAATGCTTCACTGATATTTCAGCTACAATAGGATAAATACCCACACTTTAGTGATGAGTATACTCAACTGTTTTTTTAGAGGAGGGTAGGTCAACTGTACCATCAGTAGTGCTGGTACTTCCTGCCACTCCTGATTTTTTCAGCTTCAGCTTATAATTCAAATTTTGATGGATAAACATTCAGTGAACATCTTGCTGATGAAAAAGAATCTAAGTTCCACAAGTGAGTTCTCAGGTTGTCTTAAGAGTCAGAATGGCATCTTTGTAACCATTTTTCATCCTTGCACATCACTTCTGATTATAGGCAGAGGGCAAAAATAAACAGCTGCTCATTACAACAGTTTCATCACATAAATAAGAGCTGAAACTACTAAGCAGTCATTTTTATACTCCAAGGCACACATTCAAAAAAGATTGCATATCAAAGCAACAAAAAGCCTTGAAGTTAATATATTTCTTTTTCTCTGTGTGTGTGGTAAAGACTGAGGGCAGGTACTGATCCACCAACATGAGAAACCCATGAGGGGGGCTTGGGTGCTTTATTTATTCATAGAGCAAGGGCACTTCAAAACAAATGTTCACCAGTGGGGTTCAGACTGCAAGGTCATCACACTAAAGAGAAAACGGAACAATAAAGAGATACTAAAATTAAAATTATTTCAGTTGATGATGAGACTTTATGATGAATCTTAGATTAATACCCAAAGGACGATTGATTTGGATGTTGAAGAAAGTGGGAGCTCTGACTGACCCTTTTCCTGCCACTGAAGAAGTTCCGCTATGACATTAACCCTCTTGTCCTCTACATGGTAATATGTTCATACTGCAGCACTGTGAGGACATAAAGGTTGAAGTTTGAGTCTGACTCAAATTAGGAACTCCCTTCTGCTGACAGGGGAAAGCCCCATGTCCCCCACACATATCTTCCTCACTACTTTTCAATGTACATTTCTGTCAGTTACCTGGGGCAGAGGTAACTCTGGGACCTGAATTACACAGGAGACAAGCTAATTAAAACAAGTATATTTACATTTTTAATATTATTTCTTACTATTTTATATATATAATAAATATATATTTTGTTTTCCATCAGTTCATCAACTGAATCAAGTCATTTTGAAATCTCATGTAAATGGGGAATATGTAAGGGAACTGTGTAGGTGGAAGTAAGGGAGGAGGAAGGGGGCAAGTGAGGGAAAAGGCAAAGGAAAATAGGAAGAAGGGAGAGAGGGAGACCTCAAGGCAAGCTGTTAACTGGTTCGTAACATGAATTTAACATATATTAAACATAAATAACAATTACTAGATTCATGCACAACATGAATCTGCTCCTTACAGGAATAGCTTTCCTAGAGCCTGCAAAATTGTCATTATACTTATCGGAGCTTTGTATCTTTAGTCCATCATCTTACTGGAAAACTTTACGGAAGCTGGCCAACAAGTTTGGAAGTTATTCAGAAAAGAAACAACATAGTGTGACCACGTGACCTCGTTTTCTCTAGGAAATGTTCTTATAAGATACAGTTACTCATGAGTCTGAAGATTGGGCTAGTTCATATGTAGAACCAACACTGGACTGATTAAAATTGCTTATTTAAAGGTGAGAATAATTAATACAGATGAAGATGCAGCACTGACACCTGCAGCGACCTCCTCTGTCAAATGCACTCAATGAAAAGCTAACCTGAAAATGCAGGGAACAAATTCCATAGGAGCTGAATTATGTTCTAGTTCATGTTTCATCACTTTATTTACGTCTTCTAGAGTAAAAATTGAAGAAAACAATGGACTTCCATCAACCTTACACCATGAAAGTAAGATGGGGAATGAGAAAAAAGTATGAATGAAAAATTTTATTATTTCTCCTGTAATAACAAGAAATACTGCCTCAAATATTATTTTTTTTAGTTGAAGGAAAATGAGAAAAATATAATGAAATTATTTGAAAAATTGTCATCATCTTTCAGTCATTAAGTTGCTATTTATGAACAAATCAAGCATTTCAATTTTAGGTTATCATTGCAATTTAATGGAACTGCTATTGAAATATTACACTATGTTACAGTGTAATGAAGAATGTACAAAGACTAACTATAAGTGAAATACCATGCTAATGTCAATGGCCCCCAAACAAGAAAGGTTTCACTCTGAAATTCAGATACTGGACAACTTATTGTCATTCAACTAGCAAAAAAGTCTTCTGTTTTTTTTGAAACAAAAGACTGCTCCTTTGCATAATGAAACACTTAAAGAGTAGAAATTACTGCATACATTAATATTTCTCTATTGTCTCTAACAAACGTATAATCAAATATGGCTTACCTTGAAGTAGAGCTGCAATTTGGAGAGACTGCTGAGATGGATGCTCTTTAAGTATATCCAAAACTGTTCTACCCAAACTGTCCTTTATGTTGGTATCAATTCCTGAAAAAGAAATGGATCTGTGGTGGAATATTTAACCCTAAATGCTTTGGATTATAAATGTGGTATATCAGACTCAACTATCTGACAAAATGAAAGCAAGTAGTTTTACAACTGCATTACAGCTGAAGTACAGGATATATTTCTGTTTAAAGCTCGTGTAGCCTAAAATTCACATGCTGACATGGATGGTTTTTATGTTTCTATATAGCATGGGAATATAAAGTAACCAAATTTGGGATTATTTTAACAGATTTTTCCTAAGGAACAGCCATACTGAAAATGATATTTTATAAAATCAAGTTCTCAGAATATTTTTACTACATTTCTCTCCAAACTGCTTTAACTAATTGGGGACTTTCTAGTCCATTGTACCAGTATGAGTTTTGGGAGCAAGACTAAAAAGGCTTTTATCTTTATGTCAATAAAGTTGTACTTCATGGCAACATTTTCAAAATTCATGCCCTGAATATACTGAAATACCCATGTGTAGTATACAGGCACTATGAACAGCCACAGCATTTCCTCACAGACTCTCCATACTGCTAACAAAGCAATGGTTTGGCTTAAACTATGAATTAAGTTTGAGGCTTGCCCATAATCAGACCCTGTTGTATGTGGTAGTGCATGATGGTCTACCTTTGTCTCATAGGGGCTACCTTGGAAATGTTTGCCTTATGGTAGAATGCTCAAGTTGTTTTTCAGTTTAGATGTACTTTCATAAAAAGTATGAAATGTCCTAAAACAAAGTTCTCACAAAGTTCAGGACACTGAACAGAGAAAATCAGAGGAAGCAGGATTTATAAAGACATTCTGAAAGCATTCATCAGAAAAGGCTGCAATTACAGTAATTTCCTAACCCAATGGACAGTTTCCTAATTTGTTTTGTGAGAAACACAAATTTTCTCACTGAAAAAAACTCCAAAATATTGCTGGCCTATTTAGCAGTGGCAGTTGACTTTCAGAGGCAAGACACACGAACTCACATCTTTCCTTTGTAGTAGCTACTTATAACATCTTCTGAGTCCTTTTGAACCACAACTTCTCTTTTGAAGAAGAGAAAAGGGGATTGTTAGGTACAAAAGGCAGAAGGTGGGTAGTGCTGCAGAAGTGCACAGCATTTGGGGTTGAAGGAGTTCACAGTGAAGATTCTGCTCCACTGTCTTGACAACTGTATACTGGCAGAGTCTGTAACATGTATTAATCTAAGGAAAGGTGGACTTTTTCTGTGGTCTAAACGGCTTCCTATGTTTGTGTGATGTTCTCCAGTCCTTCCGTTTTTATGAAATAAAAAGGCCCTGCCTTTTTGCAGGCAGGTGAAGATCCCTTTCAGCCTCCTTCTTTTTCATCCAAACAGAAAAGCAACTTGGAAGGACCTTTTTTTCCGAAAACAGAGCTGAGATCAGGGATACACTAGCTGAGATTCAGATGCAGAGCTGTGAGTACGACATACCTTTTTTGCAATATAGAAGTAACACCATGAGAATTGATAATAAAGGCTAATGGGATCCCTTAGTGTAATGGAAGTTCATGGATCTGCAGGAAATTATTTCAAAGTATTTTCATTCTTCTTGGTCTTCCCATTTATCTGAGAAGTCAGTCGTTTAGATGAGTAATTTACCTACAACAATTCTGAAACTTAATATGTAGTAATAAGTTTTTTTGTTTGTTTGAACTTTATATATCCCTGTTCGTTTCTTTCAGGACAAATGCAATTATCAGAGACACAGTGCCTTCCCCTTTCTTCACAGGCACTCAGTTTATCCAGGAAATGAAGAAGCAAGCAGAATGGTGTATTTGCTAGGAATAGCTAACTGAAGGAATTAAAACTGAACATGAATCTTCTGGTCTCTACATCAAAGAATATTCTTGGCTGCCTTTCAGAGTGAATAATAAAATTTTATGCAGCCATTTTGTTCTCATAATACATTTATTCTCAGAATATGGTGGCATACACTGAGTCATATATGGAATTTCTGAGTCTGAACATCACCTTTGTTCTCTGTGTATAGCAATTTCTTATTCTAAAAGAACACTGTTTTAATGAGAAGTACATGTAATTAGATTTGCAAAAGCTGACAAAGATAAAAGTAATTTGTATAACCAAAACTTAAGGAGGCATACACCAGATTAGGAAAATTAAGGATATTTGTTCAGTGTTTCCTGTAAATTAGATTTACCTGTTTCAAGCAAAATGCGTACTACCTCCACCTTTCCAAATAGGGCTGCTTCATGTAGGGCACTCCCTTTTTCTGTCTAGAAAAGAAATATTGTGACATTTAAAATACCAATTAATCTTTCTGTGAAGAATACACTTGGAAAACAAGTATTTCTTTTTTCCCCTCTACTTTACCTACACATAAAAAACACAGAATGGGCAAAAATAAATACTACCATTTTCTTATTATTATTCAAGACAAAAGCTAAAATGCTGTCAGTACTACTATAAAATTAATAACCATATAAGAAAATATAGTAGGAATGTAAAACAGCTCCCTCTTAAGAAGCCTGCATTTGTGTAAAATTTCGGGACTCCTATTCCAGGCAGAGAAAATCTAGTCAACATCATCAGTGGAACACAGCTCTTCAGCAGTCAGACAGTTTAAATGTGGACATCTACAATTAGATTTTTAATGTGAAACTGGATCACACCCTAGAAGGTCAATTCAGTTACACGGTGAGAGATGCCCTAGGATATCCTGGTCTCCACTGATGGTCCAGCTGCTGGTCAAGTTGATGTTCACATTTGATCTACCTCACATCTGCCCCATACAGATGCCTTAGATACCCTGAGGCACCCCCAACAGCTTTAGATCCCTATGCTTATGTCATTTAAATTCTATCTTACACATCTGTGAACTTGATTTTGCAGATTTTTCTGACACAAAATTCTTTGTGACCAGACTTCTTCTCAAATAAAATTTACAGTACTAAAAAACATACCACCTCTCTTAACAAGCTATTTTTCTTAGTATTTTATACTGCTGTTAATGAAAAATGTGAACAGAATAACTTTCCATCCAATAGCATTAGCATTAGCTAGAGCATTACTAGATCTGACTGAATATCTGACTTACTCCCTTTTTTTTTAAAAGTAAATTAGATTTTGAAATTTATTTCTGGCAAATATTAATGGCTTCACTGCTTGAATTTGTTTTTTCTATACTTTATCCAAGTCACACATACTATGATAGAAAGACCTTAAAGATACACATACAAAACCCAATTCTTAAATAAAAGAGTAATTCATTATTAATTAGTTGTGTCAGAATGCATGAGAGTTACAGCAATGCAAGGACAGGATATTTAGAAGTAATCAGAGATCCCAAGATAGGATGTGAGCACACTGTAAGTGTGTCCTACCAGTCCTACCAGTGCTTAGTACATGGAGATATAAAGCAGAGGATGCCCAATGACATCTACATCCTGCACTCCACTTATACTGACAGTGTAATAGAGAGCAGAGGAAGTCAGTAAGAAAATATACATATGAAACACATATCTCAAAGCAATTTCTAATATTTCCATTCTCAGAAGCAATCCAGTTGAACATTCACAGGTTTATTTGGAAGAAGACGACTAAATATTCAGATTTACTTAGAGATGGTTTCAGAATCCTTTACTCAAACAGTATCTTCAGGATTATCCAGTTAGTTCAGTTGACTGCAACACGGGGTGACTCTGTAATGACAGTGCAACCACAAAGGTACACACAGAGATTAATGTGCAGCTCAGAAATTTCTGGGAATTAGAAAAGTTCTCAGAAGAGTCGATGATTGTTATAGTTCTGATTACTGAAAGAGGCTTGACATCAGCAATCTTGACAAAAGCCTATTATCTTCTTTGTGTCATATGGCATTTCCTTTGGATTAATCACTTACTGACATGAATAAACCTCAAGGCTATTGGGTGGACCTGGAACTATTAAGATAGAGTTCTCTGTCACTGAGGAGGAGTGTTGACACGTCAAGGAAGGTGACCTCCCCTTCTGTTCACTACTGGTGGGTCCACACCTGAAGTGCTTTGTTCAGTTCTGGGCTCCCCTGCACAAGATGGAGACAGAGCTACTAGAGAGAGACACTAAAATTGTTAAGAGACACGAGTGTCTCTTCTAAGAGGAAAGGCGGAGAGAGCTGGGACAGTTTAGCCTAGCCAAATGAAGGCTCACAGAGGATCTCATCAATGTGGACAAATATCTGAAGGGAGGGTATAAAGAAGTCTAAGCCAGTGACAAAAGAGATAATGGGGAAAAAACTGAAACACCATGGGTTCTGTTTGAACACAGGAAAAGTTTGGTTTTTTCCTGCTTTGTAGGCAACTGAGCCTTGGTACAGGTTGTCCAGGGAAGCTGTAGGGTCTCAGTCCTTGAAGATATTCAGAAGTTGTTTGGACATGGTCCTGGGCAACTTATTCTATGGGATTCTTCTTGAAAAGGGGTAGTTAGACCAGATGACTTCCAGAGTTCCCTTCCAACATCAACCATGCTCTGATTCTGTCAGGACTAAGAATTAGTGATGTATACACCAACAATGAAATCCACAGGGGTTCAACTGTTAGAGGAAGCCAGAGCACTAATTTTTATTTCTAAGAGATTGAACTCCAGAGATAGAAACCAGTTGCACCCTGACTAAAATTGCAGAGGTAATTCTGTACTAATAAGGAAACTTGTTTAATGGAAGAAATGGATAACTTTATTGACAACAACCTTCTAAAATCCATTGCTATACTAAAATCTGAGACTGAGAAAGATCAATGTTCCGGCATACTGAATCAAGAGCTTTGAGGACAAGGAATAGGATCTATCCTCAGATTCCTCAGTTAAAGGGTGGAATACAATAATTGGCACTTGCAGCAGTTCTTTGTGTTGATCAAAACTGCCCACTGGAGGAAAAGTAAGTAATATTTTCCTTGATGAAAGCACACATCTCATAAGAAAATGAATGAAAACTAACATGAGAAGAGAAACTTCCTGCAGATGTGTAAGGCAAACAAATCTGTCTGGGGGCAACTTGAGAGTCAGAAGACAGTTCTGCTATGCAAAAAGGGAATAGAGGAACTCAAGCCACTTTTACATATGTAATTCATAGAGTGGGGAGAGGAATCCAAAGTTAAATGCCATTTTTTTCCTTATATACTTACTTGCTTCTTAATCTATTCTACCATGGTATTTCCTGTCGTATCAGAACATGATCCTAAAACTGTTTACAGACATTCCGCACTGCCCTGCATTCTAGGGCAGTCTATGCTTTATAACTCTGAGCTACCAGACAATACTAATGAATGTCATATCCTGGAAATGAGACATATATTGTGAACAGTTTGTTCAAAAGAGGAATTTAAAAGGCACACCACACCAACAGTGCAAGGATCGGTACACTATAAAGGTGATTTTCTGAACAAGAGGGGAAACATTACCATGAAACTGAACTAAAATCAACCTGAGAATATGGAGGTTGAAAGCACACTTGTAAGATGCAGATCCATAATCCTGCATAAGATGTCATGGAGATGAATGTTGACACAAATCTTAAAAGCCCTAGGCAGGATTTCACAGTAATAGTGAATAACTAACAAGTGAATCAGATCCCTCGACCCAAAAATTATCCAGAAGGCAGAAATGTCCTTTTTACCAGACAGTTCAGTTACCAAACTCTGTTTTAACTTAGAGGAAATGCTGAACCTCAGGATGAACAGGGCCAGAGAAATTCAGACTGGCTGAGTAGATGTATCTCTCTCTGTAAATGTACATGTGGCTTACTACTTGAAAGTAGTTTTTTTCTTCTGCAATAGAGCATTTACACAAGTTGCAATTAAAAAAAGGATTAAAAACTATAATAAAAAGGAGGATTAAAACTATAGTTGCAAATAATTTCTATATATTATTTAAGATGAGCTAGAACTTTTAGGTAGGTCTTTTTCACTTATAACAGTGTACTTGTGCACTAATATATTCTTCTTGTTTTTACTACAGCAAGTGAGCATAAGATTTATAGACAATGTTCACTGCTTTGCTTCCTGAAGCTTTAAATGCCTTGGATCATAATTTCCTGGCAAAGTGAACACTACTATTGTATTTGGAAAGTCTTTCCCAGGGATACTTAATACAAAAACTGCTGGCAATTTTTCATGAACAAAGTGAGCTAAAGTCTGCTTGAGTTTGCCCCAATGCATAATATATTGATTCTCTGGAATAAGTTTTCTATATATGAAATATGGAGAACTAGAGCACAAATTGTGCTAAGTTTATAATAAAACAGTCCCTGCTCCTGCTCACTGCTAAATACAGGTAAAATGTCACAGCTGGACACCTAAACCAAGCTAGGACAGGAGGACATTGTCAATAGGCCCACCAGAATACAGAGAAGCATCAAGGGTTTTAATAAATACAGATTTTCTTTTAATCATGTAAATATGCAAGAGCTTGTAATTAGGTCACTTGTCTAGTCCTTATTCATAGGCAGTTTACTACAGTTCTGACATGGATTTCAGAGAGAATCTGAAGGACAGAATGGTAGGTTTGTAAATTGATACATGGAATATCCTCCATATACAGTGAGAGCAAAAAAGAAGGGGCACGGCTTTTTGCAGGAGAACTACAGTGATAGGCAGTGGAAATTGCTGTCATTATTGGAACAGACAGGGAAAGCAAACAGGGATAGATGAAAGTTGGATAAGCAGAAGGAGCCAAGATTTTAAGGTATTTACAGTTATTAAACTACTGTTTACATGAAACATACTGGACTGTGCAGTATCTTAATTTACTGAGGGCCCAAAATCTATCACTCAACCAAAAGCTGTGTATTTTTCATATGTTACAATTTAAATGAAAACTTCAAAGCATAAAGAGATTAAGCAGATTTGTATTTCCCACTCCTAAATAATTTCAGATTCAAGGATATTGGATAGACCTGGGAAATTATGAAAATATGTGATTAATTAAACCAAAAATTAAATGTTGTCTTTTATTAGCCCAAATAATTGCTGTGATTAAAAGTGCTCAGGGAGTTCAAAAGAGAAAGATAAGATGGCTGAAGTAAACTTCCCATTTCAACAAATACATCTTTACAATTACAGAGTGATACGAGACAGGCTACTTCTATAATCATCTCTAAACATTCTGAGAGGTCTTTACTGGTGATAAACTGAATTTATTTAACATGTTTAAATGTGTACAATTTTATTTACCACATAAGATTTTACTTTATATATTGTTCTTTCCCAATCAGTGATGCAGACCAATTTAATTAACAACAAAATAATTGAGTTTAGTTTTAAGTAACAAGCTGATATTTTACGTTCTCCTCAGTTTAATAAGCTGCCAGTAATCATCAACAGAATTTTTCAGGGGCTATAGAAGTAATATGTTAACAGTAGGTACAGAGCCAAATTACCAATATGCTAAGATGCTGAAAGAAAAGAAACATATTGATAGAGAATATGTATACCAGCAAGGAAATAAATAAATGATATTTCCTTATGGCAAGTAGGACAAAAACAGAAGGAACAAGATAACCTAGTGCAA